>JAODUD010000040.1:30196701-30218078 GCA_026784285.1 Stomatorhinus walkeri | reverse complement strand
CCCCCCCCCCCCCCCCCCCCCCCCCCCCCCCCCCCCCCCCCCCCCCCCCCCCCCCCCCCCCCCCCCCCCCAATAATTAACCAATCACCAGCTGAAGCTGGCAGAAAGAGTGTTACAGATATTTACCACCTCAAGGACATAATTCACCAAGTCCAAGAAAATATGGTTTTGACATCAGCTAAAGTTATATTTCCTGAATTTATACAACGCATGCTGAGTTGTATTATTGTGGAATCATGCCTGTGTTTAGTACTTACGTCTTATCAGTATTCATCTTTCCCCTTAATCCAGAAACAAACATACTATGCAGTGACACTGCACACCCTGTTCATAAATCATTATTTCTCACAGAAATAACCCCTGTGCCGTGTCCTGCGAAGGCAGTTCGATCTGAATGGCATTTTGGCGTCTGCTGAAGGCAGGTGTCTGTTTCCCCGCAGTTTCCCAAGTGTGAAATTGAAGCACATTCAAAGCCGCGGTGCTGTGTGTCTTGTTGTGCTGCGCTTTGTCCCGGGGGCGATGTGCAGAGAATATCCCTTAAGTGATATCTGGGTTCTGTCACACTGCGGCTGTAGGAAAAAAAAAAACATTTTATGAAAAGGATAACAGAACGATTGGTGGTGAGGTGGGTATCAAACATATCAGGTTGACTATAGATTAGTGATAGAAAACTTAGAAAGACTAGGTATTGATTGATTGATTAACTGATTGATTGATTGATTGATTGATTGATTTACCCATTATATATTGTATAATACTGTAAAGCCACTGCTCTATTTATTTTGTGCTTTTTCAGTTTTCCTCTTTCCTTTAGTGTGTTGTAATAGCTTTATGTGCAAATTAATAATAATAATAATAATAATCAATCATTTATTTATCCCCATGGGGAAATTCCTTTTTATGCCTCCCTCAACTTGCTCTTTGTAGAGCGAGCTGTCCGCAATGGTCTGTAACGTCTTAAGGCCCAAGATACCACAAAAATCGCTCTCCTCCAACCTACCTGAAACGCCTCGTTGGAATTCCAGCCCTTGCTTCTGTGATAAGGTGAGGTCACCTCATAAAATAATTATTATCGGCTGCCCATCTACTAGAATCTGTCTGCAGACCGGATACCGGGTGTTTCTCCACACGTACTGTATGCTTGACCATACTTGTATTCTCACGTGCCGGTTTTATATCATCTTCCACCGCCAAAGACCAGTTCCTATACTGAGAACAGAAATACTGAGGATGGTAAAAATTCCCAGATAACGTTCATGCTCCATCCCAAATATCAAGGGTACATCAGTTGCATCCTTGCCAAAGCACACCAATCACATAATTCACTGTGCCTCAAGTTCGTTCTTGGCAGGCAAGTTACCAATGCCAGTCTTGTCAAGACCACAAGTCCAATCTTTGCATTTTTGGTGTTGCAAAACATCCATAGTCAGAATGTGTAGGGCAAGCTGACCAATCAGAGCGCACTGGCCTCATTAGGGGGTGGGGATTATTATTATTGTGTTGGTGTGTTACAGACAGCACGCCTTTGAAGATACAGCTGCAACAGGTACAACATGACCAGTAGAATACCTCCAGGACTGAAGTGCACATGTAGTCCCAGTGATTCTGTGGGTCCTCCAGTTTACTCCCAGTGTCCAAAAACATTGGTATCTTTAACCTGTCAATGGGCTGTGATTCTGAATAGTGAACCCAGGAGTGAACTCAAACTGACCACCCGGGCATACTGACTACATACCAAGCTCACCGTGAGTCTGAACTGGATAAGCGGTTATAGGAGATTGATGGATTGATGAAGCTGGCTATGCCAATTTGTTACAATAAAAGGCTATTTAAAATATCTTAGAATCATTACCACTCAGTTACCACTGCTACACTGTTTAAATGCTGTGGTAATTTTTGAAGGGATAGTTCATATCATATGACATAGTAAAAAAGAATTTTTTTGTACTTTACATTGCAGCAGGTTATACAGTGATGTTTCAAAATGATACCCAAAAGTGTTGACAGGAGGTATTGGGAGTAAGAGAGATTGCACACAAAAAGTAATTGGATCATTTTTTATATTGGGAAAAGACGCACATGAATTATTAATAAAGTCATGGCACCTGCATGAGAGAGGGCAGGAAGCTCATTATAATGCCAAATTAGACATATCCATTTATCACACGACTGGAAGAGGATCTGCTTTTTAATCAGCCCTTAATGGCATTACTGGGACTTGCTGTGGCTCTTAATCTCCACTTGCCTGGCTGGGTTGTGAGACGGATGCGTCTGTGGACTGTGAGCGGCTGAACGGTGCAGGGCTTTCCCGCCAGCCTTTCTGCGATTAGTCGTTCCCCGGCCTGCGTCCGTCTCCACGCATCTGTCAGTCCTCCATCACACGTTAAGGGGTTCCCTCCATTTAATCTCAGACGCGTCATCTGCCAAATGAGAGGCTTTTTATTAAAGCAGAGATTCAGTCTGCGTCGTAGTTTCTGGACAGCAGGCACTGTTTGCAAATTCCTAAACGTTGTACCATGTCTGTCAGGAGCGTCACTGGAGATTTATGTAAGAGATTGTTTCCGCAGGGCAATCAGGTTCTTCAGCACCCCGCTGACCGAAGCTCGCCGGTCCCTCCTCCCACTGCACCCTCCTTCCACTGCACCCTCCTCCCACTGCACCCTCCTCACACTGCACCCTCCTTCCACTGCACCCTCCTCCCACTGCACCCTCCTCCCACTGCACCCTCCTTCCACTGCACCCTCCTCTCGCTGCTGACTCTATATGACTTTTTTGCACCAGGACAATACTTGCATTGCACCATCTGCGCTTTTTTGTTCAGCATCCCTTTTGCACATTACATCATACAGCATGCAACGTATCGCTTAGTCACTGAGTAAATGTTGTATGTAAAGTATATTGTCTCATCAATGTGGAAACGTTAGTATGTGGTGATATATTGTTTAGTTAATGTGTGAATGCAGGGGATACAAGGGGGAATTTCAAGAGGGATGGTATGGGTCCGTGATAAAATATCCTGAGAGGGAGGGCAACAAGAAAATTTATCTGGGCAGGGGGGTGTTTTGGATTAAATTGCGTTTAAGTCCACCAGATGAGTACTCCTAATAAAGTCAGTAGATTTAACTTTTCATGAATGAGGGGACTGATTTCAATGAAAATGAATGAGAACTCATTACTGGACTTTAATTTGGGGTTAGCTGAAGTACACCAGGCGCCTGACCTCTGTAATGCACTGTTAGGTAGTAGTGCCATTGCATACTTATGTCAACCAGGAGCATGAAACTCACATCCATCCATCTTCAGTCCACTTATCCCTGTATTTTTGAGGTGTTATGCTCAGTAATAATTCAGTTTTATTTAAAAGGTTTAATGAAGCTGTCTCATCTGATTTCAAGGGCTTATTGTTTGAATCTCCGTCTTCTCAGGGTCCCTCTTAATATGGTCTGAGCTCTCAGATTCTCTTCTCTAATTTTCATCAGTATCAGTGGGCTGCTACTGTATGTCCTGGTGTCCCAGCCAGCTGTAACATTAAAACTGCCTGCCTGCTGGGGTGTAGGTCCCCCTGATGCCCCCTCAAGCTCTTACCCGTCCAGGTATGGACCTCTGAAGGTGTCCTGTGGTATCTGGCACCATGACGTTAGCAATGGATCCTTTAAGTCTTGTAATTGGCAAGGTGGGGGCTCCAGGGACTCGACATGATTGTCCAGCACATCCCATACATACTTGATCAGACTGAGATCTGGGGAAGTCAGCACCTCGAACTTTTTTACATGCTCCTCAAATCATTCCTGAACAATTTTTGCAGTGTGGCATTGCACATTATCCTGCTGAAGGAGGCCACTGCTATCAGGGAATACTGTTGTTGCCATGGAGGTGTGTACTTGGATGTACTTGGTCTGCAACAATATTTAGGCAGGTTGTATGTGTCAAAGTAACATCCACAGGAATGCCAGGACCCAAGATTCCCCAGCAGAACATTGCCCAGAGCATCACACTGCCGGTGCCAGCTTGCCATCTTCCCATAGTGCATCCTGGTGCCATCTCTTCTGCAGGTAAATGACGCTCAGGCACCTGGCTGTTCATATGATGTAACAGAAAGTGTTATTCATCAGTTGCTTCATAGTCCAGTTCTGATGCTCATATCCCCTCTCCGACTGGTCTACAGCTATTCAGCCCCACACACAGCAAGCTGTGATGCACTGTGTGTTCGGACACCTTTCTATCAAAGCCAGCATTAACCTTTTCAGCAATTTGTGCTGCACTAGCTCTCCTGTGTCAGAGACCCACGATAATTTGGCCCTTGTCACAGTTGCTCAGATCCTTACATTTGCCCATTTTCCTGCTTCCAACACAGCAGCAGACTGTTCACTTGCCTAATATGTAGTGGCATCCTTGACAGGAGCAACTGTAATGAGATGATCAGTGTTATTCACTTCACCTGTCAATGGTTTTAATGTTATGGCTGATATGTGTATGTGGGAAAATAGCTTTCCTCCAAGACCATAAGCTGGATAATCAATTAGAAGATGAATGGATGGATGGATATATTAGCCCGTAGCTACTTGTATTCTCCTTATTGACAGAGATTAAATTGCACTTGATTTAGCTAAATTCATTATGATCTCCACCATTGATAGAAATTCTGATTATCTAAAGCATGACAGGCAATGAGAGATCAAACATTCTATTACTTGTACGCATTCTCTATCTGTGGCTTTTCAGTTAGAAGGCAGTTCCCACCCCATGGGCAGGATAATGATCTCTTTAGTTCCCTGCTGTAGCAGCTTGTCACAGCATGGACACCAGGCTGTGAATCTCTTTGTGATCCATACATCTGCACTGCTGTGATGAAGCAGCCCTTTGACAATGGCAATGAATCATCCCAAAATTCTTTCTTGCTCATCTTCTGCAGCCAGTGTTTGAATAGTGGCAGGAATCTGATTTAATGAGATCGCAACATCAGGATTCATAATCAAGCCTGTTATCAGGGATTATGATGTTAAAAGGTAAACTCAAAATGGCTGCTGGGATGACCCAATACATCGCCAAGTGGCCGGATAAAGAGATGACCACGGCTGATGTGGTATTTTCAATGTATTTGTTAAGATGACACACCAGAGCTAATGAAACGCATTTTTTGGACGAAAAACTGAAATATCCTTGGTTTATATAGGATTGTTTATGTTTTCAAATAGAATGAGAATTTTTGGCATTCAGATCCATCATGCTGTAAAATGTGCATTTATTTAAGGAGTAACAATGAGCAAGAAAACAGAAAGACAGACAAATGTGTCAGTGCAGCTGGAAATTTGATGCCTATTTGTCTTATATTGGAGACCAAATAAGAAATATAATGACTATAAAATGCTGATCTGCTTGTTTTTGAAATCATTTGCAGGGAAACTTCACATCTTTTGTTCCCCACTTTTGTTCCAGTGCCTTGCGATGGGCCGTGTTGACATCCCAAAGACTCATATTTCCTAAACGTCTCATCTATATCTGCTTTTGTCTCACGCCGGTTCTCCAGGATAGCTGAGCATTGAGTGCCATGTTGTCTGTCAGCGGAATATACATAAAATCAGACAACAGCTCCTCATTTAGTGACTACCTTGATTAGCTACCTGCTAGTACGATGGTAGTAAGACCAGATTTTGTGAGTGTGAAAGAGATCCTTGAACCAGAATATATAAAATATTGTTGCAAATGTTCATGAAGGATGGGTGAAATTTTATATGGAAGGCTGAGGTAAAGTCTCTAAATGAGGAGTGGTTGTATATCTGTCATCTCTATCCTGTCCTTAATCTCTTATGTGTTTTAGGTGCTGAAGTAGCATACTCTATATCCTTTTGCAAGTTTTAACTGTATTATAGTTTGTGACAGTAAGTATTATTATAAAATCACTCAAGTTTTATTATTGAGTCATTTTTCTGAAGAACATTTCACTGTTGGGACCCTGAGTGACTAGTGAACTCTAATGTGTTGTAAACTCAAATTTACTCGTTCATATTCCTGGTTTGTGAAAGAGATTAAATTGTTTCAAAGGTGTCATGGGACTCACACCCAGTGGGAATAAAAGGTTCTCTCAGGGTAAATAGGTTTCCTTCAACAATCCAAAGACGTAGTAGGGGTCACCTAATGGGGACTGTGTGTAGCTCAGTGGGTTACAGCACTATGCGTACAAGTCACTCAACATGGTCAACAAGTCACTCATTCAAATCATTGGCACAGTGATATCACCACTGAGCCCTTCCACAAGCCTGATCTAGGGCTTTCCCTTTTTTATCAGCTGTACAGCACATAGTTAAAAGGATCTGTTAAATAAGTACAAATGATCCCACTGTGTGATTGTGTCTGTGTTTGCCCTGTGATGGACTGGCAATCCATCCCGTGCGTTCCCTGCCTCTGGGATGGGCTCTAGTCCCTCTAAGAGTTAGCAGCTCCAGCACAGTGATACAGCTGTTTTGTGCACTATTTAAGCAGGTGTGAGCTGGAGATGTTTCTGTAGTGCCCTCTAACCGCCTTCATCCTTCCATTTCTGAGTGTGCTCTGGAACAGGAACAGCTGAGGGATCATTCAGCAGGCACCCATCCGAGTGTGTTTGCTTGGCGTGCGGTGTTCGCCTTAATGATGGCGCCTCTCAGTTCAGTCAACCGGGTACTAATCTAGCACATTAAAACAGTGTAAAATGAATCCAGTGACACAAAAATAAATATATCCAGAAATTGTTCCGATAAAGCTGAATGTGGCTGCAATTTTTTTTTGTACTGCTTTGGAGCTGAATCAGTAAATGGAACCCCCCCCCCACCCCACCTCATGTCAGTGTGGGGAAATCCTGGTGTTTCCACACCAACAGGCTTAATGATTCATTCTGCCACTTGACCTCTGACCTATAGGTGCCCGAGCTTCGCGAACCGCAGTTTTGAATTACAGAAGGAAGTTAACAAGGACAGAACTGCTCCAGTGACCAATTTCAGTATTTAGGGAACCATGAAACACATATTTTATTCAAATTAGGCTAGTAAATTGAATGAAAATTTTAGGTGGTGAGACAGTTTGATGTTTTAGTGTTAATTACATTCAGAATGTTCTTCTGGTTCCCTTTATTTATAAGCAATATCATCCCACGCACATTCTGAACTGGAAGAGAGCTACAGTATAATTGTTTTGTATTTTTTTTTGTTGTTTACAATAAGTTTCTAACATAATTATACAATACATTTTGGTGTGAGATTCAGACACGTGCATTAAAAGGATACAAGAGCGGGAATAATTTGACCAGTAGATCACATGGACTGCTTGATTATTTAACATATTCATCATTTTTTCCCCCAATACTTCACACAATTTATGGGAAAATACTTGTATTAAAAGAGTGGGAATTAAGGTCCATAACTCGACAAGAACAGCCTTCAAACACCATGCAATCCTTCATTGTTACCTCAATATAAATTTACTACCCTGCCTTTAACATCAGTGATTACAAAAGCATATATATATATATAAAAAATATTGTTTCTGTCAAAATCAAAATCAGAAATGATTATGATACAGTAAAATATACTTACAATAAAAGACAGTTTAATGGTGTTGAAGCACAACAGCTTGATTTTTGCAACACAGTACATTTATATAAATGGAAAAATAAAAATAACCAAAATATTTTTTTAAAAATCCATTTTTTTATTATTACACTTACCACACCATTTATTTATTTGTTTGTTGTAAAGGTACATGAACAATTCTGTATATCGTTTTAAAGACCTATGGTGATGCATTAATGAATGTCATACATGCTATGTTACAATGCATATTACTGAATTTTATACTCTTTGTAAAATGAACAATGCTGTAAACGTATAAATGTGGCATCTTGATGAATGGAAAATGTTATTTTAGACATCTCAACTTTCCATGTCCTCGTGTGATGCCTTTCTAAATAGAAATGTGAGGACTTCCTTCTCAGACAGGAGGTGCCACCATTGTGAGAGAACATACTCTGACAAAAAAGTTATTCCAGCTGAAGTAGCACATTTTAATAACAGGCTGGCTGGGAAAGGGGGGGTGGAAACGCCAAAAAACGTGCACATTACACTAAATGAGAACACAGAGATTCGGCCTCCTGGGGCTGATGCGTAACACATGTGGAAATATCCAGTTCTTCTACGTTCATTTGTAGTAAATTATCTGTGTCTTTGTCATTCGCTCCAGTAATCATCTTTCCAGCCAGGCAAGATTTGCCTACCATTTCCGCACTCTAAGTGATCAGTCAGCAAGATTGACATTCTCCCATTTAAAGGATCCTTTTTCTCCAGATCCAGGCACATCCTGGCCGTCTCTGTTAATAAAAGGTTTACTACAAGCAGGTATAAACAGTGTACAGATTCTATTGCAATAGGTCATTGGTGCATCGAAGATGCATATATGCGTGCATAGACTCATGGGTAATTAGATGCAGGTTAGCTTGATAAGGACTGGTCACCTTGGGAGGACATAGTGTTGCTCGAAGCTTTGTAAAACTTGGCTTCCTTGTTTACTCAAATGAGCACATTAACTCTAAAAACCCTAATGACTGCCCTCAAGCTATTGCCATAATAAACCTACAGCTTAAAAAAATGATCACAGGAACTTACAAGTGTCTTATATGCCTGCTGAGTTTTCTTGGAGAAACACAGGAATGGAATTATGATGTATCATTCTGTTTTGTTCCTTCAGTGTTTTAATATTGTGGATGTTTGCTGCTCAGTGAGATCTTGGCCCTAAGGCTACTGACCGCCTTACTTGCAAAAAACAGAACTTCCCAGATAGCACAGCTCAAACAAGGGGAATTTAACAATATTGCTTTACGCGTTGAATCCCTACTCCAAGGTAAAGCTCCTCTATCACACTTGTGTGTCAGGTTTTTGTTGCCTGAGATGTTCAGATGAGGGACAAGTCTGGTCATTCATACACCGTGGGACCTATACAGCCTCAATCTGAACTACCACGGCCTGACTATCTGACATTTTTCACTGGTGTGTGTGTGTGTGTGTGTCTGTGGATCATTTTTATATTACATTGAGTGGACCAAATATTCTCCTCGATGTAATAAAAATCTTTTATTTTGTCATTGTGGGGACCATTTTTCAGGTCACGACATAGATCTGTGAATGCAATCAAAAAACAAAAAATGCCAAAAGTATCATATTTTGTTTGGTTACTTATGATTCAGGTTAGGGCTGAGTAAGGGTTAACGTCGTCACGTTGGGATTAGAGTTTTCCCCATAGAAGTGAATGGAGAGTCCCCATAAAGTTATAATTACAAACCTGTGTGTGTGTCTGTATGTGTGTGTGTGTGTGTGTGTGTGTGGCGTGTGTGTTTTAATATCAGATGTTTCTGAAGCAGCGATCCATGAAATAATGAAAGCGATTGCCGCTTACTCAATTACATTTTTTTGGTAGCTATTTATAATGAATTATTAATGAGTTGCAAATGCCCCAGACGACAGAGTATAATTGTGGGGCGCCAAGTCTGATGAGGAAGCGGTCAGCAGTAGGGGAATCTTCCAGAACATTAATTACAAAGCTGTGGTATTTTCCTAAACAGCCCTTCTCTTTGCTAAAACCCCAATTACCAGAAACATCAAACCCCGACCAGCCCTGGATGACACTCGTCACAGCTGATCATAAATAAGTTACATTTGGCTTTTACACAGTCACTCATACATGTGCTAATAATCATATTTATAATAATAACTTTGACCTTTTTTTGGTGATGAAAATACATGCTCTTCATGCATAAGTATTGGTCTCTATTGCAAGACCAGCTTCAGCCCATTTTTTGCCTGCTGAGTTTCCAGTGGACAGCAGTCCCTGTGCGGAAATTTTGGAAAACGGTGATTATTATCTGGTTGGGGGTTATTGGTTAAAGACCAGAGGTGGGTGGGGTCTGTTTCAGTCCGGTGGAGAGAGGTGGAGCCAGATGAGGCTCTTACTTCATGCCACTGCGCAGGACCTGATTGGCCGCAATAAGCATTACGCTGATGATGAAGGCGATGGCAAAGGCGCAGATCAGGCTCTTTCGCACACAGGTCTGCTTGACCTGCTGCGTTGGGCTGGCTGGAGAGAGCGAGACAGGAAAAGGGAGAGAGCAGACGGGTATGAGGGTTAAAAATCAGTTCTGCTCTTCATCACTTCCTTACATAAATCCAATAACAAGGGGCATGTGCACCACTCTTTAATGAGAGGCAAAGCAATATTTATAAAATAATAAAACACTCCACACATTTATAGATGTTGATGAGATAACGTTATAAACTTTGCACTCGCTTCCACGTTTTCTTATAGATGTTTGTCTTTCCTCGTGAGGGTATACAAAGTGTTTGTGTAAATCAACCACTAACTCCCATTAATATGTCGTTAATTGCAAACAATTAACTTTTGAATCTTTGGAACAGGTCCACCTTGTTATTAATCTGGAGACAAAGGGCAGAATAGAAGCACAATTAGGCATTAATAGCAAGGGTTGGGACACAGTCGATATTCCATCTTGCCTGATGCTTTAGGAAGCTCACGGGAAAAATTTCACGGGGGTTGTGAAACCTCATAAGAAATGATTTATTGAAGCATTCACAATATTTATTTTTTGCAGCTTTAAAAATGTCTTTTTTAGTAGAGCATTTTAATCATGAGACCTCCCTGAGGTAACTGTTGGTACAAGTGCTTCAGACCTGCATATACTTTAGAAGATGGTTCCTTGGTGCCATAAATAACATTCGTACCAGAAGTGCGTGAGTATGTGTTTGCCCTCGTGTGAAACTCCTGTTGACCTTATCAGCTGCTCTCAGCTTCTAATGCCAAATAACAGCCCAGACTATCTGTCCAAAACCCATCAGAAACAATCTTGAAATTGTACTTAAATTGTAATTGCTATGTCTGTTGAGACTTTTCCTGTGTTGTGTGTGTATGTATGTATTACCTCCTGTTTGGTTAGGTATCCTCTCTCTCTGATGGACTAGCATCCTGTCCCCGCTGTACCCCAGCTGTATCCCCACTGTACCCCAGCCCTGTACCCCAGCTGTATCCCCACTGTACCCCAGCCCTGTACCCCAGCTGTATCCCCACTGTACCCCAGCCCTGTACCCCAGCTGTATCCCCGCTGTACCCCAGCCCTGTACCCCAGCCCTGTACCTCAGCCCTGTACCCCAGCCCTGTACCTCAGCTGTACCCCAGCTGTATCCCTGCTGTACCCCAGCCCTGTACCCCAGCCCTGTACCTCAGCTGTACCTCAGCCCTGTACCTCAGCTGTACCTCAGCCCTGTACCCCAGCCCTGTACCCCAGCCCTGTACCTCAGCTGTACCCCAGCCCTGAACTGCCTGGGATCCCCCCCTCCTGCCCATGATCAGGATAAGCAACTGGACGATGGATGGGTGATTGAATGGAAGATCCATGTTAAACTGCGGCCTCTTACTGTCGATATCCACCTGACACTGCTCTGGGTTCTTGATGTGGTTCTCCTCAGTCATAATGATGTTCTCAATGTCTTTCATAGACAGGTGATCGCAGAAGGTGTCGTAAAGCAGCCTCTTCAGCTCCTCCACGGTCAGCTTCTGCATGTCACACTGAGGGGGAGAGAAGGGACTGACTTCTGCTCTTTTGACAGCCCATAGCTAAATAAATTTCTCCTTCTCTTCCTGTGTTATTGGTTCGATTTGCCATCCAGACTGCAGAGCTTAGGTCTGGTGTTTGTCCTCCATGGAATACTTATCACTTAATGTTTGGAGTGTGCTTAGCCATTAGCCTTTGAATTGTTGTCATGGTTTGAATATCATGTTCTCTAATGTCTTTTTTTATTTGTACAAGTAATTCACCTTAAAGCACACTTTAGTGTAAAACAGAAAAGGCTCTGAAATCTGATGTTATACAGCTCTGATCTTATAATCTGAATAAGATCATACTTTCTCACTGTTATGAACTATCTTGTGAAAAATGTAATGCATTCTTCTTTAACATTTTTTGAAAACCTCACCGTTATTTGAGATTTTCTCATAAATAAAACGGCTGTTTGCGTCTTTGCAAATCTCCTTAGGTGAAGAATTGCTGCTATTCTCATATACTCTATTACAGCTGATGTTTTATAAATAACAATCTATGTCACTTTGTTAAATTAATAAATTTACGCGGTTCTCTGCTTAAGGCATAATCGTACCGGTTATGCTCTGTGGTCTCTAAAGCTGTCATTCAAAATGAGCAAGACGGGACACTCGGGAATTCCCCGTTTCCTTTCTCTGCCGTTAGGACATCTGGTATCAATTCGGTTCATCTTCACTGCAATTTCTTGAAATATCCCCAGAGGATCAGAATGATTTAAAATAGAGGTGATGCACCGTGAATGTAGCAAGGTATCGCTTCATAAATACTGATTGAACAAAGAGATTTTGTGAACTGATGTGGCTGCAATTAAGCTTTTTACCTTTAATTCCTGTTTTGCGCATCGTTGATGATGTATTGAACTGGACTGACTGCATGAATTAATTTCGTGAAAGAAAAGAATGATCGGTTATAAGGATCACCTTCCAAAACACCGAGTCAAAATCCGTTCCGTGAAACTTGTCCGGCATGCCGGCCGCCGTCAGCTTTGGTCCGAGCAAGGTGACGAATTCCTCGAAATCCACCTGGCCGTCCCCTACATGATCAGAGGGATGGGTAATTATCTGCCTCACTTTGAACAACTTATTCACAAGGTCTACTGTAAATAATAACAGCATCAATAAGACCTTAATTATTGTCTACCTAATATGTTACTTTGTGTCATGCCGATAAATGTTAATTGCATCCAAAATAGTCCCATAAAATCGTATTGTATTAACGAAATAGTAATTATATACGAATTTTGTTGCAGTTCAAATATTGATAAGAGTGTATGTCAACCGGTCCGCCAGCCCCATGTGGGTCCACAGACAACAGATGAATTTTATATTTTTAACACACACACTCCCTTTCCGAAATCCTTAGTTCTTAATTACTTTTGTGATTACACATTGCTATGGGGTTCTTAGCTATGGTCTATTGTAATTTGGTGCTTCCTGGTGGAAGAATGTTTGAAAATCCTGGTACATGTTACGAAATAATACAGTGTTATATTCTGTATTAATATGTTAATAGGATTAATGATATTATTACAGAAAGTGGAATTTGAATCGAAATGTGCTTTGTTGGGCGATAAAAAGCTTCATTCTAAGTTGTTGTTTGATAAACCTTCAAAACGTCCTTGATGTGATGTTTACTAGCTCGCTCTTTCTGTGCTAACATAATGACGAGAAAATGCTCTCCTGTAACATCACGCGATATCCCTGCTTACCAGTTACTGGGCTCACATTTATCGGAGTTACAGAGTAGCAGCTGAGATCAGGCAGGTCTGCTCGGGAGATTAAAGCTTTACACCTTTTTTTCTCGGCTGTCGCCCGCTGCCTCACCGTCCATGTCCAGTCTCTGGATGATGACCTCCAGCTCCACCTCGTTGGGCATGTACCCCAGGGAGCGCATGGCCATGCCCAGCTCCTGCTTGGAGATGAAGCCGTTCCCATCGCGGTCGAATACTTTGAAGGCCTCTCGGATCTCTGTGGATCATGGGTGCATTTTATACCTCCAGGCATATAATGAAGCAGGCTATGTGTCATATAGCCTGCACTTTAACATGTTTTGTTTAATAAACATGAAAATAGTGAATGATTTATCCTCAATAAATTGTGACAGCATTGGCCTATCTGCCTCTGTCGTTTAGTACTCTATAAACTTTACAAACTTATCAACAAATGCAGTTTAAGAAATAGTCATTTTTTATATATATTTATTAGCAAGACAGAATGGCTGAAATAGAGAAACATTTAACTTTAGAAATGATAGAATTGCAGTAAAAATGCTTTTTCAGCAAGAATATTGCAGACATGAACTTCCTGTTCTAAAAGGTTTTAGAACCATGTTCGTAGCTGCCGGACAGATTGAATCATTTATATGCATTGTAGATAATCGTTCAGTCATCCGCAATTTTCCACTTGTCAAGTCATAATGTCAAATGGTTAATCATAAAATATGGAGCAAAGCCACATATCGGCTTTGGTGATAAATCTTTCTGAAAATGCCCTTTTATCTTGGACTATGTATACATATTAAGACTTTTCGGTATCGATTTTTTGGTTTGATGCAGAATGAATCAATTGCAAGCGCAGCTTTAAAAGCTACTATTTTATCTTCCTTTGAAAGCCTCAGTGATGGATTCGTACCTCTACCTGTTTGCTATTGGGGAAAAAAAATTGATCTAAACTCGCAACAGTCTATCATATTTCTTGAAATGTAATGCATTATAAGCTTTGAAATAACCAGTGATGTAACCAATTAAGTTAAGTGTTCTAAATTTTCAAACTCAATTGCCTGTACGGTATAAGGCTAAATGTTCTTTCATTCTTTTCATACTGAATTAACCTTTGGATTAAAGTATAGTTGCTTCCATTCTACCTATTGTTATCTATTCTCCTTTGTTGGGTTTTTAAGTCTCGCAGGACAGCTTTAATATATATTAATAGCAAACATTATATGATAACAAACATAATCATATTAAGATTGTTATTAATGTATATTAAAGTTATTAAAGTATACTTTCATGCTCCTTATGAATGCATTATGAAGGTGCAGTTATTGTAAAGCATTATGGAAATATTACTGTGAACCAGGGGGAGACAGAGAAACAAAAAATTGGGCAATGGGTTGGGAAAACGTGGTGCATTGTAATATACTATACAGACAGCTTTTGGCTTTAGAAATATGGCTTTACATCTAACTGTTTCCAGCATGGAATAAATCAGCTACCATTTATCAGTGAAATTGCATAGAGACAGAGGGGCGGGGCTGGGGAGCCCGTGTCCATACAGATGACAGGAGTGCCGTAGCTGCTCCAGTCACAGGGGCAGGCTGATTATATCTCACCAACAGCCATAATAACAATAAAAAATAGTAATAACAAAATAAACAAAGCTACAAAGAATGTTTGGCATGCAGAGCATTGTGGGAAATCTTATCATTCAAAGTAGCCGAGCAGCCCAAAGAATTTCAATACACTGAACTTGAAAGTACCTGAAATACACTGCGGTGAATATCAACACTCCACAGTCAAAGATGTTACTTTTTAAAAATACTAGGTTGTACAGCACAAAGGAAAAAATCAATTTTAGTGTTCCTAATTCTATCCTCGACTTACCCTTTTAATACATCCACCACTTGGCATGTTGGACAAAACAGGCAAGAATATAAGGATGAGCAAGTTTGTCAACAAACATTCATGAATTCCGTCAAGATTTTCAAGGTCTGCAAAGTCTATTAGGGCTTAGTACTGAGTTATGACAGTAACATTGATCACAGCTGTGACTCAAGTGCCTGTTTGAAAGGTATCTCTTCCGGTTCCTGTCTTTGACTTCTGTTAATTCACTTTAGCTTTTAACACAAACCTGGATGCAAAACATTTGCACCTGCTTAGACTGCCAGACATTACACTTGTAACACTTATTACCCTAAGAAGGAAAGAGCGCCTGCATAATCCATATTAATGCTGGAATTCATGCGGCTATATTATAATGTGTATTTCTCTGAATCCGTCATATGAAACTGAAGCACTCGTGATGAGTAAACAGGAAATTCTTGCCAATGCACAATGATCTGCAGTCATCTGATTGTAAAATATGTAGCGCAATAGTGCTGCAGAATTCCTGCTGAATAAACATGTTATTGTTATTCTATTCAATGTCCGCCTTTAATATCACACTCAAATAGCTATTTTTTAATTCGTCATTTATTTCCCACATGCATCCAGAGTGACTACAGCCATGTCTGCCACAATTAAGTTAATTCGGAAGGATGTCATTCTGGTCCAGTCCCGCTGCAGCAAATTGACACTAATTGATTTTTATTCAAAGACGGTGGCATGTGTTAAAGAACCATAATTTAGTACCATGCGCTGTGGTCGATGGCAGGTTTTGTCGACTCAATGATTGCAGTCACAGACGAGGGCCAAACCCACTTTCTGGAGATATGTCATAGTGGAGCTCTACATCAATTCCTGGAGCCACTGGAGAGAACATCGGTTTAAAGAGAGGTTGGATTGCAGAACACCATAATGCAAATAATGCACTATGGCTGGGCAGAAGCACATCCCTACAGCCATGCTTGCTGGAGTCCATGAAGCTTTCTGACAGCCCAGGCTGGATGCTTTATTGATAGTAAAAGTCTGAGTTACTGAGTGCCTTGAGATACATTTATACGGCCCAGATCATATCCTTTTCACACTATAGTAAGCTTTTGATGGCCACCTGCTGCCCAGTCTGTACCCATGAGCTGCTGAATCGGCAGCACTGACGTAACAATCGGTGTATTTGGCATAAAAGCAGGACAAGACAGTCTTTATTAAGCTTAATAAAGTGACTATTTAAAGTCACTTTTACTGGTGATTGAAACTCTTTATTATATAATGTTACTGTTCCAGCCAGACAGGTACCAATTACTGGCAAGTTAATATTGTTTTTTCATTATTTTAAATTGCTGTGGAGTTATGTGTAATACAGTACAGCAGGTGGTGTTAAGAGCACAGGCAAGTAACCTAAATCGTTTGAGTAAAATACATAGCTGTATAAGAGAATCAAATTTGTGTGTTGTACTGGATCAGTTTGGCAAATAAATGTAATTTCTCTGCTAACTCTTTAGAATGTGTTAGATGCCAGATCAGAATCCTTTTGCAGTTACTAATGCCCTCATTTATGCTCTTCTGAACTCAGGTAAATAATGTGGAAATATGTCTCCACACTAATGCAATATTCCCAGCGGAAGCCTAATGATATTTAATATGGTTTCAGTAAAACACTGTTCTGTATTAAAACAATTTCACATTCCTTTCTTTTTTCAACCATGGAAAGTTTCCATTTGATCTCAGTGAAGTTTTCTGATTTGTTCATCTCACCAGGAAGATTCATTTTTAATTTTAAATGAGGTCATTTTCCCTGACAAAGTTAGTTACTGTTTTTCTCTATCCTAAATATACCATTTTCCTAAATGTTGCGCTGAGAGGACTGATGGAAAATACACAGTTCAAATATAATGGTGTGTTCCTGTAATACAAATAATGGTGTGTTTCAAATCCTACTCTAAAGAAACTTGTTTTAAAAAGACAAATTACTTAAACAAAGGTTACAAGGCATCCAGGAACTGTGCCTGAAAATATATGGATCAAGCATGCTATTCCATGCATATCTCCTTATTTAGAAATTGATGTACAAAATCCCACAGGGCTTGTGGAAAATTAATAGGCTCTGATTCCATTAATCCATATTTATATGATTTTTCTAAATGCTGATTTATCTTTTTCCCCTTCAAACCAGGGTTGCAAACAAAACTTTGGACTTACTACCTTATCTGAACACCCCCTGCCCCCCACACCTCCCCATTTGGATTGCAATAGCAGGTAACACGACAGAAGCATTTAAAGAAACGGGGCTTAATCCAGATTTGCACTTTAACAGACAACACTGGAAACCAGTTCGTATATTTCCATCATTTCAGAGAATATCTCCAGTAATTGTATCTGGTCTTCCACCTACACTGTAAAAAATTTAATTTACATATGAATTAGAATAAAAACCAAAAATGGCTTAAACATGGGAATTAGGTGCCTGTATTTCTGGTTTAATCATTCAGCAGAGGGCTTCTGTGTCAGTTCCAATCAACCATTTGATCTTATTAATGCCAACAAACAAGACAACCCAATAAAACAAAGCAGTCAAGGGCTTTATTTCCACTCCAGTGGTTTCACGACCGGCCTCTGATCCTGGTTCTACACTGTATTCAATTATCAGCCACCAGTATGACCTGCCAGAATGCATCCAATCAAATTACTGTAGCTCTATCTAGCTAGAGTCCTCAGGAAGGTTCCAATGTCTGAAAACAAGAAGGTGGAACTTTGCATATTCAGCTTAAAAAGGGCTTGATTAGGCTCATGCCAGACCCCGATTCTCCTGCTGCGACCAGCAAAATTAAAACTCCCCAAGGCGACAGTTTTAAGTTCAACTTGTACCACTCTGCTTAGTAAGAAACTCTTTTTAAGTAGCTATCAATATTCTGTTGTATAAACCCTCCACATAGATGAATTTGACTTTAAAAGGTGACATCAAAAGTACATGTTTCTTTAAGTCAAAGACCCATCTTGAGGAGAGAATTGAAAATTCTTTTTAAAAAGGACTTGGCCACAAAGTTCAGGTCCTGAACTATGTGGGCTTTTATGGATGAATTTGTAACAGAATCATTTTGTTATTGATCCCGTTGTAACTTTAATGTTTGCCGAAACACCAAATCTGACCTTTTCTGCAACAATATACCTTACAGAATATAGTATTGTTTCAGAAAGTATATGAAAATTTTTAGACTTTCTAGAGAAATATATCAAGCTTATTCCTTTATAGCTTTATGACAGTCTTAGTTTTTTTATTTTCAATTTTATTATTGAAACTAACACATAATGTGTCCTTGTTTTCCTTTTAAGCTTGATGCATTAACACTATAGAGTAATTTTCCCGTACGACATTTTGCAGTAACATGGAACACAAGATTACTCTCTATAATCACTTTCTAACAGGAGGAATGTTATTAAAAACCTTTTTACGGCAACAAAAAAATCATAAAAAAATATGTGAAATGCACAGGCATGGACCCAGGGGCATCTCAATCAAAAGAAAGAAAAACAAATAACAAAGTAAACCATCTGTTTATTGTCAGAGTTAAAATGTTCTCCGAGGAAGAAGAGATATACACCCTTCAATGACCAAATTTCCATAAGAAGACAATACTTTTGATATATCATACTGAATTAGCTTACAATGTTTATCGTGATGATTTTATTTGTAGTCCACTGTTTAAATCATTTACCAGAGAGACTGATGTGAGAAAACATTGTTCTCAATGGGACGAAATAATCTCTTATACAGTATATCCAGTCCATGGGTTATTTGAGCAAGATATCACTAGGGTCAGGATGATTTTAAGTAAGAGATTGGCTCACAAAAGGATCAGTGTTAAATAGGGTAGAGAATGGCTTAAACTGCCTGTGATACATTTAATATGTTTAATGTTTGATACGCCTCACTGGAGCAGGGTTCTGCAGGCCCAGCGATACCTTATACAGCCTTCTTTGTCAGGGAAACTACTAAAGCAGAAATACTTCTTAAATGTTCCATACAACCGTGATTGCAGGCTGACCTCCATGAGCAGCTAGATTTTAATACTGTGGTAACTAAACCACTACTAGGCTTTGGAAGAGTCATCTGGGGGAAGTATGAGCTGGAAGCGTTACCAAGAGGAAGCATAAATTGGATGCATCACCAGGAGGAAGCATGAGCTGGATGCATCACCAGGAGGAAGCATAAACTGGATGTATCACCAGGAGGAAGCATAAGTTGGATGCATCACCAGGAGGAAGCATTAACTGGATGCATCACCAGGAGGAAGCATTAACTGCATGTATCACCAGGAGGAAACATTAACTGCATGCATCACCAGGAAGAAGCATAAGTTGGATGCATCACCAGGAGGAAGCATTAACTGGATGCATCACCAGGAAGAAGCATTAACTGGATGTATCACCAGGAAGAAGCATTAACTGCATGTATCACCAGGAGGAAGCATTAACTGCATGTATCACCAGGAGGAAACATTAACTGCATGTATCACCAGGAAGAAGCATAAGTTGGATGCATCACCAGGAGGAAGCGTTAACTGGATGTATCACCAGGAAGAAGCATTAACTGGATGCATCACCAGGAAGAAGCATTAACTGGATGTATCACCAGGAAGAAGCATTAACTGGATGTATCACCAGGAGGAAGCATTAACTGGATGTATCACCAGGAGGAAGCATTAACTGGATGTATCACCAGGAAGAAGCATTAACTGGATGCATCACCAGGAAGAAGCATTAACTGGATGTATCACCGGGAAGAAGCATTAACTGGATGTATCACCAGGAGGAAGCATTAACTGGATGTATCACCAGGAGGAAGCATTAACTGGATGCATCACCAGGAGGAAGCATTAACTGGATGTATCAGCAATTTGAATCAATTCTTTCCCATATGTAATTTTTTTTAAAGGAATCACATTCCCCACAAAGTGCATCAAAAAATTAAGGTTGTACTGTTTGTTGGTGTCAATGGGGGGGGGGGGATCTGATGTGTTGGTGCCCCATCCTAGGTAGTTACTTGCCTTGTGCCCATAGCCTCCAAAATAGGTTCAGGACCCCCGTAACCCTGAATAGGACTTGCGGGTACAATACATGGATGGATGGATGCCAGGGGGGGGGTTTTATGGACATTTTGGTGTCTGTTGACCATTTCATTTCCGACTGATAACATATCCCTCTTCTCCATTTATCCCTTTTCGGATGGCATTACCTAGTGGGATTCATCCTTCCTTTTTGCAAAATTCCTTCAATTAAATAATATGAATCTTTTGCTTATACTACATTTTGGTTGAAAATTGATTTATTGTGTGTTTTGAGTATGGGGTCCAGTACATCTGAGCAAGTAATGTACATGTGCAAAGTCATAATAATAATAATAATAATAATAATAATAATAATAATAATAATAATAATGACTAAAATGCATAAAATATGTAATTGATCTTGAGGACTGGTGAAACACTAAATTAAACTTTTTAAACTAATTTTTTTCTCTGGATTTAATGTCAGAACTATGTCTTTCAATATCTACATATTTCTCTGGTACTTGGAGCCTGAAAGGAGGCTTTCAGGGAGCCACCATGATTTGTCCTGAGATAAAATAATTCCCATAATATCTCAGTGGAAATCTTTCTAATTAAGTTAACATCCGTCTCCTTTTTGCGATCTCCGGAGAGTCCTTTCTTCATTCGTTGATGTAATGCCTGGTGAATCAGCATTATACTTATGCTCAGAAGTATATATTATAAAATGTTTTGGGGTCATGACTGACCAAAAAAAGACAAGCATAATAATATTACGGAATGGCTAACCATGTATATTCTTGTATATCGTCTTGAAAAATTTCAATTCCATCCTGTATGTAATATATGCAATTGCGTCAAAATGATGTCTTTCTTATTCATTATTGTTCAACATACAGTACTGTCTTTATGGTGTGCAAACCACATTTCCAGTCCATTTTTGGTTCTTCCTGGAAAGTTCTGTTTTTTGCCAGCTTGGACTTAAGGTCTTACTTGGCAAAGTAAGTGCATTAGGTATTCTGGGGGCTCCTCTCTGGGATGTGGACGTTATTCGTTTTTGCCGATGCGTACCAGCTACTCGGAGTGGGGGGGGGGGGGGGGGGGGGCTG
>JAODUD010000040.1:30171083-30184723 GCA_026784285.1 Stomatorhinus walkeri | reverse complement strand
CTTTTTTTTTGGGGGGGGGGGGGGGGTGTTACCGATTATATTAATTTGTCTGCCTTACTTTGAGTTAGGTGATCTCTTAGAGTCCGTTGCGAATTGAGGACAACCTTCTTTCTTAAAGTTTTGTCGTTTAAATGCGCTGCCAGCTATATTTGGAAAATATAAATATAAATACACAAAAATAAATCAAACAACGAAGCAGGACACAGACCAGTGCGGTCATGTAACTTTTCCTCTTCCCTCCCTAATTTCGATATATAAATTTGGCTCTTGTCTAGTCTTTAAAACCCCCACCGAGGTGTTTATAGTAATTTGCGTTAAAGGTAAAGCCGGATTATTTGATCTTCTTTCTGTCGCAATTCCCCTTGATTCTTACTAGTGATCGGGCACCCTGCTCCTCCGCTGGCTCTTCCCAGAGATCCCTCATTCCTATTCCGCTCAATCCACGCCGCAGAGCCGCTTCTTACTCACACGGGTGTCCCCCTCTCTCACTCCCTCCCCACGATCCGAGCGAAGCCGGGTTAATCTCACACTGCACCTAACGGGTGACTCACTCTTATAACACAGCAGAAATAAATACATTCATTTTGACACGCTGCCAAACATATCAAATCAAAAAGGCTAAATACCTATCTCACTATTTTCAGGAATATAAACGTATAGGACTTGTAACATGACTGCCATCCATTCCAGTTATTATGGAAAAATACCGTAGTGGTGCAACTGTGAGTGTATTTTTTCGTTGTCTGTAAATTGCCTACTTAGTGACCGCTCTGTGGATATAAAAACCGGATTTCCGCTGTCCGTGGTGCTGAAATGTATTAAAATCGAACTCATCGCTCTACAGGATATCTATTCTTTACCCTACCTATAGGTATGAAGTAAAACCATGAAATTTATGAAATTTCTTTTAATTTAACATAGTCATTAATATGAGAGATAACTATAGTGTATATTTTTGGAAGGCTGTGATCTTCTGCGTGACCATCAGGAGACAGCCACAGGTATCCATCATGTCCGAATGGATGACAGGCTGCCTGGTTGGTTCCCCTTCATCAGCCAGAGATAGATGCCCTTCAGACGCAGCGTGGGTCTCTGGGGGCATCACCAGCTGACAGGAAGGGTGCCGTTCACCCAACTGACTGACAGGCTTGAGAATGGCCTTTAATTTAATAACATTTATGCTGATAAAAGGACCCACACAATACATGGTCCCTTCCTCTGACTGCGGAATATCAGTTTTCCGAGGAATATCAATGGTTACTTCACCCTTTTGTAGGAAATTCCCGTATATATTCTTGATCTTTCTCTGGCCTGTTTCCCTTTCCAAATTGAATCAGAAGAATACATTAGAGCCTGAACAGTATGTGATTCTGGGTAGGTTCATTCTGGTTAACTACAAGCCTCCACTTGTAACACTGAAGATATACAGTATGAGACACAGAGCTGGGTTTGACCGTGTTTCCTCTTGCCCTAGCACTTCCTCAGAAACCTGACCGGTGAATCGCGCCTGCAAGTTCCGGCTTTGTTTTCCTGTTGAAGCAAACATTGTTGTTCGCTTGTCGAGTGCTTTTTTTCTCAAGAAAAATGTGGATTGATTGCTGTAAGCCTGCTGCCCTATGAGAAAACAAGATTCAAGCATCCCTGGAAGGGGGGGGGGTGGCAGCCAGAAGGCAAAAGCAATCTCTCTGCTCTATTCACACATTCCTCTGAGTCCATTGGAAGTTTCTGAAGGTCAGCCTGGTTAGGGAATCTCCAGCCCTGCATACCACCCTGCAGGAGCCATTCATCTAAGAGCTCTTTGTTTTGTTCCTGGAAATCTTTAGCAATCAAACGTACTGGCAGCCTATGACTCAGGAGAGTCAATGTCTTCGAACCATTTCTCTGCCATGCATTGCTCCCACTAGATGGCAGTGCTCCAGTAAGGCACAACTCAAACACATCTTCTTCCAGTTTCAGGATGAACGTCTGTCTCTCAGTGTGTCTGAAAGTTGGGAGAAGCTCTGCCTTCCAGTGATTTAAAACAGCATCTAACCGCTTTGACTCCTAGAGATGAAAAGCTCCTATGTTCCTGTTACTTCCTCTCCTCTGAAGGAAAGTATTTGTGACTTAATGTGTTTGGCCGGGCTTCACAGGGGCGAGACGTTCTTGTCCAAATCACTGACCAGGTGTATCCAGATGCAAGACACTGATGTCTCTCTCAGAAAACAGTGTCATAGTTTTTGATGTTAGGGTAGCAAAGTAGCAATAAATAAATGATCAGACATACTGGGAAGTGAGGTCGTCATTCATCTTTCCCGAAACAGAACTAAGATATAGCAAGTAATGCAGAAATATATATAAGCATATTTAAGCATTAATTAAAAATAGGCAACAAAACATATACGTTTAACAACAAAACACAATAACCAATGAAAGGCATCCATAATAATGAAACACCAATAATCAAGAAGTACAGGAAATTGCATCTGAATAATACGTGGAGAAAGCCTTAAATCACATTTGGAGATGAAAATCAGATCATACACAATATTAAACCTCAGTGTGTCACCTGCAATCAGCGCAACTCTGTAGAGAGGCCATAAGCTCCCATAGGTGAGAACCAGCCATGATGGGTCTATGATGAACACCTCCATTAATTGAGTCATATGTCTCCACTGTTATTTAGCTGTTTTAAAGTATAGAAGGAAAGGGCAGCATTTGTAAGTACAGCAACGGTCACGTTTCCCCATTGGCGCCTTGGTGATTCATTGTTGTCATGCACCACTTTTGCTTGTCTTTGGAAGTTAGGCAGTGAACGGTGTTTGAGGGAAATTCATCTGCTTCGAAATCTGTGCAAATTGCATGGCAGTCATCGGATGATGGCCAGTAATATCTCAGGAACATCTCAGAAAGATGAGCTTCTTCTTATGCGCAACAACAAGCCACAGAAACGCACAGATGCAATGGAATGAGTAAAGGGACAGAGATGTAACCTGTTCAGTTGAATGAGAGCTATTTTGTGGCAACACTCAGACTCTCACATGATGCAGGAAATATCCCGTTTGACCCTGAAAGGTCTGTTTCTGAGAAACCATTTTATTTCCTGCAGTGCAAAGAATTCACCAAACTGAATGTTAAACCAGACACAGTGTGAAAGTGGAGCATATATTTTTAGGTTTGTTTTCCTCCATAAAACACGAGCTTTTCTTACAAACATTCAAAGGAAATGATTATCTTAGCAGATTTCTTTGCTTCACTGTGTTAGTCTGTTTCTGTTTCAGACCCATCGCTTTCTAGATCTTTCTGTCAGAAGCGGGGCCCCTTTGATCTGCTCGCGTGCCAACCGCCATTCCGCGTGAACAAAGACCCGCCTGCTCAGAGCCGCACTTCCCAACCCGCTGCCAAGGCTTTCATATCAGAGCCAGGCGGGAGCCTCCCCCCCCCACCCCCCCGCACCCCCAACACCAACAAATCCAGATTTCTGGGAAAAAGGCGGGGAACCGCACCATCCTCCGCTTTGATGAAGCATTCTCCCGATGCCCCCCCAGGCCCCACCTCACTTTGCACTTACCACCAAGCCAGATCCTTAGCTGGGAGCTGTCTGGTGAAAGGGATGTAGACACTATTCTGCCAACAGATACTCCATCTCATAAATGAAACACATTGTGGCAGGATTACACAGTAACTGACTGGCGACTGTTTTCTGAGTGTGGTGCTTCATATTTACTTTACATGGTAAATATAAAGAAATGCATTTTGGCACTGATGGATGGATGGATGGATGGATACAAAAACAAAACAATAAAAGGTATTTTTTAGTACTTTATTTTTGAAGTTGCACTATAGTTTTAATCCTGGCAAAAACATTCTTTAATTCTCTATTTAGTTTCAGGATTAGCGTGAAGCAATAGAGGACTGGGGCAACACGCCCATAAGGTGCCAGACAGCCAATCACTGTAAGTCAATCACAGTCAGCCAATCACGTGGTCATCAGAGTGGCAGCTGTCGAATCCACGGCTTTCTGTCAAAAGCCATGAGGTGCCCTGTGCAAAGCTTGGCCCTGTGCTACATTTTACAACATATTTGAGAATATCAAGCCAAAAACATTGCCCTCAGCAATGTCTCACAGCGATGGCATGTGTACGAGAACAGAATTGGGGGGTGTAGTTCAGACATCACTGATGTCCTTTATCCTTACCTTCCTAGAATACACAAGAGTTCTGTTGTTAGCGAAGGTGAGACATCAGGAATTGATGGTGTAGAATGTGTCTGTGGGGAAGAATTATGCATGGCGATCTGCAGGGGCTCGACATCTGCATTGAGTGTGTAAACAAGCGCACACTTGATCCTTTTCTCCTATGCATCTGCACACACCAGAGGGTGGGCACCGTCTTCCCCCGGAAAGCTTGGATTCCTGTTCTTATTAAAATATCATAACTTGCCCACCTTTAACTCTTGGCATTTGCCAGGTGGTCAGAAGGAATGAAAAGTAATGAAGTCAAGCTGAAATATTTATGGCTCATTGAGAGGATTGGCTGGATGTAGTCACTTTTGCTCAGAGCACAGGGATAACATCTGGAGTGTGTGAACTCTGGAAAGTGCTTCACATCTTTCAGACGTTCTGGGTAAATAATACAGGACAGCGACGTAAATATGCAGCCCAAGCACGTGCTGAGCTCTGTGCGGAATCCGCAGGGGCGTTAGTCACATATTTCATCATGAACGAGACGTCCGAGGGGAGGTGTGTTTTAAATGAGTGCTTAACTTGCTTTCCCA
Source organism: Stomatorhinus walkeri (assembly GCA_026784285.1). Classification (NCBI taxonomy): domain Eukaryota; kingdom Metazoa; phylum Chordata; class Actinopteri; order Osteoglossiformes; family Mormyridae; genus Stomatorhinus; species Stomatorhinus walkeri. Next base: position 30,179,968 of record JAODUD010000040.1, on the reverse strand, counting down.
CGTGATTAAATGCTAGGTTTCTGCAGATAAGAGGCGGCTGCTCACTTACGGCCTAGCTAAATCAGGCCTCCATTCTTCTCCACAGGGGCTTCCAGAAGGTAGGGCATCAGGACACGTCTGTGTGCGTTCGGGGGGGGGGGGGGGGGAATGGAACTTATGCTTCGCATTTGTTATTATTACATACGATAATTGCTTTTGCTATATTTGTTTTATGTAGTTACATGTTCATGTAATTAATACAAATAAAGGTAATGCATGGGTATTTCAAGCAGAACCACTGTAGCAAGTAATGCATTAATTTGAAGTTGCTCCTTACATTACTGCTGTACATGGGTTCACACCAGAAACCGATTCTGCATTTTTCCAAGGGATTTTGCTGTTACTAATCCCTCCTGGAAATCATGAGGGAAAAGATCAGGCACCTGTCTGCCACAGCATCAATTTCACCTGACGTGCTCACTTACACCCCCTCGGGTGGGTTAACGGACTGCTCTGAGTGCACCTTTCACCAGGTACGAGTGCCGGCCCACACACCAGGAGAATCTGGACAAACTAGCAGGTCCCAGGTTTAATGACCCAGATTCTACCTGATTCCACTGGGAGATGTTACCACTAGTCATCACATGTGCATGAAACAGCTGGATGCACAGCTGGCTGGAGTTGGCACCAAAGTCAACCATGAGTGGGCAAGGGGGCGGGTCGACCCTCTGTCATCATCACTGAACAGGAACTGTGAGTGAAAGAGACCCTGAAGTTCACCTGAACCATACTCCCCTACAGAATATGTGGTCGATTCTGTTCTGTTCCGTACAAACTAGTGTTTCCCAACTTAGGGTACTACAGCTGGTGCATGTTTATTTCTCTGTTCAAATTCCCTGCCATACAGTCCACATTTTTTCTCCCTCCCAGCTCCCTGATAACTAGCTCGAATCATTTCCACAATATCACATCCATTTTTCCATTCATTACCAGCCCTACAACTTGAAAATACCCATCTTCGGTTGTTGTTCCTCATCAGCCGATCCTTCCCCAGTCCCAATCACGTGGTTCCATCTGTCCACCACACATTTTTTACATGGAAACAGTCGGGGGGAAAAAGCTGTTTTTCAACCTTGTGGATTTCAGTTTTTTGCGAACACACGTCCGCCACAGCAAAGAAAGATATTAATGTGAGGTAGAGCTTTTGGGATTTAACGGAAGGTATCCAATAGTGAGTTTGCAGAGTACTGCAGTCACTCTGCAGAGCTCCCAGGAGAAGATTATGGTGTTTGTGTTTCGTCCTGAATTTAAATCAAGATGAGAGCAGGGTGGGGGGGATGTTCGAGAGCATCAAAGTTTGGGAAATGAGATTCGGATGTATGTGTAATTCAGCCCCACCCCCGTCTTTTGCCAGCCGCAATCTGCTTACAAGCGTTTTGCGGTGAGCTGATTTTGATGCATCAAATAGTTCACTGGCTGCGGGGGACGTTCCTCATAGTAATCCTACTATGACACCGAAAGCCCCATCGTTGGGGGATAAGAGACCTTTCACAGAAGTAAATAATGCCTCTACACTGCCTGGACACCTCAGCCCTGTTCCTGAAGGGTATCTATCATGCTGCAAACATTGTTGCTGGTGTTTAGCTACAAGGAGATAACAGAGAAATGAAAGGAGAGAACAGATAGATGAAGGGAGAGAACAGATAGATGAAGTGGAAATAATAGCTTAAAAAGCGTGAATGAATCTCGTTTTACGTCGTGCACCAAAGGCACAGTTCTGAGCCAACGTGGAAAAATAAATGTAGGTAAAGTGCTTTAAGAATTTTTGAAGCTTCCATCACACTCTTGTGTGCTCGAGTCAAAGCAAAACAGGGAATGTTATCTTTTTCTCCTAATCTATTTCAGGAGTCATTGTCCCCCAATTTGCTCATCAACACTGTGATCCAGAAATCCTCCACGGTGCAGACATTCCCAGCTGCCTTTACTCCCGCCCACCTGCAGGGATGACTGGTGATTTTTAACACTTTATGGCAGGTGGCTGATGCTCAGAATCTCCACATATCTCTGTTTTCTAGATTAGGCTGTGAGTGTTTTTGTTTTTTTTTTGGGGGGGGGAGGGGGTGAAGTTGTGTCACATGTATGTGCTTCCACATGCTTCAAACATACACACGTTGTTTATGCCTGACTGTCTGCAGAGCTCAGCTATATTAAGCAAAGGAACGTTTCACCTGACAACAGATATTAAGGTCAAAAGATGCAATTTGAGATTCTTTATTGAAAAGCCTGTTTGTGTGCCAGATACAGTTTTCAGCATGTCCCAGTCATACTAAAATGAGGATCTCTGTTTCATTGTCCCACGCACCATGGCTGTGGGTGCGAATGCAGCCCCGATTCTGAGCGCACAGGCATTTTTTACATCCAGTGTGAGAGGTGTGCAGTGAGCAATCCTCATATAAGGCTCTCTACCTAACCCTTTCTACATCGGTGAGTATCTATCTCTTCACGGGCATCCTATCCATGGTGTACTCCTGCCCTCATGATCACTGCAACCCTCACTGGATAGAAAGTGAAAGTATGTATGAGAGGAGTAGCGGGGAGCTTAACTCACCTATTGAACTTGCTATTCGGCCGGATCATTCAGAAAGTGCACAGCAGTGCAAACAAGGCTGCTCAACAAGATGAGTTGTCATTTTGGTTCTGGAAATATGGCTTTCATTAAATTTATTCACTAAAGCACCTGCTTTGCCAAAATATAAACTGATAAACTCTTAATAAAAGGGGTGATTTTTCACAGAGTGTATTTGTGATATCATGACAGCGCATATTGAAAGTGATGTAATTAGTGGGTTTCCTGGCATGTTCACACTGGCAGAAACAGTGATTTATTTGGTGGAAAATTAGTTCCCTACAAAGACTTCTTTGATTTATAACTAATTTTATCTCTACGTTTATTGAGTAGGCAATTTTGTCCAGTGCAAGTGAGGAAAGCCTGGGGTGAGACAGCAGGTCAGCCAGTATCCTGGAGCAACGTAAGGAATTCGAACCTGTGACCTCCAGGACACAGGCTCTAATATATAATACACAGAGCTGAAGACCATCCTTACTTAGTTTCCATAGCTAATATATTATATATAGTGGCCTGTGATGGGCTGGCCACCCTTCCTGGGTTGTTCCTTGCCTCATGCCCATAGCTTCCTGGATTGGACCCCCCATGACCCAGAAGGATTAAGAAAATGGATGGATGGATGTATTATATATACTCAGTATAAGACCAAACAGTACTTCTGTACTTTATATATCATCATGTTACCTTTTGCAGAACTAAGGTAACTCTCCAACTGTTTATTTTCATCGACTCCTAAAGGGAACAACTGCAGCAGCAACTCTGGTAAACTTAATAATAAAAACAAAAAATCTGACAAAATAATGAAGGTATTCAGCACTACTGTGTGCTGCACAGACACACACACACATTATATTACACATTGTCTTCTTTATACTAAACCATCTAAAACTATGCTGCAGCATTTTGTCTCTGTCTCTCAACCTAATTATAATTTGTTTTTCAATGATCAACAGGCTGGCGTGCCAGTAAACATCAGTACGGAAGCTCATTAGTTCCCAGAGATATTGTACATCTGTCCAGAAACTGAAGTGCTCTAATTGTGCTTTTTGGAATTGTCAGCTGCAGGACTTATTAGCATATAGGATCAAAACCCACCAATAGCTCCCCATCTGTCGAAAATGACGGCTCTCTCGCCCAATTAAAATCAGCCTAATTAAGACCAGAAAGAACCAATTCAGTTTACATAAACTTGCACCACTAGAGGAAAAAGTTTTGGCAAAAAAAAGAACTAAATAAATGTTGGCTTTAGCGATGTGACTTATTTTTATGCACTGACTGAATATTATTCTGTGTTTAGCACAAATGAAATAACTATCATCTGCTTGCATTTTTTGATGAATCCATTCTCTGGTCAACTGACTGAAGGTACACTTCGGATTTTCTAATTATTCATTCATTTTAGCTATGAAATTTAGATTATTTTTGACAGTAGCCTATTTCTACTCAGCACAGAAATCATCTTTCAGCTATCGCCATTAAAAGTGGATGATAACATTTTTTCCATCTACTGCTATATGAAGCAGATCCCAGGAAATAGTGAGGACAGAGCGTACTCACCTCAGATGGGTCATTGTCCTACTCTAGGACACACACCTTACAAGATGGGCAATTTAGTGTCACCAGTGTATCTTACCTGAGTAATGTAGGTGGAACACAGAATGTTCACAGACATGGAGTGAATCTGTCCAGATGGTTATGGCCTCGAATCCCATGCATAATAATGTAATCACATCACCACTGGGCCCTTGAGCAGGGCTTGTAATCCCAAGGCCTCAAAGTGCTGGCTGATCTTCTTGCTCTCTGTCTCCAAGTTTCCCTCACATGTATTCACTTTGGAAAATAAATAATCAGATTCCCTGCAATGGGAGTGTAGCCACCCATAATGTTGCAGGGCATTCGATCAGTTACACACATCTACAGTAATTAAGGTCACCAAAGGTGCTACTTTGGTCTAAGATTGCACACAGTGGGGAGAGGAGACAGTCACACCTAGAACTCAGTGACTGATTCAGGATCTAGAATGCAGATGCTGAAGGTCTGTCTTATTCATAAGAAAATAGCCGGTGGTCTGAATTTGAGTAATCAACTTCATTTATATAATGTGACTGAGAGAAAATGGCAGCGTTATTTTAACACAAAGTGTTAATATGATCCTGCTGGATTACAGAATTAAAATAACCCTCCCAGTGTTGGACTGACACTGCCGTCTCTGCTACAAAAGAAAAGAATAGCATTATACTAGTGTGTTAAACACTCATTGATGTACAGTACATGAAATAAGAGGCCACAAATGGAGGTGGTACACTCTCATCCATCCGCTTTTAATGATGCAAGACTGACTTTTTATTCCAGAACGTCTCCGGGGAAATCAGGCCTTACTCTTCGCTTTGTTTTTCTCCGCGGTCTTAGAGGAGCTCACTGGGACCACATTAGCCCCGCTCCACTATCTCTCTGTCGACACATTCCCAGCTCCCGGAAACTCCCGCCCGCTTCTCCAGTGGCCACGCCTGCGGCTCCAAGATAGGAGGCCCGTTAGATGTCCTGAAGGGGGGGGGGGGGGGGACACCCCCAAAATGTGCCCTGTAACACTCTCTCCTCGCTGGAGGAAGGAACAGGCTGGATATGTTAGGGGATGAGCCATGATGACGGTCATTTTAAGAGAGAGATACCAGAGGGAGCACTGGAGAGACTCACCAGCGAGCATCACACCTCCGGAGCTCTGCCTCATTTTGTTCAGGTACTCCAGCTTCCTCCCACAGTTCAAGATACTTGTTAGGTAGAATTGTATCACTAAATTGCCCACTGTGTGTGTGGCTGTGCTTTGCAATAGACTGGCATCCCCTGCTTGGACCAGAGAGGCAGTTAAGGAAGATGGATGTGTTGATAAATGGGCAGTTCTTTTTTTGGGGTGGGGGCGGGGGTAGGGATAATAAAATCAGGACTGGAAAGATAATCTGCCCTGTCCACTGAAACCATGAGCTTGGAATTTGTCCCTGGGGTTCAAAGAGGTTTCACAAAATCCTTTTATTCCAAAACGCGGAAATTGACTAAAAGCAGCGTGACGAATCTTTGACTCTTCTCCACAGCCATGTGACTCATCTACAGCACCATGAGCTATTGCGGACTCAGGTACAAGAGCACAAATGAGATGCGTTCAACAAAAAACATCGTGCTTGACAAGCAGACCTGTAACTGAATCGCAAAGCTGGACGTGAATCATTACACAGCTGCTTCACCAGACTCAGAAAATACCATCCACGAATCACATGGCGCAACCAAACTTTAAACATTCCTGTATGGCCATTGAATAAGACCTTTAATTCTCACCTTTAACTAAGCTTAGCATCTGAACTCATAATTATGGACAGAAGTAATATTATGAAGATAGAAAGGCTGTAAGGTTCTTCCAGGAGCAAATTGCCTTCACTAGTGGATTGTTTTGTGTGGATAAGCATTTTGTCAGTTTAAACAGGCATCATTCAGAAAGATTTCTCGTCATAAGCAATCGACCAAATGAAGATGTGGGTTGTTTTTGTTGTGTTAAAACCTGTTAAAACTGTCAAACAGCAGACTAAGGAACAGCCAACAAATGAGAGATACCAGCGTGGGGTTTTATCATGACCATCGCGTGGGACAGCCCCCCCCCCCCCAGCCGGCGTCTTAACGTCTGTTTCAGGACCGATGGGACTCCGCTGACAGTCACAGCCGTGAAGCTGCGCCGGATTAGAGGAGAGCCCACATACCTGAGGGCTTCCCTCTTCTAATTCCTCTGTGTGACGGAGAAAATGCTGACAGGATGCTTCCAACAGCAAACTGCCAACTCTAGCGGGATAATCAGAGGCAGTGGGTGCCTCAGCAGGTCGGGACGTCCAGAGGCAGTGGGTGCCTCAGCAGGTCGGGACGCCTCGGCTGTGATCGGGAGGTCGCCGGTCCAAATCCTGCGCCCTTGAGCAAGACCCCTCACCCCAAATTCTCCAAGGACTGGCTGACCCTACTCTCACACAAAAAATGAATGTCACTTTGAATAAGAGCATCTTGTACATAAATGAAAGATGAATACTCATTCACACTTGTAGATCAGGCTATAATAGGGAGAATTTCAGTGAAAAAACGTCTTTCTCCTTTGTAGTAATTACCCCCACCAGTGTCATGGCTGCAAAATCAGCATACAGGTAATGGGTTTCTACTTTCCTGGATATCTATTCCCATCAGGCATTAGCAAGTGAAATCCGAGGCACCAACAGGATCAGGCTCAGCGGACCGGGACGATGTCATCACTTTCGGTGTTAATAAAAAGTCCGGCTTCCTGTATTTCTCTCCTATCTGAAAGCGCGGGATGAAGTGGACCATGGAGAGGGATGGAGAATTGTTCATTTGCTAGTCACTCCGTGGCAGCTGTTCCCCCCACGCTGCTGGTCTGGCGATGTATTAATGTTCATTTTCACTCAGGCCAGCGAGAAGGGCCCTCCTCAGTCTGAATATCCATCCTCGCGATACGTGTCAGCGCCCCCACCTGGTAGGGACTTTGCTCTCACCTGTGGATCTGCTGGTTGTATGAACGGGCATCTCCCCTGGATCTCCATAACTGTGGTCCCTTCTGGTCCCATTCCGCCCATCGCCGTGATCATACACGGGGCTGTTTGGCTGTCTCTGGAGACATGTCGATGCGATTACACGGTGTTAAGGTGTTAACGTAACTTGATCAGGGACAAATTGGAGCATGGGATTGGAACGCATTCACGGGACTGGAACGCATTCATGGAATTGGAACGCATTCATGGGACTGGAACGCATTCATGGAATTTGAACGCATTCAGCATTCTCAGGCATTTAGGGAAAATTACAACTGACATTACTGTATGTGAGTCATTTATTGTCAATTTTGGGATTATATTACATGTTGGTTAGGCTGCCGACCGTGGTGGGAATGGCCTGAAGCACAGCTATCAGCCAGAGTCATGGATGCAGGTTACACATGCCCACGGTGTGCAGAATCATGCCATAGGGCTGCTCATCTTTATTTATGATTTCATATTAAGGTTTGAGTTATTACTTTAAAAACCCTCAAAAAGAATATAACCAGGACAGAAACAAATGACTCATCTTGATGTTACTTCAGACGATAGCACTTTAAATCAATGTTAAATGGGTTGTGGTGACTAAAGATTGTCATATCGCTCTACTACAGGCGAGCTAAACAGCTATGTATATTGCATTTTGTACAATATTAAAATCACAATAGAAATGGCACAATATCCTTCTGTTAAGTTAAATCTTGAATACTCACTTCTCATCCATTGGGGCAGCAGAGCTTTGAAGGGTAAGCATGACTGGATCATCCTATGTTTAAAAAAATATTATAACATTCAAGTAATAGTATAATAGATTTTCTGCCGCAAAAATGTCCGAAGAACCTTGAGGCAGGAGATATGTCTTATCTGTGTTTTTCTCAGTATTAAAGTCTGATAATGCTGGGATACACCAAAGTTAGAGCATGCCTGGGGCTTGTGGAGGCTTGTGGGAAATGTGGCGATTTTGTTCCAGCCCTGGCTGTCTCTCTTTGTGAGGGCGTGTGATTTCCCCCTTGATTTGTGTGGCAGGTCCTCTGAAAGAAGTGTGGTTTAAGTGAATTGGTGTCTTAAAAAAGAAAAAACTGTGATTGTGTGCGTATCCTATGGCCAACACAATAACTGGCGTGTACCCCACCCTGTAGGGGCAGGCACTGGGTTCACTATGACCCTGCAGGGAAAGACGGATTTTAATAAACTCACCATGTGTATCAGGATATTGCAACTTTACAGACATAGATAAACTGTATTTAGAAAAGGCACAGTTTGTAATTCCACTGTGCTATAAACAAAATAATTGCTTTTGTTTTCATTTTTAATCGCTCCAACAAGGGCTCTCTCACACAAGCAGTATCTCCTTTCTCAGAACAGGCGAGTTGTGCCTTCTGCTGTATTAATATTCATGGTTACACACCTGACTGGCAGCTGGTATCTTCAAGTAATGAATAAGCTGTATCCTGGGTTTTCCAGAGCGATTCCAAGGGGAAGGACACGTTCAAAAAGCCAACCAGCCAAAATACTCATTTCACTGATTTGATTTTGCACTTTTTAAAGAGAACTGTATCCGGGTCTTCAAAAAGCTCTTTATCCTGCATGGGAAAGTAAAATAACAACATAATTAATTAACAGTGAATTGAACATAAGAACTATACAAACGAGAGGAGGCCATTCGGCCCATCAAGCTCGCTTGGGAAGAACTTAATAATTTAGAG
>JAODUD010000040.1:30119007-30131468 GCA_026784285.1 Stomatorhinus walkeri | reverse complement strand
CTCACCAGCCAGCCTCACTCACCAGCCAGCCTCACTCACCAGCCAGCCTCACTCACCAGCCAGCCTCACTCACCAGCTTGTTTACCCTCAGCTTTGATGAGTTGAACTTGAAAACGTCTGTCTTCTTGTCCAAGGGCTTGATGGTGAACTGATGGCAGCCAAAGGAAGATGCATTTTTTAGTTTTTACTGAGGAGACAGGTGGGGGCGATGGCGGCCGAGCGGGAAGTACTGTACCTCTTTATCGCAGTATGAAATATTGCGGATTTCGTTCCAGGGAAAGGAGATCTTGGGTGTCAGCTTGTTCTCCGGGTCAAATATGTGCAACCCCAGGGCATCGACCCCAAGCAACAGGTTAGTTCCCTTTTTGTTCTGTAGAGGCACAGGTAGTCCGTCGGGGAGGGGGGGGGGGGCATAGGGTAATTGCCAATCGAACATCTCGACTCTTATTTGGGTGTGCAATATAAGGAACAAGGCTTTGAAAACCTATGGTGGGTGGGGTTACCGTACATGGACAATCACCGATTGGTTTAACTTGGCCGCCAATGATTTCTTTTGATTACTTTCCTGGTTCTCATTGGTTTAAACAAGGCACAGAGCATGATACCACCACCCACCGTGACTCCATGCCAGTGCTGGGATGTGTTACACTCCTCGCATGACATCACGTTAATCAGTTATCTAAACGCGTTTCACATTTTTCGAGATTGCATGCGGCTGACAGTGACAGCAAATTCCTGACTCTCACTTTCAGGAGATTAAAATTAATGCCACTAAAATAAATCATACTTAATGCAGTGACAAACCTGGACAGAGATTAATGGAACAACAATGCAATAATGAAAAATGCCATTTGTGACACAGGAGGCCACGGGACTCGCTTACACTATTAGGACACTAATGAGAGACAGTGGTTCATGTGAGGACTGAGGCACGTCTTACCTTTATGAAAAAATAGTTGATTCCATACATATCCAGGTCCTGCGCTATCTTCAGGTACTCCACCTCTGCCTCTTCCCTGAATATCACAATAATAAAAAACACTTAGCTCTAAATCTATCCTACAGCAAATGAGGTTTTACCACTTGTTTCCATTATTCTGTGTTCATCCAAAATACATCACAAAAACAAATAAATGGTAAATTCATAAGTACATACAAAACCTACCGTAGCAGACATTTGTCTAAAAGCAGTATGCTCAATGGTGCACAAATCCCACTGCTTCAAAACAAGCCTTTTCTGCTGCTAATCCATTGATGTATTACAAACTCGCCAAATCAGGCAGAATTCCTTAGCCTCCAGTGTCTCTGTGCAAACAATTTGTCCGGAACACACCCCCACGGAGCAGGCCACTTTCATAAAGAGCTCAACACCATTGCATCTTCAGAGAGCAACGTGCCAAACGCCAAACACAGATTTAAACTCCACCCTTTGTGTTGGAGTGAGCAACTGAGAAATTGTTAATCAACAAGGTAAACCAACATTTATCCATTTATTTTACGTAGCCTCTCCCCCCCCCCCCCAAAAAAAAAAACACATCCTTCCTCCTTTCTATCACAAGTTCTGAACCTTAATGGTTCAGCTTACGTCATGCTAATCTAACAAAAGTCAGCTTCTCAAGTGCTTTGCCTTTAACACCAATGCCGCTGTGTCGGAAATGTTTCATGGCACCGTTCACCAATCGGTGGCAAAAATAATGCTAAACTGACATTGCTACATGTTTACATGATACCAGACTCTGATGTGTGTCCACGTTCATTAGGAGGCACTCAGAGTATAACTGTGCTCCTCAAGGCTCCAGGCCCAAACCAATGGTGGGGCTGTTAAGACCTTCCACAGGTAATAATCTCCAGCCATTTCCCCTCGCTGGTTTTGGCTTGTTAACACACACCGGTTCTTTCTGTATTAATTACACCTGAAAAGCTCCAACTTAATGGTGTGGCAGGGATTAGACCAGTGGTTCCCAAACTTTCTCAGCAGGGCCCCCTTTTCTATATACGAACATTATTGAGCCCCTCCCCATTCAAACTACACAGGTTCAGAAATACAACTCCCTTTTCTAATTAAGCGAAACAAATGCAATTACAAAATACAAATGGTGCAGTTTCACCACTGTGGGACAAAAAAGAGCAATCAATTAAAAATAAAAGTTCAGCATAAGTTTGAAATTATGCTAATGCAGATTTAACATTCCTGCTAATATTCACCGGTGTACACAAAGTAAAGTTTGTCTTACTTTACCGCATTTTGTTTTAAATGATACCCGCAGGTTTCAGCCTATACTATAGCACAAAACAACACTAAATCATACCCAGTAATCGATAGTCTCCCTGCACTTCATGTAGAAAATGTTAAACCTCGTTTTCCATGATATGGTTAGATTTTCTTGTCTGGTGCTGCAAAACGTCGTCAGGCGTCACCATGTCACATGGTACAAAAACCTTGCCGGAGCAAGACGATTTAAGCCATATCATACAGCACCTCTCAGCCGCCTGAACAAACTGGAACAGCCTCCATGACGACACAACTTTGCCCTTATTGGCTGAAGAACGTGACGTTTCTATGACGTTTGTATCCCAAGAAGTTCTGATGCATTATCTGCTATTTCTCACGAACTGGTTTTCAGTTAATTTACCTGGTCAAATAAAGTTGAAATAAATTAAATAAATGCTATAATAGTACATGTAAGTTAGTGGTTTATTTATTGTTAGCTACTGTAATGTTGCGCAGCTTTATTTGTTTAATCGTCCAGTCTGAGAAGAGATTATTTTAGGGTGGCACATGCCCCTGAGGCTATCCCATTGGGGCACCCTCTGCAATTCCTCCGTGTTCAATCCAGTGGTTCCCAATCCCAGTTTGGGAACCACTGGATTAGACCCAGGAGAGGATTACTGATGCTCAGTCACTTCCCGGGCTTTCTGAGGATCACAGAACAGGCCCCCGTCCTGCCTGCCATACCTGGTCTTCCCTCTGTGTTCAGCGTAACAAGCAGTTATTCTCTCTTCCCACATCTCCGGAGTCATCTGGTACAGATTTAATACCTGCAGAGGGGGTGGAAAATGAAAGGGAGGGGGCACTGAGGGACCATCTGTCTGGTATTAGCGTTAGTGCAGGGCAGGCAGCCTCTTGCATGGACGGCGGGATTCCCAATCCGGCTGGGGCGTCCCCGACTGACCGCCGCCGGTCACGGAGACTCACCCTCTTGGGCAGAAGTTGTTCCTGAGTGAGAAAGCCTGGCGTGTGAAGGCCAGGGTCATAGTCGCCGTACTGCAAAAAAAAAAAAAAAATGCAGTGCAGCAGCCGTTAGACTCACCGTTTCTCAGAGGTCTTTACACAGTAATGTGAGATGTGCCTAAACGTTAAGTAAAAGCATGTGCGCAGTGCGACACCGGAGTCGACAGGGAGCCTTTCGGCGCACAGAGGGCACACTGCAGCCGCCTTATAGTTTACAACAGACTGCATTTCCCCTCATTATAAAACGTCTGCTGATAATATGGGCAGACCGGCAGGTGGGGGGGCTACGCGGTACCACGTTCGCTGCGTCTCGCACCCAGCCGGGAGGGACCGAGACGCCCTCGCTCAGTCTTCCAGAACAGCTGTCGTCTGAGGCTCCCCGTCAACCCCTTCCCCCCCAAAGACAAAAAAAAATAACCCAACACACACACATCCTTCAACCTCTCACATCCCTCCATCATCCCCCCTTTCTCCCTAGTGCCTCTCCGTCATGCCACCTCTCCATTGACCATCCAGAGGCTCCGAATTCGTTACTGAGGAACAGAATACAGGGTGTCCGACCAAACCAGCCAATCAGCAGAGGAATTACCGGAAAAGGACGACCATCTGATTCGGCCCTTTCTTTGGGTATGGAAACTGATGGAAATGAAAATCGCAATATTCCCAAGAACTGACTTCATGTTTTTTTTGGTTTTTTTTTTGCCCTTCCTGCAGAATCTCCCCAGGCTTATCGATCGCGAACTGGGAGTCAAACAATTTGCAGGGCATTCAAAAGAACCTCCCCCCACCCCCCACCCGACGTCCCAAAGCGTTTCAGAGCTGGTGTGAGCCAGGAGTCGCGCGGTCGATCGACGCTTTGAAACAATCAGCCATTCGAAGGGACCTGGCTGCTAACCGATAGCAGCCTTCAGCTAGGAGAAATTTTTAAGGCTCCCGCAGAGTCACTGGCTTTCAAACCACAACCCCGACAACCTGACATATTGCTAAAGAGGAAATCAATTGGCATTCTCAGGCAGTTGGGTCAGTTAATGGGGTACATGCCCACGTGCCTTTGCTTGAACAGCATAAGAAGCCAGCAGGACAGATGCTTCAGGCGGGCAGTAGATGTCTTCATCCAGGATCATCTTCATCACCTGAAATACAAAACAGGTAGGGGCGGGCATCAGTGAAAGGATCAACTCTTTCCTCCTCAAACCAGACTTCAGACCTATTACTCTCCCTCTGTCATCCATACAAAATGTGTGGCGTTAGAGTATAAAACTTTAGCAAAATGACAGGAACAGTAAGCGAGGACAGAGGCACGCTGGCTGACATGAGCTTAAAAAAGCCCCCAGAGGTCCTCCATAACTCAGCTAGCTGATGCATGCTTCGGTATGCGGGCCAGACAAACAAAGCAGGCTCTGATTGATGGAGTCTCATGGGCCGCAGACGCCGACCCTCCACAGCTGCCTGTAACCATTTAACGGGGCAACACTGAACATAACAGCTCGCCAGAACCACACCGTGACTGGGAGCCTGAGCGCCGGGCAGCACGCTCGCACATGCACAGGAGACACACGGCTCCGCCGTCTTTGCAGTCACACGTCGCTCCCTTGTTACACGGCAAGAAATCCTGTCAGTCACACTTCTCCAAAATGCCCCACCCCAATCTCAGTATCAGCAGATATCCTGGCAACACTGTAACACACAACTGCAGAAAGCGGGATCAATGGGTGAAAACAGAGGGGAACCTAACATACAGACCTTTATTTATTTAACTGATGTTTTTGTACAAAGTGACAATTCAGTGAGAGTCGGTGCATCCTTGTTCAAAAAATACCACACAAACCATTTGCAGAAGCCTACAGGTTCTCCAACCAAGGCAGAAGCACAAAGGCCTCCTCAGTTCCTCCTTACAAAGCATTTAAAGATTTCGTGCTGAAACAGCAGTGCTTGCAAGCTGCATAACATCCCGTTCTCGCATTTAGCTACAGCCTTGGGGTTTCTGTCATCTTTGAAAGTTAGGGCTCCCTCAGCCGCTTAATGGGATGTAATTCCAGGGAGGAGAATGTTCTGCACTTGCAAAATATTCATATTCATTTCTTTGTCAAGGGAGGAAAAAAAAAAACGCTTCATCTATAGATGTTATGATTCGCTAATTATGGTTAAAAGTCTCTGTGAATTATGAATTAAGGAGGAATCTATATTTGATGAGGAGCTCCCTTAAAATGCCAGTCATCTGTTAATATATAAAGAACAAAAGACGTCCATAAACAGCTCCTTATGCAACCATATCCAATACAAGCTTGACAGTCTGAGCCTCTGGGCAGAGCAAGCTTAATTAACAAGGCTACTCTCCATTAGCCCAGGTGCCCTGCATAAGGTGTCATTAATTAGCTTTTTTAGCATTAGCTTTTTGCTCAGCTACAGGTAAAAACTACAAATTTATACATAAAAAGCTTAAACGGCAGCTAAAATACAGTGATGGTTTTAATGGTAACCGTAACTCGTAAAACCATAACTCACAATTTAGCTCCTGCGTCTTCTGGAGCGAAGATTAATCAAAGAACAAACAGCAGTAGATAAGTTTGCCACGGCTCATATTTTATTAACGGCAGGCTGAATAGGCCTGATATATTGTGTAGAAATCGAAGTTAATGGGCTCCATTTGTGCCTTTTGGCGCCGCATTAAAGAATACCACAGGGTGTCCTTCACGCTCTCGCAGAATCTAAATGCAAATTCGCAGGACATGCGGAAATGCGACCAGAAACACGGACATGGAGGTTAGACCAAGTTGCTCATCTGTGGTTATGATGGGGGGCAGAGAGGATAGATATCCTGTTAGTCCGTGGGGGGGCGGGGGGGGGGGGACCAGAGACGTTCTGTTAGCCTTTGACTGAAAACAAATGAATAAATGATACCAAGGCACCATTAATTAGTAAATTAAAATTGCACGTGCCTTGGGGGGGTTCAGCACACCCCCACATGCATCCCCAGCACTGTAGCCATTCCAGAGATATTAAGTTAACAGTTGGACACGAACAGACATATTGCACATGCGTGAACGGGCCTAGCGATCCATCACTCCAGCACGGAGGATTTCACACTCCTGCGTGAAATGGCTGGGTGGACAAACAGAGACGCTTCAACAGCACTGCAGACACTCCCACTTGGTGTGCGATTTTCCATCGCTGCTTATCGAGCATCCATGTTTGTGGGCCCCTGAGCGAGGCCCTAAAGCTGCTGCATGTTAGCTGACCCTTAGCTATGACCCCTGAACTATGGAGAGCAAGACGGGATCAGCATAGAGAAGCAGTCCAATGTACCTGTACTTGTGCATATGGTAAATAAATCATGTTTTTTTGTTTTGTTTTTTTTTTGTGAGCCTGGAGCCAATCTGAAGAAGCATCTGGCAAAAGGCAGGGAAACGCTCATACAAACATGAAAAGTCAATCTACCCAATGCAAACATCTATGGGGGAGGTCCAGGCGTGGGAACGGGGATCAAACCCAACATCTACCAGAGTCACGAGGTCCACCTCAGCTTCTCAGGGTCTCTTATTTATTAGGTTCATCAAGTCTTCAACTTCTAAGAATTATTACAATAACCACATTTCTGACACGGTTCCCCAGATTAACTTTGCTGTTATTTTCAAGCCATCCCGAGCTTTTAACGCCATTATTTTCCAGGATGACAGCTCAAAATACTCTCCGGGAAGTAGCCAAAAGGCTGTGATGCGGCAGATATTATCCACCCCCCCACCCCCACCTAAAAGCTAGCTCTCGAGTAGCAGGCACAGTGCGACAGAGTTACCCAATCACAGCACTAAGCCAATGACCTGCAGAAAGACTTTCCACCACAAAACGATTAGCACTGTTGTCGCATGGGAATTAGCAAAAATGCACCCATTTGGATTCCGTTAGCAAACATACTTTTTGAGACCTTGGGGTCTATAGTTTATGCAGAGCAGAAAAGCAGCGTGTAAAAGGCTGCAGGCAGGGTACATGCCAGTCATTTAATAACACTGTGAGGAGTCATTTTTAAAGTTTAATCAGTTCTCTAGGTCCCTTAATGCATCCATACTCACAAACCTAGTAATGATATATTTATGAGCAATTTTGTTTTTTAATGCAGAGCTTGTGCCAGAGGAATTCTCCCAAGTCACAGTACATCAGTGTCGTGAACTGGGGTATCCTAACATTATCAGGCTCATAGTCCGCTAGCAAGAGGTATTGTAGGAAAGCTGAACATTGGAGACCTTTAAATCATCCTCTTCTCCAGCAATGTTCCATTTTTCAAAAAACAACATTGATCTGGGCAAAATAAGACATCATACAACTCTGAGCAGATCTGGACAATGTCTTCAAAAACACCTGATCTTTCACTTCACTACCACCAGAAATGGGCTGATAAATATTATGTTCCATAATATAAGGCAAAATCTGCCATGAAAAAGTCCCAGTCCACAGGTAAGCAAGAACAGACACCAGCGCTGCTGAGCGTGTGAACCAGATATTCATGGTACCTTAGGTGAGCACCATGGATGCAATTGCAGGACCTGATCCTGCGAGCACAACTTGCGATCGGTAGTCCACTGAACAAAATGATGCTCTCCCCAGCAGCATGGACAAGATGTGAGTATTGACAGCTGGGGTGAAAAAGCACATGGAGATCAACATGCACACCTGCGGCAGATGGGACCATCATGAAGCCCAGAGATGACAATGATGACATCATCTATAGACTGGTATACCAGCATCAAACCATTTGAGACTGTTGCTTCCTGTAAATGGGGCACATTTCTGGTCAACTGGAAAAGCAAACAAACCGTTAACCACTGAAAGACAGCTGTGTTTCTGCTGGGCCCAAGAGAATAGGACTGGAGCTGACCTGACTTTCAGATTTGGGTCACATCCACACTTGACCACTCCGGGGTCAGCTGTTCAGTGTTAAGAGAGTTAGAGGCACTGAAACTTAATACCTGTTGTCTGGTTTCCATTACTATACGTAAAAAGAAACATCTCAAGAACCTGGCGTCTTAAATATGGAAATCCACCTTATGCTCTAATGCAAACTATCTAATCGCATTACGGCACATGTCCGTGAAGGATGAACTAAAATTAAGGCAGAGGATCACTCTTTTGCAGAGGGGGCCGTCAATGAGACAAAAGCACGACTAAGCACCGCGAAATGCTTGGATGATGCTCATGTTACGCTCACCTGCAGGAAGAAGAGGTGCTGGGTGATGTCCTGCACCAGCTCCTCCTCCGCGTTCTCTGGGAAGAACTTGGCCAGGAAGTTCAGGGTGACTCCCTCCTCCTTGGGAATGTCATGGTCCAGGACCTGCAGAGACACCACACACCTCAGGCTTCCGGTGTCCCTTGGCGACGTCAATGGTCTTATTTAAATATAGAACGCTTTAATTTGGCTTATGGGGCGTACATCTACTGTGTATCGAGCCAGACAGGTTATCATAAATTTGAGATTCACGGTGCCACAGAGTTGAAGCATCACACAAGCTAGTGGTCTCTCATCGGTCAGGGTACCGGGTGTTCCCTGTCGGTTGGTATTCTGAACACTACACTCCACCAAAGCAGTAACTCACTGAACCCTTCATCCGCAGAATCACTGGCATAAAAGTATAACACACTCCAAGTGCGAGAGCGAAGGCCGAGATGATCTATGACCAAAACGAGAAGCCTGACACTTTGCAGCCACCCCTGATGGTTCCGTTGCTTAAGTAGAGAGCTTTCAGCTCCTATCCTTAGTGACTCACCCTCTTATCCATCTTAAGCCAGGCTACAGTGTCCTTCACGTTGTACTGAAGCCCAAAAAACCAGGTCTCTCGCAGGCCCAGCGTCCGGCACACCAAGTCGAAGAGGTCCCGGCCCTTCCATTTAGCCTGAAATGGGGAACGAAAATATGAAAACACAACAAAGACTATAGAGACTCTTGTCACAGTCCTCCTATTCATAGCAAAACAAAAGGAGTCATTTTCAGAATACCACCCGCAGTAAGTGTGCCAGCCACCTGGGTATGGGAGAGATTACCATGTTAGCATTTTCATGGGACAGGTGGGCACAGGACATGTTCTTGTGTCAATCCATTTTTGGCACCCTGTAGCAAGATACATAAATCCTGAAGCCTCAAAAATGTGCTTCCCAAAACCAGCGATTAAACTGTACAACAGTGACGCCCAGATGAAGACTGCGGGGCCAGACGACCACACCATTAAATTAATAGGTGACAGCTAATTTCAGACACTGACATACAGGCACAGTATTAATTCCTGTCTCCCAACTACTTTTCTCTACAGCTTCCGCAGTGACAGTGTGTATACGGAGGGCAATGTAAATTATCCCTTAATACTCTAAGGATTCTTCACGCACCAGCAAAACTGGTGATGCCTTCTCTAAGCAAGGTTTCAGATGCAAGATCCAGACAAGCAGACAGCACCCTCAAGAACTATCTGCAGGGGCAAAACCATTAATGACGAACACAGATGGATAATCAGAGCTTTGCGAGACTTTACACTATCAGGAAAAAGGTCCCTAACGGGAGGACGGCCATCCAGATTAAAGTGCTCGGCTTCAACTTTCAACAAACCCCCGAGTCTTAAAGCAACATGCACGCGCTCAGTCTGACGGAGAGAAGACGCAGTAAATAAAGTCAGTCTGACATCAGGGGCTGTACGGCACCAGCTTTTCCATGATTAGATTACATCCGGAGGCAATATGGCATATGGAGTGAAACATTACCAGCAGATACGGTGACAGTGCGTACCCCTGAGGACAGGTGACATTTCTACTTCTTTGGATACAGTCCATTGAACACATCTGTCAGAGATTTTAACTAGAAACTCAGTCAGTAGCTTAGAGCGGCTGACTAGAAGCAAGTCAAGTCGTGTGCATAACATCCGCCACCCCCAACACAACAGGAGAGACGATAAAGTGGACTGGAGCTTATAGCTGCTGGCAGACAGAAAGATATCACCCCAGGTCCGGAGGCCACATAGAGGATCATCAGAAGGTTCGTTTATATGCTGACAAGATATTAACCGATAATAGTGCCCATTGCTCATTGGTGCAGCATCATTTAAAGAAATGCACACAGAGAACCGTCAACTCAGTCCGCAGCTAAGAGTAATTTGTTTACATTTATAATCAAGTATTACACTTTACAAATCTGTACCCAACAACATACTCTTCACTTTATTTTTTAGGGCAAATGAAAGATACATCCTATCACTCCATTCTGAAATATCAGTAAGAATGAACTTCTTTCACTGATGTTATATACAGCGATGAACATAACTGTTTTAACCGTTTTTTATTTTATCTGCATTAGCACTGTTATGAGAAGAAATGACCATGCATTTGAAGATTTATACAGCTCAAGCGTACTTCTTTCGTTGTTTAAAGGTTAAAATGCACAGTAATTTCTGGTCATAACCGTGGAAAGATGCATAAAATAAATTTGCATGTATTGCTTTATATGGTGAATGTGTACTTGAATAACAGTTAAGTGTATCTTTATTACACATATATCACCTACAAACATTTTACAGTAGCATAAGCAATACTTTGTATAAAACCAAGAAAACTTGCAGGAAAATAAAATACCAACACTGAACTCAAGAGCTCAGACACCATAGGTTTGTCATTTTAAATGATACCGCTTCCCCGGATGAGAGAGGCCCCTCTGAAGAGGTACCAACCTGAACAGGTGACATGTCATGTGACAAACAGGAAGCCATCAGCAAAAAAAAAAAAAGACACCTCAGGAGACCTGGGGGAGACCGCGCAATACAGCAAGAAACGTCACAGACACAAGATAACAACCAACTGGATTGAAGCAGAGAGAGCCAGAGAGTCAGACCCCCTAGGTGTTGGCAAATGGACCTTTGTGTAAAAGTGCACTGTGATGTAAGAGTCCCTCCCCCCCCAAAAAAATAACATTATACTGTCATTTAATGCAGCTATTTAGAGGCAATATTCTTACAAAAACAATTAGTTTCTAGATGGCAATTTCATTAAGATTAATCATTTAAATTTCAAATGCATTTATTTTCATTTGTGATATTGAAATACATCAAAGGGAAACAATGCAATTAAAGGCTACATATGGATATAAAAGAGTGTGAAAGGGAATCATTCCAGTCTCCTGCAGACCTTTTTTCAATACAGTTTACATAAACTGCTCAGAGAATTTTATTAAGCATCCTACCCAAACCAGATAATTTAATAGACTGTTCTTCACAGTTAGAAATCTGCACGAAATAAATCCTATTTTCCAAACTAACAAATTTGTAATGTTTGTATTTCGCTCCTGCTGTGGGGGTCGCAGTCAGTAGCTGAGAGTATTAGATGATTCCCAGAGAGAATTTCACCATCTCATCGGTCTTCTTTTCAAAGCATGAAGAATTCATGGGACAATGAGGATTAGACACTGAGGAAAAATAAATAAAATAAGCTTTGCTAGCCATTAATTCACTGGGGTGATATTTACTGTCAAAATATAACATCGCCACAGCATTGTTGACAGTAAGATCAGAAAAAAATACTTTCAAAATACACACACACAAAAAAAATCAATCTGCCTAGGCTTTCAACAACAACCATGACAAAACCGTGACTGGGTGAATTGTGCAATACATTTAAATTTAATATTAAAGAAATAATCCAATGAATGAAACAAACTTCACATCTCATTTTTTAAATGTCAAAAACACTTGATATTTCTTTAAGAAAGCATCAAGTTTTGTCATTTCACTATTTAAACTATACAGCCCTAGAATTAATGTGCCATTTTTGTAATATATATTATAAATTATATTTACTCTGTCACGGTTCAAATAAATCGAGCATCTTATCCTTCTGAAGAGAATAAGGGGTAAACGACCACTCCTGGATACTTGCTGCCACCTAGTGGTTATATAATATAGTCAAGAGGCTCAGGGTTTGTGTTGGGAGTATTGGGACACACCTCTCAATCACTGAATTCAGGTGTTTCATTCAGACCCACTGCCACAGGTGTATAAAATCAAGCACCTAGTCATGTAGTCAGGTTTACAAACATTTGTGAAAGAATGGGTCATTCTGAAAAGCTCAATGAATTGGTACTTGATGGAAGAGTCTGGGTTTGGTGGATGCCAGGAGAACCTTACCTGCCTGACTGTATTGTGCCACCTGTAAAGTCTGGTGGAGGAGGGATAATAGTATGGGGTTGTTTTTCAGGGGTTGGGCTTGG
>JAODUD010000040.1:30063178-30086654 GCA_026784285.1 Stomatorhinus walkeri | reverse complement strand
CGGGTTTGATGTGCTACTTGACTTTGTAGCGCTGTTTGCATAGAGGCTTATCGACATCCTTAGCCTTTCCAAGCTCGTCTGCAAAATACTTCCAAACGGCACTTTTGCATTTTTTCTACTAAAGCAGCTTACAAAGTGTCTTCAACTGCAACTGATGTTTGGTCAACTCGATGTGTGTGTTGACCAGCGCAAACACGCTCAGCAGCTATTCAGAGGAGGGGAGGGGATGCGCGTGCGTGCACCTGCGCTGTAGTGGTGAAGTGTGGCGAATGAGGTGAAAATCGCACTGTTGGTATCAATAATGGTCAAAATGAGTATCTAATCATATACTAATTTTTAATATCGATTAGTATCTGAGAATCGATTTTTTTGACAACCCCAGTATCTCATTACTTTCAACTCCAGCGTCAGCTATATCTTCCGTTTCTGATCTTTCGCGGTACATTTTTAGCGGTGCAACAGTGAAGGTCCCTCCTTAAACAGTTTCCAGCTGCACCAATTTCCCAACGTTGTGTAGGCTATTTAAACCGGCATTGCGGTATAAAAAACTTCATATCATAACAATAATAAAAAATGGTTTTCGGTATGAACCAGTATTCCACCCAACACTAACACAGACACACAGGTCACTCACCAGCAGACAGATGGATCAGTCAAAGAGTTCAGAGTGGCTAAATAAATTTACTGGGATACTTACCATTAACATAAGCATAAAATACATCTAACTCACAGCTCATACCAGCAACCAGCTTTCAAAATGTTTACCCTTCCATGAAATTAGACTATCATTCACTTAATTAGTACTTTAGATTTAGCCGGACAGTCAATGGTAACCCATTATTTCAGCAGTTTTCACACTATCACACTCGTATCTAAAGTGGTAATTGTGTCAGCGGTGTGTGTGTGTCAACACATTAATTAGTGAAAACAACAATAATATGAAACACACACCCAAAGACATGAGAATGACAGCCCCCCCCCCCCTCTGGGCTTTGAACCCATAACCTTCTGCTCACGTTTCAGATTTGCGAGTCAACTGCTAGACGACGCAGGGCGGATAATAAGAGCGAGAGAAGGCTCACTTCAGACGCAAACAACAGCATCTGGCAGCGTGACATTTTACCCAGAGAACAAAAATAACAACAAAAGCTTTGGAGGATGTGAGGCCAATAAGGCCACATCACCAAAGTACCATTTAACGGCACAGACGCCATCTGGGGCCTCTCATCTCACCACCAGGGCGGCGTCACCTTCACCTTCACTTGAAAGGAATGCCCGCCTCAGGATGGGAGGTTCGGGAATGATGCCTCTTTGTGGGACAGACAGCACAGGATCAACTCTGACAATAGAGTGCTTTGGTCCTCTGTATGCTTCCGAAGGGGTCTGTGGAGCCCCACATTTACAAGGGTGAAAGATGTAATCGTGATTAAATCTGCATTAATGGGATAGCAGTAATGAGGTTTTGGATGCAGAAAGAGCTATATAAAGCTTTCGGGATGATTAAATGCAGCCTCGTTTGGGAGAGCGTTAAAAGGCGAGACAAACAGCCACTTAGGGAATGTTAGGGAATATAAGAATGGACCACTGCTGGGGTAATCATGTGCGATGTCCAGAGGGAACAGCTATTCCTGTGCCTGGTCCCCATTCCCTAATGGCCCACAATCCTCTGGGATCAGGGCACACAGCACACTGCAAGGCTCCAGACTAACTTTTGTGGTACCACTCGTGCTACTTTCTCAGTTGGCTGCACCAGCACATGGCTTGGTTGCACCCCGTTTACTTTTCTGCCGCAGCATGATATTAATCAATGACCCTGCATGCTGATGAATAGCTGTCCTAATCTGATGATCCTAGCTTTTGTATTTAAAAAAAAAATTATAGTGACTCAAGGCTTGATGTGGTAACTGTATTTGCAATCTGATTTACCCTAATGGTCATCACTTGTGTATGTCTCGGGACCATTCTTTGGCTCTCCCTCCCATCAGCCTCCTCCTTTTTTAATAATCAGCTATAAACTGCTTCTATTTAGGAGCATATAAAGACCACAACTAAAGGGAATGTTTTCAGGTTTCATCATCAGTGCATGTAAAGATTCGTACCACCGTACTATTAACTAAGCACACTAAGCCAGAGTAGAAGGAGGGAAAAAAAATCGCTTTCAATCACAATCCTTTAACGCAGTGCCTGTGTTGGAGCAAAACATCCTAATGATTATCATTCACTCGCACAGATGTGACCATGTGAAATTTTTAACTCATACACTCTCAATAAATGGATGCATTTTGGTTACAGCCTGGAGGCCTGCACCGGCTGCTCCAGCCCAACAGGGGGCAGCGTGACCACTGGCCTCCAACCCACCTTGTTACCCCCGTCGCTCACGGCCCAGCCATGCCTCTTCACGCCCAGAGCCACGTGCGATGGGGTGACGTCCAAGCAGGTGACGGGGTGCCCGTAGACTGAGTGGAGTAGGCTGGGCTCCCGCTCTGGCCCTAGCAGGTGCACGCTCTCTCCGGCAGCCGCCACGGCCAGGGGCACCTCCCGCCGCTTGGGAACAAGCAGGAGAGACTCTACCTGCACCCAGAGGAGATGCACAAGGAGAAACAATGGAGTCATCTGAGAGACCCTCTCTCCCCATTGGGTTGAAAGCCCAGAAGAACAGAATTATGGGTAAACATATAGAACGACCCTGAGGCAGAAGACATAGAATCAACAGTTCAGAATGATCTCAAAGGAACAGATTAAGACTCACACATAAACCGCACACACTGCTACAGCATTCAACACTCAGCCAGCGTGTGGCTTGGTTATCACCCCAGTTAAAGCTAAAGTTACAGCTAAAGTCTAGGTCTAGGTTATTATGGTATGAAACCACAATAGAGAATAATGGTAGAATTAGGAGGCTGGTGCTGGACTCACAGGTTTCGGAAGCTCGGCCTGACACAGCGTTGTCCAGTAGCCTCCATCCAGCGGCCCATCCACACGTACCTGTGGGCCAGAGGCGGTCGCCACAGTGGCACCCTCCGAACCCAAGGCCACATTCTGAACATTCTGGAGGTGCTGATAAAGATGGATGGGCTCCTGACCAGTCTCTGTGCTCCACACGTTCACGAGGCCTTGAACACAGATGGAGAGACATCATCAAAGCCTCAGCGTCATTTGGACAGGTGGGGACAAGGTGGACTGGGGCAAACCCAGTAAAACCAGAAAAACCACATATGATGAATTGCTCTTCCTGTAGACCTGGGGCTTAACTTTTTAATGACAGTGGAGCAGTTTACGTTGTACAATAATGGCCAGTATGATGTATCGACCAGGGGGCAAGTGCAGGGGAAGAGGTGTTGGGAGTAAGGACTAGTTTGTTCCCAGATGCAATCAGAACATGTGAAGGACAGGCTAAAATTAAGGCGAGGTATGACAAGATAGAGTTTATTCGTGTAAATTCACCAACCCCTCCACAAGACTGCTAGTGTTACACAGACCTGTGGTTGGAAAACTTATAAAAATATTACCATTTAAAATACACATTAAACCCAGTGAAAACTATAAATATATTAATATTCCAACAATTGAATACAATATTGTGAAAATGATTTGAAATAGCATATCATATTAAGCAAAGCTTGAAAGATCCTGGAGGGAATTAATTAAATGCTATCATTAGACATCTTGAAGAGTCTATGCCGAACATCACTGTGTAAACAAGCCTTTGCACACAAAACATGTGATTCTAAAATTATTCTACAGAGACGGCAAACACCCGGAGTCAGACGGTGGGGTGACAAGAGCAAATGCACTGTCTGTGTGGGAGAGTCTGCTCTCCTATGAACCGTGTACATTTCACTTGCTGCCCCATTTTGCTGGACACATCATGATCTGATGCCTACAGCGGCCATATTTAAACCTTACAACACCGACACTGATACCACATTTAATACCAGAAATCTATGCCCTTCTACATCCTGTAACACAGAGATGAGGTAAGTATGGAGAGGGCTCTAGACTGAACAAAAGGGTTTCCACCACTCATTAAGGCGGGAAAAACAGCACAGTTCAGATGTCAGTTATTGTTGGATGCAAACATCACAATTAATGTGTTGGCAGGGAATTTTAAAGAAGATGACACCTCAGAAACTCTCACCATCCCTCTGGGCTTTGCTTTTGTAGCTCAAGGTAAATACCTCTCTCACAGAATCAGGCTAAACTTGAAATTTTTCAATTGATAGCCATTGTTTATTAATGTCTTTCATCTCCCAAGCGACCACCTGACTAAATTTAAGATAAATGAGAGAGGTTTTGGTGAAGGCGTAGCAAAGGTTCGGTGACATGTCCAGCCCAGATTCTGCGGCGCATAAACAAAATCGCAAAGCACGTTAACTGTTCAACCCAGCCGAACGTGATTAAACGACTCGTGATAAATTGTCCTGACAGAATCCAGGGCCGGTTATAATTTGGCACACCGGGCCTGCCGTTCCATATGGTTGGGGCTCTGCTTTTTGCCAGAGCATTAGTTTGAAAATTCGAGATTAATTATTGGGCAGGACTCCCAAAGCGTGCCTTCATTTCCGCCAAGGCCGATGAGGAGAACCGCCCATCCGGAGTGGGGCCACGGACGCTTAGAAGAAGCCGAGTCGTACCGTCACTCCTAAAAAGATAAATCACAAAACAAAGTGGATCCAGAGCGATGATCAGCGGACCAGGCCAAGTCAGGTCCCTGCCATAGCAGCAGGGGGTTACAGGCAGCCGATCGACATGTCATGTGATAACAAGACACTGTCTTTCCATTCCTGCAAAGGTGTTCTGTCTCCTGGCTCTGGATGACTTCTACTGGACGGGATCCACGAAACGCACACAGAGAGGGTTTAGCTATCTGACCATCTGATACAGGCTGATGAGGTGACAAAGAAGCTACCAAACAGCAGCTCTCGGCTGACCCAAACGACGACCAACGCAGGTCATCACCCACATGGTGACTTCAGAGGGTCCATCTTATTTCCAGCAGATGGGTACTGTAGTCATTTCAAGTTTGAAGAAAGAAAGAAAGAAAGGCTCCCTCACCATCTTTGTAAGCGGCCACCGCCACGACCTCGTTGACTTTCACCTGGCTGACGTGTGAAAATGGGCCGTCCCCGGCGATCACATGACTGGGCTGCAAGTATGAAGTCCGGGAGTCCCAGTGGAGGGTGTCCCATAGCCGGATGTCCCCAGAGGTGTATCTGCACATTGCAAGGGGACACGGGCGTGTCACTGAGGTCTAAACACATCAACAGCCCTCGTTCCTGCTGATGTGTTCAGAGTCTCCTTAATAACCATCTGTAGGTACAGAGATCATCATGAGCTATACTAGCTTAAATAAATAAAATTTAAATTTAATGCATTTAAAATCTGGTTGTGACAACATAATTTTTACAGTACTGTTTTTTTTAAAGGAGTGGTTACCTGAATGCTTCCTTTGGTCACATATGTTCTTTTGTTTTGGACTAAACCATCAGACAAAATTTTGGGTACGTAAGACCCCAGGGCCATTAGAAAGGAGGGGGGGGGAGAAAAGCACAGCTGAATGGTGCTGAGAATGAGTTCATTCTTTGCTCCTGAGAAGGAGCCGGGCTCATTTCAGACACAAAGGCATGACAACCCAATCCCGTCGCGCCACACGCGGGGCCCACTCCAGGCGGCTGCCAATCCTGCGACGCGGGAGAAACTCGCACGACGCCGACAAATTTACATAGCAAACAAGCTGATGCTACATTAGCACAGCCGAACAAAGCGGGCATGCCGATTTTCCTCGCCTTGCCAAGCATTAAAAAGGTGAGGTAATTCATTTGGTCCATTTTGTGTTTCCTTTTGTGTTTTCAAGTGTTTGTCTTGTCTTTGTGCTGTGCCTGTGCGTGTGTGTGTGTGTGTGTGTGTGTACGGGCGTGTGTGTTTGGGCTCCACGCATTCGATACCTCTCTCTGGAAAAGGGGCTGGCGGCCGAGTCCCGCATGGCTGCACCCCATGCCTCCCCCCCCCCAGCTACCTCGGGCACAGAGAGAGACGCCTCACTGGACCAGACTCAAGCGCGGCACAGGCTGGGCTGCTGGAAGCAGGGCACAGCTGCTGCCAGCGGAAACCTTCACCCAGCAGCTCGCCATCCTCGCTCCCCATCCTCACCATTTTAACCCCTGTGTCCCTTAAGCAGAAGAAAGGACCTCAACCACTCCCCCACACCCACCCCAGACATCTAAAGAGAGCCAAATAAAAAAAACACACAGTGCCAAGCTCTAAGTTTACAAACACAGATCAGATGGCCACCAGGATGTAAAGGGGGGGGGGGCTGCTTAATAAATACCCCCCATCCCATTTTATATTTCATATACAGGATACAGCTTACAAACACCCCAATGACTGCCAATGCTGTTTCTAAGTTATAGTCATACTCAGCTTTGACCAGTCCCTGACTACATAAACACCAGACT
This sequence comes from Stomatorhinus walkeri, assembly GCA_026784285.1. NCBI lineage: Eukaryota > Metazoa > Chordata > Actinopteri > Osteoglossiformes > Mormyridae > Stomatorhinus > Stomatorhinus walkeri. Next base: position 30,080,199 of record JAODUD010000040.1, on the reverse strand, counting down.
TTCTCGCTCCATGCTGTTAGGAATTACGTAAGTTCTACCAAATAAACTTCAGAAGCCAATAGAGGGTGTCAGACACCAACAGCTATAGAAAAAATGAAGAGACCACTAAGAGATATATTTTTTTTTAAATCTGCATTCTTAAACACTGGTTTAATCTGGGTTCTGCTGGCAAAACGTTACACTGCAAGTCAGGCTGCTTCCAGGGACTACCAGAAACTAGCCAGGTAGAGGGCAGAAGTGACCTTCTAATGCCAGAGATGACTGCTAACTTATCCGAAAGTGCCTCATAAATCGGAGGATGACCTCGAGTGACCTTCAGCAGGAATGGGAAACATTAAGTGCAGGTGTGAAGCGCACTGCTAGGACAGTTCATATCAGGCTCCTAGAACCAGGACTGAAGTCCCATAAAGCAAGGAAGAAGCCCTTCATTAATGAGAAACAGGGATGAACCAGACTGCAGTTTGCAAAAACAAGTGTATTTTCCACAGGCACATACCATAAAATGAGAAATGAGCGAAACTAAAAATGTTACTGTGGTCTCTTAATTTTTTCCAGAGCTGTACCTAATATTATTGTGTGTATAATGGGGGCACACATGGGTGCAGCGGTTTGGTGCTCTTCGTTCCTTTAAAATTTTGTTGCTCTGATCATTTTGCTAACAAAAAGTGCACACCTATGACCGTGTGAGAAATCATGCCCTGTGATTAAACGCTCTCCCGTCTCCAACGTTTCCAGACTCACACCCCGTGCTCCCGGAAATTATGCCTGGGTGACTGGCACCGCAGCTGGCAAAGCAGCTAATGCAGATGGAGCAATGGCAAAATGGTGGCATGCAAACATATTCCACTAATAATTTTATCCTCTCTCCAAATCTGTATCTAACATGCGGCCTCAGCAAGGGTGTTCATGAGAGACAAAGGCTCCTTCGCCAATCCCTAAATCAACAGAATAAGGTGTCTGCGCCCATCACAGTGAGACAGGATCAGAGTGTGTCCCCTTACCCGGCGATGACCAGGTCATCACAGGAGCTCACGTCACACAGGACCCTGCCAAGCTCATACTGAAGGTTACTGATGGTGCCAATGCGATTCTGTCGATCAGAAAAATTGACATAATTTAGGCCCAGGCATGTCTCAACCCAGTATTTCTCTGTGACATTTTCGACTGGTCTGGGCTACTGTACCTTCCAGTTGTAGCGCAGAGTGTCTTCAGCCTTCTTGCAGTCGCGCAAAGTGCTCTTCCAGCAGGGGGAGTCATTAACACCAGCCCCACTGTGATACCCAGCTTTCAAACACAACCTGTACCAAAGGACCTCATCTTCAGCTAGGACCTTCCACGTTTTGCTTACCTATAATAGCAACAATAGGGTGACAGTGCTAATGACAATTTGAAAATAATTGCTATATATAACCAGGGTGGGCAACTTTGGTCTGCTGGCTGGCATGACATTTTCCAATTTGAGACAAGTCTGCATACATATGCACATTTACATGCGAGTAACAGATTTATCACCTTGTAAATAGTCTGTAGGGTTTGAAAACTGCTCCAAAGGTTTTTATGCAACTAAGTTTAGATTTATAATAGAATAATAAAGATTTGACATGAGATTTCTTGCGTGAGCGTGTGAATCTTAAAGCGAGTGTTGTGCCAGATGCGTTAGAGTTGGCAACCCTTATATAATTAGACTCAACATTGCATGCAGTAATACAGCATTTGCAAATGAAACCATCGTGTTTACCTGAGCACACCGTCCCAGGTCGGTCCTGTTGAGATATTGGAATATCTTCAGTGCCAGTTCATAAGGCAGGTCCACATCAAAGAAGGGAATGTCATTCATGTCATTCTGCAAAATTGAATTCATAAATAGAAGCACCGATCACTGCACTTTTACTACTAAGATTCGATTATTTAATGTCACTACCGTCTCACCAGGTCCTCGATCAGCTGCTGCACTAAAGCATCGTTCCTGGGCTGCTTGCATGGAGGCTCCTCCGCAGAGCTGCTCCTCTGCCTCTTCCTCCGGCTCGTTGTAGCCTGGGTCTCATACCTCGGTGGACTAACCCATCCCTCCTGCCGGCCTGCTGCCGCGGACGTGCAGTCCGACCGCGTATCCCCCGGCAATGGCCAGCTACGTCCATCAGTTCCCTGATCCCTAACGCCATTATTTGGGTTCCCGTTAACACCGATTACATCACCAGGCCGCTCCGCCGGCCGGTATAGCAGCTCCTTCTTCCAGCGCTCTAGGAACGCTTCAATGTCTTCATTTTCCATGTCATGCGTTAAAAAATACTATAAAATCGATGGTAAACGCGATCATATTTCGCGTTTGACCACAAGTCAAACGATGGATTAGCTATTTAGCATTATCCGTATTCCGTAAATACGTCCAGTCCTTAAAGCTCTCCGAGTGGAACACTTGATGGACTGCTAATTGTTCCGCATTTTTAGCTGTATATTAAAACCATAATGCATTTGCATATTAAACTGGTTATGTATGATATTAATATTGAACAAAGAGTGTTTATAAAGATTTATCGGTTTTCTTGGTAAAATAAAACAACGTTACTGAATAAAGTCGTTTCTGAAGCATACGAATTATGCTGTTTACAGCGAAAATAGCCATCATACGTAATATTAGTAACATCTGGGATATATGCACTAAGGCAGTGAGGGTTTATGTATGTAGCTTGCCATTTTAACTGAATGCATAAATCGTTAAATCATATCCCATCGCTCCACCTGTATCTGAATGACAAAGGGGTTTGTCCGACGAGGCGAGCGCTTCAAGAGTTAATGATTACCTTTCTCTTTTGGGAAAAGATGATGTAAACCCCACATCATGTGACACTTTAATAAATAATAGAGGAGAGAGAAACAAACACAGGGAAGATTTGATTCAGACAGTTAAGGGGGGATCTCCTTCCTGCACAAAGAGTGCGAAGGGAGGGGAAAAGAAAGCGAATATATAGAGAGATATTAAGAAATATGTGCTGTCTCCCGATGGACCAGACTTTGCCTCCGGCGGGCCATTCTATCAGCGCCCAGGGACTGGAGTCCTGCACCGGGGCGCAGCTCGCCTCTCGCTTGAGGTGGATCGGAGACCAACTGGAGAAAAGCAGGGCGACCGGTGGCAGGAGGAGCAGCAAGGGCTCGCCGGGAACCAACCGAGTCCCGGTTCGGAGACTGTTCGCCGCCTGCGCGGCCGTGCAAATAGCGGCCCTCTTGCTACTTGTCAGAAAGCGACACCTGTAGGTGCAGTGTCCTTCTGCATGAGACCAGCAACAGGTAAGAGACCCAGGTCACGCAGTGAGGTAATGCTAACATCCCCAACTCCTCACCTGGGACAAGGTCCTCATATCGGCCGTGCAATTGATATATTACTCTGAGTTAAAAACCAACGTGAAACAAGCAGCAGGCGATGTTTATAATAGCGACATGGCGATACCTTTGATAGATTGCTGCGCTGACATGTACGCACTTGCTGAACTATCCCGCAGACGACACCGGAGTCTGAAACTGTCTATTTCTGTCGGTAACCTAACACGAAAAAATGTTTATTCTTTATAGATGGTGCCTTCAGGATCCCAATGGAGGAGGTAGATGGGCATCAGACAGCCCGATAATTGCACTTGGGGAAACTTGTGCCAGCGGGAAGCGAGTTTGCAGCGGCTTCGCCTGCGCAGCGGGTGCGCAATCCTGCGCAGACCGAGCGAGACGCTTCCCATGCATCCAAAGCGCTTTATGCCGCTGGGGAGGTACTACTTCCAAGCTTATACTACGTTTGTATAAACCTATATAGGACAATCTCTCTGTTTCTCGGACGAGTATTTGTTTTAGAAGTTGCAGAGCTTCTTCTTGATAAAGAGTTCGGTGTGCATTATGAATTCAGTTTATAATGCACTGGACACGCGTCGTTTCTCCGTTACTTGACCACTACCTTGATTTATTTATTTATTTATTTATTTGCTGTTGTACCACAACTAAATGTGTTTCAGGTTACTGGTGGTTTAAGCTTGTGGGTTTCGACCCAACGTTATTGTTTATACATGACTTGAAACCACCCGTAATGCCGGAAATAGTAAGTTGATGTCATGGTCCCTTGGTACTTGGGTAAGGGGAAAAACTCACTAATATCACTTTAGGATTATAAGTCTTATATAACTGACCTCTGAAAATTCTCACATCCAGTATACTAAGTTTTTTTTTTGTTTTGCTGTACATAAAAAACTGGAAAATTGAGTTCTCTCTTTTAAAAAGGGAAATATTTGAAACGTATAACACAGTCTTTAGGAACTTTTTAAAAAAATGATTCCTACCAAATGCTCTTTCCTTACATTTCACTGTACTTCTGGCCTGTGAGATAAGCTAACTGAATATATTTTATCCAGCAAATCTTATCTAAAGACAGCAGCAAGTGACCACCACACATACAGTATACAGTCATTTTTACTACTGAGCAATGATATTTATTAAAGCACTGAATCTCTAAATGGAGAATGCTCTGTGGCAAGCTTGAGAGGATGTGAAATTCACTTTCTATTTTCTAAAAGTTTTGTATACAGGGCTTTTGAGCTCACCTTTTGTAACAGTGTTAAGGTAGATTACCTTAAATTTTGGGGAAAGATGCATTTACAAGCATGTAAGTTTTTCATAAGCTATAATGTTTTTGTATCATTGCAGAATTGTGATATTATACAAGTTATGAATTTGTGATTTTACACGTGCTCTCTGCTGTTCAACAAAAATCTTGTGATTCCTGTGACAGATTTAGAAAATAAACTTTTCCGTACAAATTTTCTGAGTGCGTTTCTAAGCAACACAAAATATTTTAAACAGAGGTGTAATATTACAGTTTCAATTGGTGTTTTAATTACACTTCCCCATTTGAGAAATTTCATCAAAAATGAACAGAATACAGTTTAGCAGCATGCAGAAAACAAATCACATATTCTACATAACTGACTTCTCTTCAGAGTCAACAGTAATTCCTTGTCTTCTAGTAATAGTACCTGACTTCCAGAACTCCCTTCCATTTTTTTAAGTGTGATGTAATGATTTTATGCTGACATTAAAACACTTGTCCTTCAGCCTCAGAAACACTAGAGGGCAGCCTCGATCGATTTGTCATTATCACTCAAAAGTAAACACACAATGTAAATGCTCAAGCTCAGTTTCAGCCGGTCGACCTTACTGGTCTTCCACGGAAGGGTTTGCTGAGCAAATTCCCGGTCCTGGAACACAAACCCGAAAGGCAGCTTCTTGGAGTTGTCGCTGTGGACCTCCCTGTACGCTAGTACACCTGGAAGTGGGCGGAGGTGGTGCCGTCTTTCCAGGGACGTGGGGTCTCGACAGCCGAGGTGCGACACAGAGGGCACGTGCGCTCCCGCTCGAACCAGAGGCACAAGCAGTCCTCGCAAAAAACATGCTGAGACAAACAGGCAGTTTGGGTTCTCAATATGCAGCCTTATGAACGCAGGAGGATCACTCATAACTCTGATATTACCTCTTTAAACAATCAGCTTCCACTTTCACATAAAACTAGACAAATACAAGACTATTAAACCCTGGTCTTCACGTTACTTAATATGTCTGCAGAGGTATTAAGAACCTTTAAGTTTTCGTTCAATATGTCTGATACAGAACAATCATGCATTTTACACACAGCTAATCACACCCATATATTGGGGTGGCAGATGTAACTATACTTCATTTTCTGGTCTTGATTTAGGGCCTGAAGGTGGTATGGTGATGTTGACTTTAATCTCTAAGGCTGCAGGCTCCAGTATCAGAAAGCCGTCATGTTAAACCTCAGATCAAGGTTATTAACCCAAATTGATGTTATTGTCATCACTGAATAACTATGAGAATTTCTCAGGCTGCAATAGCGTGGATGTTATAGACATGGCAAACACACTCCAGCTACCTCACCCACAGCACCTCTGGGGCGGGTGGGGGTGGCCTTACCTGGCACAGCAGAGCCATGGGGTCCCGGAACTGGGTCTGGCAGATGGCACAGAGGTCCCCCGCCTCACTACACTGTTGGCTGCTCGCTCTCACGCCGAAACTCTGAGGGTCACACAGAGATCACCGGACCACACCTCATGAAATGTCACCATCTCAATCCCAGCAGGGAACCTTAACCATCAACCTGAAATGCTTCAGAAAAAGTGCAGCTGTACAAATGATTAAAATTGAAATACGAACGACGACCACGTAAAATCTCTGCCTCTCTTTTGCTACATCAAATGCTATTATATTTATTATTCATGTAAAATCTCTCAAGTCTCTTTTCGTTAAAAAAAAAACACAAAAAGGTCTGCAGGCAGACAAATCCAAATAAAATCTACTTAAATCTCACTGTAAGCACCGAACAAACCTCTCTAATGAAACACATCAGTGTGCATAAAATCTTTAAAAATCAAGCCCACAGAACACACAGGAAGTGTGAGAGATCTGAGTTCCACGGTATGACAGCTCAGCAGAAACTGAAATCCACTGATACTGGGGGTATTTTTATCTATTTCTTTATTTATCCTGCTGACACCTGGATACTTTCATTTAACCTAACAAACAAGCGTGTCTGTGAGTCTGTCTCTTATTTTGGTGGGGTTGTGCTTTTGGCAAATGAAGCAATATTTTTAAACAACCTGCTTACAAAATTTGCCCAGTTTCTGCCTTTCAGGAAGACAGTTTATCATTATAAATTACAGCAAGTGAGGAAAGCCCAGGGTCATAGAGCAGGATCGACCAGCATCCCTGGAGAAAATGGGATTAAATGCCTTGCTTAAGGGTCTGAAGGAGATATGATTACTTGGTGGACGCGCGCACACGCACACACGCACGGACACACACACGCACACACACACACCCTCCAGGCCTGTAATCGAGAAGCACTATACAAATTACTATACGAATCTTACAAAGATTTATTAACTCACCAATTGATGCCGTAGGTGAAAAATCTCCATACAACCCAACCAGATCACTGACATGTCCAAGTCCACTATCAAAATGTACACTAGCCACCTCATAGTAAACCCTGGGCTCTGGCAGAATGGTTTATGTATAAAGTGAGACCCCCAAATTCACAGTTGCAGTTACCTGTGGTTCACCACAATCAAAAAAAAAGTAAAAAAATTCCAGAAGTGGTTCATTAGTTTTCTTGATACATGATATTTTTCTTGCTATGTTGTCATGTGTCATTGTAAAATGTGTAACAATGCCTTATGTTTTTCACTGTTCCTTTATCCTTCGAGAGGTATATAAAGCATCATTTTCGCTGTTCCATCATCCCTTGACACATTTTTTCATTGCTTTACAGTCTCTTGAGGATTAGGCTAAAACGTCAAAATCCCTATCATTTGAGAGACAGTACAATATTGTACTACCATTTTTAATATTGATAATGTCTTATTGTGCATATGTACATGAAAATCATGTCATATGTGTGCTTATATATGGTTTGCTGTTATCAGTGGTTCTTGGTTGTCTGTGGAAGGTGCTGCAATGTATCACCTACAGACACGGGGGGACTACTGTACTATAAATTAGGAGGTGGTTTGATACACACACAAAGGCTAAAAAACGCATTTATATCAGATCAATCAACTGATTCATTTCATTTTTGTGTTCGCCAGCTTATAGGAGGAGGAGGCACCAGAAAAAATGTAAAAAAAAGCAGATTCTCTCACCTGGGAGCTACACAGAATCACTAAAGCTTTCCTTATTCCCACTAATCGTCCACAGACATCAAAAGACTGCAAGAGAAAAGACATGCATCAATGTGACCCTCCATACGATCACAGGGCATTCATATACAAATGCATATACAGCTACAATGTGCCGTTATAACACTCAGATACTCAAATACTGCGTAGTCTTTTCCTTTGTCTAGAATAGTTTCAACGACTATATCAACAAAAATGTCTTTCAAGGTACAGCTTTTTGGTCTGTGCAACAAATAAAATAACCACTATAAATAAATTGTGAAGTATATCGACGTATGTGTAAGTATTCGCTGGTAAGTTGCTTGACTCATCATTGTCGTCATGAGGTTCATCGCCATGGTACCTTGCACAGGCTGTAGATGATGATGAGGCTAGCCCCAAGGAGATAGCTGCCAGATGGGTCCTCAGCCATGATGTATTTACACCACAGCTGGATGGGCACCAGAGCCCGGAAGAGCTGGCTGAACTCTTCAATCACCAAGTACATCTTCCCCTGGAGGAGGGACGTGGAGAAGTGAAACCAAAGGGGCAATAGGAGTACCTCGAAATTAACTCTCCCTAGCACTCGCAGTTATACAGCTCAGAGATCTGCTCCAACTGGAATGGTAAAGAGAAGGGGGGGGGGGGGTTATTTGGGTAATGAGCGTAAGGCCCATTTTGGTTTTGTCACAGGGGAAATACACAAGGAAAGAAAACAAACTATGGGTCGGGAATAGTGCATCAACACACTCTGTGGCCAAATTATTATAAATGCTACAAAATATGCAATATTACTGTATGAGCAGAAGGAGGATGGGGGTGGGAGACACCAGGCTTTTCAAGAGACTGTTTCTCTGTGCAGGGAAGTCTTTATATCTTACACCAAATAGCAGCTCCAAAATGGCATGACTCCAGCAGCCAAGTGATTTGCAGCTTCACCAAGACAGAGGCAATTACCAGCACTGTAAGGACACTGGCAGAGGGCACCCCCCCACACACCTGCTATCCAGTCAGCGCTGGCAAACCTCGGTCAGCCATAAAAGACCAGCCCAGAAAAGCCCTGTGGTCTACGTGAGGTGGATACAGGATCTGAGGGTACTCCTAACACTCTAGGTTTCATCACGCATAATGAATTCTTGGATTTCACCTGACAAAAATTAATCACCTTCTTCTGGGCCCTGCTAGCATCTAGAAGCGGGCACCGACCTCCATGAACAGGCAATTTATCTTCCTTTCTTATGTCCCTGGAGCTCTGCTTCCTGCCGAACCCGCCCCGATTCCTCCGACCGAACCTGGACTCCAGCCAGCGGCGGCTCCGCGACCCCCGTCACCCTGCGTTTCCGCAACTCGAGCCGCTACTCCACCAGCGCTGGCGTCATTCCGCATAACCGCGGTTTCATTAACCTCTTGAATATCCATCTAAAGCCGAACGTTTACCGGCGTCCCAAGAGGAACGGGCGCGGCGTGCTGCTGTTAATGAAAACAGGCGCCGGGTATTTCCTAAAGTGTAATTAACAAACTGCAAATACGCAAATTCAGAATCAAATTTGGCATTGGTAATAAATCACCCGGAAATGTCTTGCGCACGCTACACATCATTATTATTATTTATCATTATCATTATTATTATTATTATTATTATTTTCAGGTAGTACAACAGGTCCAAGCTAGCGCCAGGCGCCCGGTGGAGTAGGTCCCGGGCTGCCCTAATGGGAGCGGTGATTTCACCGGGAGGCTCCCCAAGGGAGGGGGCAGTGATGAGCTCAGCTGCATCCCAGAAATCCCGGCGCTTTTTTTCTCAAGAGGGAGCGACTGGCCGATATACTTTCGTTTAACGGTTGTGAAATACAATTAATAGACCTATGCTAAGAAACGAATGCGTATATCTGGTAGTCTGGCATCCTACCAATAAAGAAAAACACATGTTCTAGGGGAACGATAAAGGAATCAAATTGCCATTAATAAACTCATTGACCTACTAGGTTATTAAATTTATGCGCAATACTGTGGGTTATCACATTATTTTGATATTTCTTCTTCAATATCCAGGACTAAACCTAAGTATGAAGTACAGATAATTCATGAAATACTGTACATACATAAATAAATACATATATAGCCTACATTTTGGTGATAAAAATGCCATAATTATCTATACATTTATTCATTTATGTACAACTCTGGAAAAAAAATGAGACAACAGCAAAAATTCATGTCACTCATTTCTCAGTTTAGGGTTATGCATCTGTGTAAAATATACATACAGGTTCATCCTGGTTTCTCATTAATGAAGGGCTTCTTCCTTGCTTTATGGGACTTCAGTCCTGCTTCTAGGAGCTGATATAAACTATCCTAGCAGTGCACTTCACACCTGCACTTAATGTTTCCCATTCCTGCTGAAGGTCACCTGACATCTTCCGATTCATGAGAAATATAAGATAACAGTCATCTCTGGCATTAGAAAGAGGCTTCTGCCCTCTACCTGGCTGGTTTCTGGTAATTCCCAGTGCCTCCTGCTTCACCTTGTTCTTACGTAATGCTGTCTTAGAAACGTTGAGCCCAGAAGCAGCCTGTCTCACAGGGTAGCCTCTGCCAGCAGAACCAGAATTAAACCAGGATTTAATAACGCAGATTTTAAAAATAATATAGTGGTTTCTTAATTTATTTTCCAGAGCTGTATATCTACATTTCAGTATTTTTACATTGCTTCATGTATTTATTTCTGTATTTTTGTCTCTGTATGTTAAAAAGGTAGGCAGGTCTAACCTCCCTCGGTGTAAGATTGGTTGAAGAGATGGGATAATAAATAAAAGAAGGAATGTGGAAATACAGAAATAGTCCTTAATAACAGGGGCCAGAGGTTTTGCAGGTAAATACATCTATGCACTCATTATGAGGGGCCAATTTGAGACCCCAAGATGAAACATACCCTGGACTTGAAGGCAAGGAGGATTTTGGGTAGAAACAAGATGAGGCATTTGACCCCAATAGTGAAATACTTCAGGACGAAGTCGGTGATTCCCACCACCCAGATCAGGTCAAAGAAATCAAAGCTGTCCATGCTTGGCTTGGCAAAGAGCAAACTGTGGGGGGAAAAAAGATCCAGGAGAGCTCCGTGTCACATGAGATGAAACTATTTTTTTTTTATTGATCTAAAGAAACAGACTATGTGTGATTCCAATATCTGTGCTTCCAGATTCCTACTTTACATCATGTATAGATTATTTAAATAAAATCAATAATTGTATACATCCGACCAAATTACACAGAAGCTGAAAATGTGGAGTATGATTGAATAAAAAACAAAATACTCACAGAAAAAGTTGACAGAAAAAAAACAAATATCCCTTAAGCAAAAGAAAAAAGACATACACAACTGAATAAACAAACATATGGAGATGATGGAAATTAAAATATAAATGGCTATATGTACTATAAGTGAGAACATGCTCAGCATGTTACACCGAAACGTAGAAGATCAATTACCTGTTGTATAATTCCTCAGTGCTAAACGTGTAATAAAGATACAGGGTGTTCCCAGCCAGGAATGCCAGAATCCAGAGCGTGACAAAAACGGACCTCTTCTCCTAATCAACACAAAAGCCAAAAGAGCTGGCGCCAGATCCACAACAAAGCAGTAAAGATACGTTCACTCTGACATCAATACCCCCATATATTTTCTCTATAAAGATTAGGAGGTTAGGTGTTGCTTTCCGGATCTCTTACCCTCCCTGCATATCACAGCCGGCCTTACCCGTAGCGACACCTGGTGCTTGAGAGCTGAGTTGGCGAACGTGAAAGTGCTTGCCATTCCAATGCACACAGCAATGCCTGGCGTGCACGTGCATACGCACACATATACACACACAGACACACACACACACACCAAGAAACAAGGTTAGACATGTTTTCAACAAAAAACACAACAGGCCTAGCAGCAGGCGGGAGGAGGCCTACCCAGCTTGTGCTGAAAGCAGACTTTGGCCAGGAGGATGAGGATGAAGGGGAACCCTTTCTGGAGCCAGGATACAACAGCCCGCAGCTCGGACAGTGCGGGTGCGGGGGTGGAGGGGTCGTCCCCACCGTCGTCCCCACTGCCATGGCGGTCGGCCGCGTGCAGCAGGGATGAGGAGGAACGGTGCTGGGAAGGCTGGTGGTAGTGGTGGTGGTGGTGGTGGTGGAGGTGTGGCTGGGGTGGGCGTGGCAGGTAGGGGCTGCTCTCTGGCCTGTGAGAGCCCTCCTCCCGGGAGGAGGACGCCGCCATCTGGATGAAGACCTCGGACGGGGAGCCCAGAACCAAGCCGGCTGCCTGGAAGGGGACAGAGGCCACGTTGGCGGATGGGACGCCCACCAGGCCAGAGAAGAGCTGCTGGGGTGAGGGGTCAGATTTCAGGCAGTCGAACACCCCAGCTTCATCCAGACTGCTCTCTGACCCCATTGTCTGGCTCCTGCTCCTAAATAGATTTTTAAAAAATAAATGAGTCCCACAGCCAAACGTTATAACTTTCATTAAATTTAGACCTTTAAACGGGGCTATACAGTATTCTATTGTTTCTTACTCCAACTGATAAAAATTTATAACTAGGAGTTCATAAAAAAATATAGCCTAGTGCTGGCGACATACGAACAAAATGGACTAGAGCAAACCTTTCAGGGGGCATGCCATCGGTGTTACTGCTGTGTCTCCTCTGCATCACATCTAGCTCATCGCCACTGGACTTAGATCTGCAGAATGCACGGAAAGGAAACGAGTCACAACACCGCAAGGACTAGTGAAATATACCTAACACATACATGATTCATATAACGACACGCATTAATAAGGGGAAAGGCAAGTCGATTTCAGGTGCATTTAGTTTCATGTACATAAATATTTATGTAATCATTTTACACCTTGTGCACCAATAAGAACATACGCCGGTACGCACTACTATAGGTCTACGTTTAAAATACGATCAAACTAACGGCAGTTATTACTAAACCCATTCGAAAAGCACAGCTTACCAATATCATGTTGTAATTGTCACAGCATCCCCTGTCATGCATTAGCGTGTACTGTATTTTATTGCTATTCTTTCTACCAAAACCTATTAGGCTAATCTCTCGGCACGAGAACCGCGGCAGACATGACGTTAGGACAGCCCTAAACAGAAAGTATTTCCGGGTCAAGGAAAAGTCTGCGCTTAGTCGGATGATAGCGCTATTTGCCTAATCTGGAACGTTGCAGGACGCCTCGTTGCAAGAAAATATTGTATTAATCGAACTGTTTTACACGGACATGCAATCGGCACCGTTTTAGCTTGTTTTACAAGATATAGTTCGCCTAGCAATCCGGAGAGACTCTCTGACGTCATGAAGGCGTCACCGAGCAGCTTCCTGTTTGTTTTTGCTTCGTGTGGTTCGGCTGTATGCTGCAGGTTCGGCACGGAAATCTGTACGGTATTTGGTAAACGCGGCGGCCGTATTCCCGACCCAGGACGGGCCTGCTGGTGGAGGCTTTGCTTTTCATCACGCTAGACTAGTCTAGCGCTCTGTCATCTTTCGGTAGTCCGGCTTGTCAGTCGGCTGCGGTCGCGGTGGACCAGTTCGGTAGCGGATTGGTACTCGTCCCCGGTCCCTCCTTTTGGGTTCAGATTTGTCTGGAAGTTGCACCGGCTTGTTGGAGGGCGATCATACTCGATGGTGTAACTCCCTTGTTCGCTGGAGTTGACAACCCCCCTACTGTCATGGTTTGAGGGATGGGTTAGTAGATCACCGACCCGAATGGCTACCGACAGCTGACCAAGTAGTGGCAAAACCGGCGATTCCATTTCTGCATCCTTCCCCCGAGGATTCCCTACACCGATCCTCCAACCCGACGTCCCCATGGTGCTGCGCAGGCTTCTCAGGAAGCGCTGGGTCTTGGCCGTCGTCTTCGGACTGTCCCTTATCTACTTCCTGACCAGCACCCTGAAACAGGTAAACCCCGGCACCTCGGAGTGCCTTTGGGCACCATCTCTCTCTGCGACCAGTCCTCTAATGCTGTACCTTATTTAGGAGGAGAGGACCGTGCGTGATCGGGCCCTTCTGCAGGCGAGGGACCCCGAGCATCGCATCCCCTGGAGAGTCCGCTTCGACCTCGGTAACAGCAGCAGGCAGATAACGCAGTGCCGAAACTCGATCCAGGGCAAGACCCTAATAACAGACGAGTTGGGTGAGTAATCGCGCGCTGCCAGCCCGATTTCATGACCTTTTTCGTTTCCTGCTCCGATAGTCATCTGTCTAAGTAATAATTTACCAAGCAAATTACAGCTTTTGATATATATTTTTATATCTTTGTAAGATTACTGTATTTAACTTCAAACTTGAATGTCATGCAGGCGCTCAGTTATTCTGTTCTGAAATGTGTCAGCAGTCTAGCTAAGGGAAAGGGCTTTTAGTTTCACTTTGTGTGATGTATATATGTCAGGCACGCCCTACTTAAAACTGTTATTGTATTGAACATACTGGTGGATCGGTTACTTGCAGTGAGTTTTAAAGGAGTCTTAAATGTGCTCCAGGTTACGTCTGCGAGAGGATCAACCTCCTGGTGAACGGCTGCTGCGACATCAATACACCCAGCTCTCGGCAGTTTGTCTGCGACACCTGCCTGCCAGGGGGCTGCTGCAGCGTCTACGAGTACTGCGTCTCCTGCTGCCTGCAGCCCGACAAGGCAATGTCACCGCTGTGACTCGCAGGCCATGCCAAATAGATCAGGTCCCCCGGAGGGAATTGCAGATTTCAGTTTAGCTGATTTATACAATTGATTGTTTTGCTGGAGTAACTCAGGTTAAGTTCTTTGCTCCAAGGTAGTGCAATTACCTTTTGACCTCTATCCTTAATCACATTGCTATCTGCTGGTGCTAGCTCAAGATTAAAACATGAATTACTGTCCAATTTGTTGGTTTGTTTGTAGATCTTCCAGCATAGTTAAAACCAGATATGAAACTCCAGTCTTTATCTTTGCATACTTTGCTCCTACTAGAAACCAGTGAGTCAATTTAATACAAGTAAAAACAATTACTCTGAGGGAAGGAGATTGATAAGCAACAATGATATAATGACAGATTTCATTTTAGTTAGATTAGGATTTTTTTGTTAGGCTACTTTGGGAAATTTTGGTATTTGATATGAGCATCAACATATCCCTGTCGTCAGTGCAAATATTTTGTAATGCTTCCTGTCTGGACTTTGCGTGATTGACAGACTGGCCTTTTTCACGTCACCTGTACAGAAACTTCTGCTGGAGCGGTTCCTCAACAGAGCAGCCGAGAGTTTCCAGAACCTCTTCACTGCGGTGGAGGACCACTTTGAGCTGTGTCTGGCAAAATGCCGCACCTCTTCACAGGTGAGGGTCAAAGATTTGAGGCAAACCAAAAGGCTTGACATGTGAATAGCTCTTCCAATATAGACATAATACATATATTATATATACATTGTATTTATTGGCTTTTCCCATGTGAGTCACACATCCTGTTGTGTTGATTGACCCATGTAATAGTATTTCTGTCCCTGAAAATACTTCTTATCATGGTGCTGTACATAAAAACACCTACATTTACAAAATCACTTAAGTGAAACCTTATGAGAATACAGTGTGGGTATCATCTGAGATACCGTATTGTGTCTAACACCTGTTTGCAGTACAGATGAGTAAATAGTGTTCCCCCTGCAGTAGTTTTGAGGATCTGATGGCAGACAGATGGGGGGGGGGAGATTATGATCACTCTTTATTGTGCCTGAGCGTGGTATCCTTAATTGTGCCTGAGGTCACTTAAAGAGGTTGGCCTAGGCCCGGTTCAGTTGGACTCCATTGCAGTACATATCTAGTGTAATCGTTAACCATGCCCGAGCGCAGAACACAGACATGACTCGTGTGCGAGCACATGTGCACTACAAGATTTTTTTGCATCATGAAAATTTTGAGGTATTTCGTAAAATATGGGATTATCTTCTTATATGTGCATTATGGGGAAAAAATAATAATCACTGTGTTGCATAATGGATAAGTTTGTGACGCACAAAATAAAACCATTGACCGTGAGCTACATTGTGCTCTCTTCAACACAAAAAAGTCGCACGGTAATGACCAAAACGTGCTTGGGCCCATAATGTTAAATGCAATGTGACCGCAGACCAGCGAGCAGTAGGGAGGGTAGACAGTCATGCTCGGCCGCTGTACAAGGCAACTGGGGCAAGTGTGAGTATGTCCTTAGTTAGTCATTACCCCTCCCAGGTCAGAAAGAGCATGAGTGATTGATGATGCATCTGGGAAGGTGAAGGCTGATATTCAAGCAGTCTGTGTCTGTGTCTGTGTCTTTGTCAGAGTGTCCAGCATGAAAACACCTACCGCAATCCACAGGCCAAGTTCTGCTACGGGGAAAGACCCCCTGAACTCGCACCAATCTAATCTCAAGTGACCCTTCCTCCCTGGAGATGGGGCTGGGGGCTGCCGACTGTCCTGGTGAAGGTTGTGTGACATGCTGAGGATCTGTCACGGCAGCAACGCAGTGGACAGCATCCTCACCTGCTCTGCTATGGCAGATGGTTTAAATTACACTTCATAAGTGCAAAGAATACATCGTTATCTCATCAGTGATGATTATAAGGTTCCACTGGCTTCTCCATATCTCTCTTCATATCTTCAACACCAGGCAGAAAAAGCTGACACGAGAAAGTAGTTTCTCAGAAGACTGCATTGCCATCCACTGCTTTTTGGATGACTGCTCAGTTATTAGTAATATGATGTTCAGCTTTACATATAGTGTCAAATGCGGAATGGAAAAGTTGCTTGAATGTCACATTTACTCTCTGCTTACTGTTTTGTAGTTTTGGTGTTTTGGATAAAAAAAAAAGGTTTGTTCTGTACGTTCTTAACGTTAATATTGATATAAGACCTTCAAAACGTCCATTTATTTTCTTTCTTTCCTGCCATATTCCTATTCAGTTACTGTGAGCCAGGTGTATAAAGTCACCTCCAAATGAGTTTATCGATATCAGGACCCCCCCGCCCCCCCAATTTCTAAGTGTAGACTGTTGAATGGTCCCAGATCACTTTTATTCTGTAAAATTAATTTCATAAATGAATTTTCTGTATGTCCCTGTGAGTATTCGCTGGGCAGTAACCTTATGAAATGTGGGAAATACAATCATTTTTAATAAAAAATGTATGAGTAAAGTTTAAAATGAATGTTGCCGGATAAAGATGTCTGACATGATTCTGAATGGGTTTTCCAGTGCTGGTGCGAAAACCTCTCTGCTTCCACAATGCGCCATGATCGTGACACACCCCGAAGG
>JAODUD010000040.1:30045356-30063078 GCA_026784285.1 Stomatorhinus walkeri | reverse complement strand
AAAGAACTCCCATCAACAAACAGGATGTTGCCTCCTTCCAGTGGGATGTCAGTCAGATCCGGCCTAGGTCTGCACACTCAGTCAATGACCTGCAAACAATCATGCGGTTCCCCGTCCACCCCCGTGGGAAGGAGGGTCACTGGATTCAAAGCAGAGCACCTTTCCACAGTCACATTTGCCAGTGTTAGCAAAACATTCTGATAATGCACCGAACGAGCAGGCATCAAATGAGATGTCCTGACCTGTGTTAGTTCTCACCCTTCTAAGGAATACAGCCTTACTATATGACAGTGTGATTTATTTTATTATTTTTTTTGTTATTGAAGTTGTTTGATGACGGCTTGACATTTTGTGTGGCACTTTTAAAGGTCAGGGTATGTACTTAAATGTGGTTTCAATTCCGGAGTGACACACAAGGTGTTAAACATTACTAGTGGTATAAATTACTGATTGTCTTATTTCTGTAGCATTTTTCCCCTGACAATGATGAGCAGGACCATGATATTCTGGTATAGTCTTAGTTCATTCTGCTCTCTTATAATGGTGTATAATGGATCATACCATCTTTCACAAAATTCCCCAAGAGGGAGACAGTTTCAGACTGAAAGGACAAGCTTTAATTTCGCCCAGTATCACATGATCGACGTCTGTGCTGCAGGGCCGTTCTCTGCTGCCGCATCTTCCAGGTGCTTCTCGGGACTTCGCCAACTGCCAGATAGAGATGGCATCCCGCCCCCATGTCTGACACAATGAAATTTCTAAAGCTCCTGCCTTTGGGTAGAGAGAGATCGACATGGGAAATTTGACAAGTGCTGAACAATTAATCACTGTGATCACTAAGAAAATACAATCTGCATTATAATTAAAAAACATTAATAGCATACTTCATAATTGTGTGCCCACCCCCCTGGCAACTTGATTAATGAGTCACATGGGACAACCCTCTCTGATCTAGGAGCGGAGGTAGTAGGCTGGCGATGGAGATGTATGTCTGGATACCCTCTGATCATTCCCTTCCCTGTGCCATTAACCAGAGAGGAGACCTCAAACTCAACTATTGCTATGATTACCAAAATTGAATGAATTTTTTGCTAAGTGCTACAGAGAGCTGAAATATCAAACGTGTAATAGGCTTTAGCAACTCAGCCGTGGAAAAAAAAACTCATACCTCCATGAATCACTGCTGCGTTAGTCTGACTCTTGGAATGATCTTTGACTGCAGATCTGACTCCCACAAAAAGACTCTGATGCAATTTCATTGGCGCCATGTGCAACCTTTGTGTAGGAGTCCTATGGTCCATTGGCAATGGTTCTGCTATTTCAGCAGACCTCAGGGTGGAGTGGTGACGCTGGTGTTGGTTGGGTAACAGGTCTAAAACATCTGCACCTTATGCAGTCAGTATGTCATTTAAACAGTAATAAAATTCCATGCAATTAGCTGCTAATTGGGCTAATTGGGGAGACAGAGTTATAATGAAAACCAGTTGGTCATCCTGAGATCCAAGAAGCTAAATAATCCAGCTTGACAGAGTCCATTGGAAATTATATCTTAGTGTGGTGACTTCTCACAACATAAATAAATATGAAGCTTTTTTTCTTAGCAAGTTTTTATTAACAGCCCAAGGACCATTACTAAAAAGACTATTCTAACATGCAGATTTTCCCCTTGAAAATTGTCATTGAACTGCTGTACTGCACCATCATCAAAATGAGTTTGATTAGAGTAAACCTGCCAAATGCTTACTGCAAGTAGAGGGACAGATAAGTATTAAGTAGTTAAATTTAATACTTTTTTTGCACATTTTTCAAGAAGGCAATGAGATACATTATTAAAATTCTACTTAAGGATACGACTTTCAGTCAGTGGTAAACAACTTCATGATTTCCCTTTATCAAAATTTTAATCCATTCCCACTATATATTAAAATTATAAATATATATGTATTTTTTAAAACATAGCTATAATATATATAATTTTTATCGTTATGCCATTAGCGGAGCTCCGTACAGGCTGTGTAAAAACAATAAAAGAGCAAAATTATGGATTAAATAAGTCTAGCTATAGCCAACAGCATGTGGTGGCCAGTGAAAGTTAGTACTGTGTAACTGCTTTCCTGAAACTGGGGGATCCTATTTAAGATTTTGGATAGGATGAAGCGCAGCCCCAGGACGGAAATGAGAATAAATAAGAACTCAACCAACTGGGTGAAATCGATCTGTTGTGACTTAGTTTGCAAAGTAACCAATCAGACGTTAGGTTTTGTTTCGAGTCTGCCCACTGAGTTGATGGGTGACTTTGATAGATCATTTTAATAGTGTTGTCATTTAAATTGTAATTTAAATAATAATTTAAAACAATTTTAGATAATCATTTAAATTACATATTTATGGATAATGATTTAAATGATAATTCAAATTAAAATTTAAATAACCATTTAAATGACATTTATTTATTGAATACAAAATGTATTGTTACAAAACACCCTCATAGGTTTTTCTGGAAGCAGAAACCTATATTTATCCATTCAACGTCTAAAAGATGTAGTTCCTCACATTCAGTGTAGCAACCCGTTAAAGTGCTGCCTGTTTGAGCAATATGCCTATAGAAATGTGGGTGTCAAATCATCTGATCTGTGATCTGCACTTTGTATATTTATGCAACCCAAATGTGTTCAGGACTGAAATTTACTGATGAGGTGTAAATTCCAAATAGAAAGTGGAAGGGCTATACCTTGACCAGACATCAAAGACGCCAATCCCTTATTTATTCATTTGGGTATTTATCCCCTGTGTGAAGCCGGGAACCCCAGGCAGGAAATGACATTCTGGAGGCATGGGATGGATTACACCTGACCTGACGTGCAGAGGCAGGACAGGCAATGGCCTGGGGCCCCGAGCTGGGAGGGGGCCCCTGAGGGCGGCCAATTACAAAGTACGTTGCAACGAAAAATCTGCTTTATTTAAATTTTTTAATTGTTTTTCACAAAAATGAAAAAAAAGTCTTGTGTTTGTTGAATTCTCTTTGTTGAGTAAAACTATAAATTTACACTTCACAGTAAAATTAAGGTAATAAATGTTACCATGCTGAGTGAGGGGGTATCGGAGGGCCCTGTGGAGTTTTTTTGCCTATTTCCCCCAGAATCCCGAGAATCACCTCTGCACCTGCCGATAACAAGGATTTTCCTCCGTTGCTTAGAAACCCACATCCACCTCCAGCCTGTGTCCTGTCAGTCATGTGGAGCACCAGTCAAGAGCAGCGGCTTTCAGACAGGTCTGATTTTTTTGTTGAAATTCCCTATTAAACTGATTTTTTTTTGCCCATTACCTGAAAACTCACTAATAACACAGTCAGATAACATTTAATCATGTTATCTTTGAAGTGCTCAGTAACTTAGAAAGCAATATATAGTTTTTGATTAATACTGTATTTTTTAAAATAATTGTGATTTTTAATGTGAGCATTGGCATCTCACTGAGGTAGTAATTAGAGCTTTGGTATTTGCATTATTAGCCTCCCAATCAATGGTCATTAGATGATTGCATATGGTTTTTCATAAGTTCATTCAAGGACGTCAGACATGCTTACCTAGAGGTCAGATAACATATTACTACCCAATGTGGACACAAGCATTTGAAGAGTTAATGGAGGACTTCAGAAAAGATGCATGCATCTGTATCTGCACTCGCGTGCAGCATGTATTTGAAATATCTGGCAAACCGTATTTGACTGCATCGAAGGGGAAGTAAATTGTGCCATTGCATCTCAGGGTCAGTGATAACAGAATTTGTAGTCATGCGGTTGCCAGCCTCCCTGCTCACTGCATGCCTTCATCATTATTAGTTCACTCCTGTGTGTCTCTTCACACAGATACCAGAAACTAAGCCTGCTGATTGACGTTGATGCTATAATAAATGGACAGAAATGTTTATTGGTACAATTTTTTAAATCAAATAAATAATTAATACATATATTGTCACTTAAAACAACTGAAGCCCTCAAGGGCAGGCGTCCGGAAACAAAATGGGCGTTACCGAACAAAACAGTAGCAGGGAAACTAATAAGGTGGCATTGGGAAGAAAATGGGAAGACTAGTACGAGGAAGAGCACAGGTATCCAGAGGACTGACATCAGGAAGAAATAGCATCGATCAATAGATCTCGTCTCTGAACTGCAGGAGGAAACGTGGCCAACCCGGCAAGAACACAGTCATATTGACAGTTGAAACCCCAGCAGTGTGAAGCAACAGGGCCACCCACAAGGAAGGAAATACAGTGGTACCTCAGAACTTGAACCCATTCACAACTCGAGTTTGAATCCTAAAAAGTTGGAGTTCTGATCAAATTTTCCCCATAAGAAATAATGGAAAACCAATTAATTGCTTCCCAGCCCCAAAAAATTACACCTAAATATGTTTTTTAGCATTTAAACACAAAATGAACAGGGTAAAACAAGAACTAATACTAAACACATCTAAGCACATTTAATTGATCAGAACAGTAATTTTGTCACACCGCATACGGAACGAGCGAGCAGGGAGTGTGGAATGAGGGTCAGGCAGACAGAAATCCAAGAACACAGGGTTTATTGCTGACAAACAAGGCACAACACGAAGTAGACTTCAATGACAGGACTGGGGAAACATACTTGAACACGGACTAAAATACATATGACTAATTGAAAATAACGATAAACAGCTGATGACATCGGGAAATCACATGAGGTTAATGAGGAGGGCGTGGCATGCAAGAGGATCGTATGAGCCGGCCGTGACAAATTTGTAAAGTAAGAAAATAAATGTATCCAAAAAATGTGCAGTGGCTACCAAATGATATAAAGTACAGTGTATTACCTGATATTTTCAATAAAAAATCACTGTCACCAACAAACGATGCTATCATAGTCAATGCGAGGTTGAGACTGAAGCATTACCCGCTGATTTCCGCTGATAGACGTGCCACAGGACTCATTTCCCTGCGCGTACAAGTTATCTTAGGTCGGCGTTCATGGTTCGTCTGCGGAGATTGAGATCGAGTCCTAGGTAATTTTTTTTCGAACTGGTTGGTTCGACTTTAAAGAAATTTGAGTTCTAATGAGGTTGAGTACTGATAATAAATAATAAATAATTTAAAGAAATAATTTCTTTCTGTACATCTCTGCTCTAGATAAAGAGAGGGAAGATACGTGAATCATTTCCCTCTACAAGTGCTGAAGTTTATTTGTTTGAAGGTACAGCTGATCCTTTAAAATCCATTTGAGGAATTTCTCAGAAGCTTTTATGACTCCAACACTCCACTGCTTCCTGTCATAAATTGGCTTTGGTAGCTGCGGCTTTGTATGATGTTGACAATGATGTCTTAAGACTAGGCTCAAGCAATGTATGAGATCCTCCATGACTCTGATGGCTTTTGTGAACGTTTTATGCAGGGCTTCATTATTAGGGTTCAAGTCATTCATCTGGTCCATAAGGATGACTTTCAGAGCAGCAGCGATGAACTGGATGCCACAAGTAGCCTTCTCTTTCATATTCTCAGGTCTTCCATCAGGGACAGAAAGCACAGAGAAGTTGGTCCAACCATCAATATTATTCCCATTAGCTCCCTTCTGTAGATAAAAAAAAATGATGCTTAAATAGCTCCACAACAATGCTATTTATTACATAACATATCGAGAGTAACGCACAGAAATGAGGATGTTGCAAATATAACGGCTTGCGGTCAATAGGGGAGTCAGCAAGCGTGCCCAATGTAAATTCACAGAAAATAAGGAAGATTTTTCTGAAATGACTGCTTAACCAACATTGACTAAGCGGTAGTCATCTGACAGGCAACAGCTATTGGCCCAAGCAGACGAGGAGGCCAGGCTTGAACTGCAACACAAACCAAGGAGACAAAGCCAATAAAAGCATTCTAAGCTCTAAGGTTGTCTTCTTGTTTCACAGGGACACATTCAAGAGTATTAACAGTCAAAACTGTAAGTAGGCATCCTTCCTTATTGCAATTCTCTATTAAAACATCCGTCAAGATGAACGTTTACTCACATAGGCATCCAGGCAAAACTTTAAATGAGCTTCTGCAATGTTTGTTAAGCCCTTGTAATTGCAAAAGGGATTGGCTCTGGTAGAGATTAGGCACACCATCACAATAACTAGGGATATTCTTCCTATACCTGGAAAAAATTCAATTGAAGATTAAGAGTTACAATGGAGTAAATCATTCAAATTCACAGAAACATGTTTATGTGAGAATCAAAGAAAGTCAAAAGCAAAAGTGCAAAAGGTCATATTTTAATACCATAATCTTCATTTTCATTGAAAATTCGACAAATTTCAACAAAATTAAGCATATTTCTTAAAATTGACATTAATTTATTACCTGTGACAAGTGTCTCGAAGACCGCTTTGCTTTGCATATTTCTTCGTTAGCTTTCTTGAAAGAGTAAACTAGCTATGGCTTCAGAGGACAAGGGGTGGTGGCTTTTTATACTCTTACTACGATTAGGTCATGATGTGGGCACACTGAAAGATCATATGATCAGCAAACAAAGTTACATAGAAGTGTACACGTCTTGCGGTTTTAACAGTGGCCATCCTACTTGTAGTGATTAGCACTGCCGCCTCACATCTCTGGGATCAGGACTCAACTCTCCATCATGGCTCCATGTGTGTGGTGTTTGCATGTTCTCTCCATGTCACAGTGGGGTTTCCTCTGAATTCACCGCATTCCCCCCACAGTCCAAAAACAGGTAAAATGGGGTTGCAAAGTTGTCTGCAGATCTGAATGTGAGTGTGCCCTGCAATGAGTCAACACCCCATCCTGGGTTATTCCCTGCCTTGTGCCCATAGTTTTTGGGATAGACCCGGGACCCCCACAACCTTCAACAAGACAAGCAGTACAAAAATTGGTGGATTATTAGGCAATATAATCTCCAGTAATACCTGAACATTAACGCATACTTATCTTTTAGCAAATCACAGTGGAAACTTTCTATGAAGATCAGTTATCATTAGCAACCATAGTAGATGTAACAGACTTAATAACACACATTTTAATGCATATTCTCCGTATTAAATTTCTGAGTCAGTGATGTGAAGGACCCACACTCTCCTAAACAATCTAGCACCATATAAAGATTTGTTTTTACTGTTCTTTTATCCATAGTTTTTATGTACTTGGCCAAATTTAACATTGCTACATACTGTACATCTCACTATTCATTTATTACCTTTATGTATGTTTGCCAAAGAGCCAAAATTTTGTTTCAAGTAAATACAGTGGCTTGTATATACTGAATTTACCTGCTTGTCTGTCACCTTTTACTAAATAAATATATCATGGATGGATAGATTTACCACCCTAGTAATAGATTTGCATTATCACGTCTGCATGGGAGTGCCGGCTGTAAGAATCTGGCTTTTCTTGATTCCTTGCTCATGAAAAAGGTGCACTGGGGTGTTAGTCTGAAATGTAACATGGCAAACTCATCAACATGTTTCCCCATGGCTCTCTGTCATGATGTCAATGTTGCTATTAAAACAATTCAGTACAATTCATACATTCATTTTATTGCTTTTATTTCTATTTTCACATGAAGAGTACATCTATAATTGATCTAAAGACTAAATTCACATAAAGGTGTAATTTTTTGTTGATTTATACACCTAGGCATTTTTCTGTGTCAGTCTAGGGTCTTAGCATCACTACTCGGTTCCATTCAGAACTCAAATGAACAAACCTTGGGTTAGCAGTGCAAGTTGTAGCTGATGTTTCCCAGTGATTTCTTGCACCTAACTAACCTTCTGCATCTTGGCTGGTGCTGCAGGGTCCCTCTGTAGCAGCTACATCAGCCTTCAGTCTACGAGAGGCGATGACGGTCTCCACCAGGAGCCAATGTCACATGGGCCGCTTGTCCAGTTGCTTCTCCTACTACAAGCGTTCAGTGACACCACTTTGCTTTCACTTGCACAATGTTCCCTGTTACCTCTGGACGTCGACCCAACTGTGGCCCGGTACAAGATGGCATGTCCACATCCTACTTTTCCTCCCACTGTTCATCATGCACACCATGTTGGCTCTGTCAGTACAGACCACTTTCTGCACTCAGATCTTGTTTGCACTAGGGTACTAAATCCTTCCCTTCCAGAAGATTCCTCACTGGCAAAACAACCAAACCAACAGACCTCTCACATGACCAGCATGTCATCATTCCAGGCAAAGGAACAAAACCTCAGTGCATGTTGGGCATTTGTGACATTGTTGGTTTGAGTGAGTAGTTTGGTGATTACTATTTGAAATCCAATTGTATTAGTGAAACATTAGTAGTGCTTTAGGTATAGTGAGATACATATAGTTATAGTAGGTGTAATATCAAGGTTTTGATCAAGGTTTTGGTTAGATTCAGTTATAAACATCACAAAGCTAGATTGTGTATACACATAGATTACACGTGATTATATTAACATTGCTAACATAGCTGTACAAAGATAGATATACAGGGGTACATATTGAGATAGAGGGAAGCTACATTTAAATAGTACTAGGGGTCAATGGAGGGATTAGGTCTTAAGAGACCTAGGTCTAGGACCTGGGATTACTTTGATTTAATATCCATGGGCAAGTTGAAGTGTAGAAAGTGTAGTGTAGTGTTAAAATACTACAATAAGCCTCGTCTATGTTTAGACAGTTGCGGTCTAATGATCAACTTTGTATAGCCTAATAATGTCATAGTGCATTGTTCTTTGGTTTATGGGCTACCTATGACAGAAGATAAAAATAACCAAAATGAAATGATATTTTATTACACACATTTTACTTCTTTTGAGCAGCAAACCAGCAGCAATGATTTTGTTGCACCACGTTTGCTGTAGCTGCAGTTCAGGTTTTTGCCAGCAGGCTGTGCACAGCCAGTGTTTTTCAAAGCATTCAGAAACATTGGTTATTTCGAATGTATCAAAACTGCTTGATGACTCGAAATTGCCATCTCTAACAATCATAGCTACAGGTAACACAGGCCAATAACTACAAGGAACCATTGAGGAACAGATCAAGAGCAGGTACTTAAATACACTACTAACAAGACAATGCAGAACAGGTGAAAACCATAACCAATCAACCAATCACTAAGGGCTCGAGGCAACAAGGAACAGGTGGAGTAAATTTCTATTAAAAGGCATCAGAGACTTGGAAATAGTAACAAACACAGAGGGCTATCAACACTAGAAGATATCAAGTAGCACAAGTAAAACAGAACATAAACAAGTCACAGGCAGGGTAGCCATAAACAATGATAAAAAAGCAAAAACATTAACAAGACCAGACCCTAGGGGATAAAACAAAAATCAAAATACACAACAAAAGGTGAGACTTACAAGCTTTGAACTCATGACAGAAGGTATATGGCTGCCTCTAAGCCACATTGAGCCACGCAGTAGCCCCGGGTAGCAGGGAAAGATGTTGGGTATCACACCAATGTGAATTCAAATTCATTTAAATTAAATTGACTATATGGGTGGGGTCATCTCTGCAAGAATTGTTAGGTGACAGTGAATATCAGTCACAAGTTTCTGCATTAAAATTGTATAATCAAGCATGGAGTCTATGGTTATTTGGGGGATTTTTCTTGTAGTTCATTTGTAAGAGGAGGAATTATTCACACTATTTATCAGAATATACTGTGGTTAGACTTCCGTCCCGGAAATTCAGGGGATGTTTCACGTTAAACACGTCACCAGTCAGGAGGCCAAGAGGATAGTGAAGGGGAGTATATGGAAACCCAGAAATAGTTGCATGTTTGTTACGTAAATGTAGTGCGGTGAGGGGCCGTAGCCTGCGTTCAATTCAATGGAAACTGAAACACGTCAGCCTGCACTATCTGATTCTCTGATCAGGTCAAAGGTCATTGAAAGTGATGTTACGAGATACTCAGCGTCTCCAACCACCACCTTCACATAACATGAAGCTGCAGTCTTGTGCAGAGTGGGTGTTTCAGAACCCCTCCATTTTGGTGATCTGCAGGCTACTTCCATTCAGCCGTATATGCTAATAAGTTCTGCAGAAAAGAATATACGTGACACTGGGAAGATATGCTCAGGTGTTTATTTGAAAAATAGATATAAAACAATGTAACAAAAGATTCAGTGTACAGATTCCCACCCATGACACATATCATTATTGAACTGTTGACCATACATGGAGCAAATGATGTACTGATATCAGTTTTATATAGGGGACATAAACCAGTCATGTAAATAACTAAATATTGATAGATATTGATAGATAGCACTACAAATTAGGATGGTCAGAATATGGGCATGTTACTCATAGTTCACATTTAAGATCAAATTTCTCCTTAAAGGATGCAAGCTCCTGCTGTGTTTGCTGAAGAAACATGTTGAGCCTCAGAAACACGATGTAGGCAGAGATCTTCTGCTTGAATGTGCTCTGAGTATTTGGAGTGGGCCTTTGTCCCACAGTAAAGTAGATGCCATTGGGGTGGAACATCTGCAGAAGGTGATGCAAGGTGCTGGTGAGATCGCTAACCCTCCGGCTGATGTCTGAGAGGTCATGCAGCAAAAGGCTGGTGGAAGGATAAAGGTTCTTCTGGTTCTCCATCACAATGTCTAAGTGCCAGCTGAAGACTTTAAGTCCACTGTAGATGCTTTCCAGATGTTCCAGGAAGCTTTGACCTTTGAGTTTCACCTCTGGGGCATCTACCCCTGCTACCCCTTCCCACGGGTGTGACAGCTCTTCGCTCTCCATCTAGACATCAAAGAATCGAACAAATGTGAAAAAAATTATTCAGAATCTCATTCGGTCTTTTGGACACCCTGACTTATTTCCACAAGGAACTTCTCCAAAAGCAGCAAAGTAATTTACTACGCATAAGTGTGCAGGGTCAAGCCCCCTTCCCTTCTCTTCCTAATTTGCTGTATGTACGTCAGTGTTTTCATCCCACATCAGGTGTTATGTGCCCATGACCCCAAGGCGAAGCCGGCAGGCTAGCATCTGGTCCCGTAAGGCTTGGTACTCACGTATCTCCGCAGCAGATTAGCTGAGTACCACTGTGTATGCGCAGTGAGCCTCTGGGCCTGCTGGACAGCACAGGCGCAGGCAGAACTCCTGCAGGACTCCTGGCCATTTTCGGCAGCGGTTCGCAGGCTTATCACCAACAAGGCTGGAACTGCACAGCGTGGAAAGCATCGTTCAAGCAAACTTTAAAAAGAATAACTCATAAAACCTACTGCAGCATTGTACTATAGTTCTGTAACCTCCTGAGACCCCACCCATTCATTTATGTCCATGTTGTTTTTGCATCTATCTTTTCACTGATGTAAGGCAACATATTTATTCCTGTTGTATACTAAAGAGGGCATGCTGTGAAATTAAAAATAAAAATAAATTTGAAAAAAATTTAATTAGATGTCTTATTTCCCCCAAAGTCAAATGACCTATAATTGAAGGACACTTTTTTCCTTGGGTCTCAGGAGGATATAGCTATATAACATCTCAGGCAGCCATTTTGCTATGTTATATATTGATTAAATAATACTATAGTTATATAAAGAATGTATATCCAGCTGTCCAACTACAGAAATTATACAGCTACACAGATTTCCTTAGCTGTCTGCAAGCCATCAAAACAGAACTCATTCAAGCTCTACAAGAGCAGATCAGCACCAATTTACCTATGACTGCTGGCAAGTGGAGACCCATGCTTGATGGAGCGACCTGCTCTCGTTTTCTTCCAGAGGTCACCAAGCGATACCCTCCCAGCAGATGTTGCAGTCTCTGATATAAAACGTTGCAGGTTCTGTCTTTTAACGTTTATAAACCACAGATTACAGGAAGTGACAACAGCTCTCATTAAAAAATGGGACATTTGCAAGGTTTGGTTTTGCTTCGACACCATTGTTGACCTCAGAACTGCAATGCATACGTCACTATTCAAGGCACAGATAACGGTATGGAGATGGGGGGGGGCAAGTGTGGCGCAAAAAACATGTAAGACCACAGCTGATAGGGTGAATCCTGGCCTGGTTCTGTGTATGGAACTGATGGGTTTTTCCCACACTTCCTCCAGGTGCTCCAGTTTCCTGCCACTATAGATTTGATGGCAAGTGGATTGGCATCTTCAGATTGCCCTTATTGTGAGTGCATCAATGTGTTGTTGTGCCCTCTGGAGTGGTGGAAATGTCACCATCTATTGTACCCCCTTCTTGCAGGATACACTCTATAGAGCAAGAGAATGTGATGGAGGGTCTAATTGAGTGCCCTTCTGGTGGAGAGAATGTGATGCAGTGCCCTATAAAGTGCCCTTCTAGTGGAGAGAATGCGATGCAGTGCCCTATAAAGTGCCCTTCTAGTGGAGAGAATGTGATGCAGTGCCCTATAAAGTGCCCTTCTAGTGGAGAGAATGTGATGTAGGGTCTTATTGACTGCCCTTCTATTGGAGAGAATGTGATGCAGTGCCCTATAAAGTGTCCTTATAACTTTATAACAACCACTGTGGGTACCCCTCCAATGGTAAATAGTGCCAATATGATGTGACTTCTACACATCCCCTATGTGATTAAGTATCCGAAAGGGTGCCCTTTTCAGCAGAGTAATTGGGATGCAATACTGCACCCAAGTAGTAAAAAAAACATGAAGCGACCAAATAGCTGCCCTTCCAGTGCATAAAATATCATGCAGTGCTGTATAGGGTGTCCATTCATGTGTGAGAATTTGTCCTGACACAGGGCTCCAGTCCATTTTTTTATACTGGTGCTTCCATCCATCACCATAACCACTTAATCCCAATATGGGTTGTGGGGGGGACCAGAGCCTATCCCAGGAACAAAGGACACAGGTGGAAACCAGCCCTAGGCAGACACCGACACAATGCAGGGTGCACACACTCACAGGGCCAATTTAGACTCAGCGGTCAACCTGCCCTGCACACCTTTGAACTATGAAAGGAAATCAGAGCCCCCAGCAGAAACCCACGCAAACTCCACACAGGAAGGACTCAGGACCAAACCCAAGCCCTTCTTACTGTGAAGCAGCAATGCTAACCACTGCACCACCCACTGATGCGTCCGACTTTCTCAAATAGCCACACCAGCACATGATTTGGTTGCACTCTTTTTTTAGTGCAGCATAATATTGATGAATGACTTTGCATGCTGATAAATAGTTTTTGTATTGATGAAAGATTGACAGTGACTCAATACTTGATACAGTATTGTATTTGCAAAATATTTTAATATAAACATGACATTAACTATAATAACTTGTGTCTGTCTTTGGATGTCTTTTTCGCTCCCTCTCTTTCATATATATTTATTATATATATTTGTGTGTGGCGGGCTGTGTGCGTGCAGCCCAGAATTTGGATCCATTGTAGTCTTTTTAAGTGTTACTTTGCATTGACTGGGCATGTGAAAGGCAACTAATAAGGTGTTTCTAGCAGGTGGCAGCACTGACTTTCACAGAGCAGAGGTCAGTGAACAACGAGTAGAAGAAGAGTAGTTGTAGTTACGAATTCTTTTGAAGCTATAAGAGGATCCAGTCTTAATTAACCTTACCCCAAGCCATCAAATCAGCCAAACTTTTATGAATTGCCACCTTACCGTGGAGGAGAGATTTGCATGTCTCCATGGTCCTAGGAGCCAAGGTAGGGTCTCCCAAGGCAGCCAGACTAAGTGTAGTTCAAACAGACTCCCATGATGATTATTATAAAGGATCATCTTACCCTGCCTAGACTGGGTGCTCGCCCTGGAGCCAGGGCCAGGAACGGGAGTTAGAGGGAGTACCCGGTGGTTGGGCCTCCACCCATGTCGTCCAGCTGGGCATAGAAGAAATAACATGGATCCACCCTCCTGTGGGCCCACCACCTGCAGGGGGAACTGTGGGAGTCTGGTGCAATGGAGATCGGGTGGTAGTCAAAGGCAGGGGCCTCAGCGACTGATTGCTGGCTACCAAAACTGGCTCTAGCTACATGGAATGTAACCTCTCTGATGGAAAAGGAGCCTGAGCTGGTGCGGGAAGTAGAGAGATACTGATTAGATATTCTGTTGATGCCCATGGTGAGGCACTGGGCAGGTTTGGTGCCAGTGCGTTGGAGTTTACCCCAGTAGATGAGAGGGTCGACTCCCTTCGACTTCATAACTGTGCGTACGCATCAAACACCAATTCAGAGTATCCGGCTTTCTTGGAGAACTTGGCAAGGAGGCTAGAAGGCGCAGCTTCTGGGGACACCATTATTCTGCTGGGGGACTTTCTGCTCACATGGGTAGTGGCGGTGAAACTTGGAAGGGTGTGATTGGGAGGAATGGCCTGCCTGACCGTAATCCAAGTGGTAATCAGTTACTGGACTTTTGTACTAATCACAGTTTGTCCATTACGAGCAACATATTTGAACATAAGGGTGTTCATAAGTGCACCTGGCACCAGAGCAGCCAAGGCTCTGTGTCCATATGCTTTGGTGGTTTGCAGCTGAGTGTGAAGCGGCCAGGATGAGGATCAGCGCCTCTACGTGGAGGCCATGGTTCTCGACTGGACAAGGGTGCATTGCCCTCTCTGGGTGGGGGATGCCTTGCTGCCTCAGGTGGAGGAGATTGAGGTCTTGTTCATGAGTGAGGGATGAATGGAGCACAAGATCGGCAGTCATGCAGAATTGCTCCATAAAGAGAAGTCTAATTAGCATTTTTTCTTTGTTTCCACTACTTTTGAATTTTCAGCTTAAAACTTTCAGACATACAAGCCAAGGAGACTGTAAATCCAAATTGTGTTCCTTCCTGTCCGCAACATCAATTTTTTCTCCGTGCCAATTCCACCTAATATGATTTCTGGCCACTACTCCAGCTGCACACAGCGTAGCGTGTGTATTCCCAGCATCCTAGTTCTTTGAACAATATATAAAATAATAATTAATAATTAATATCCAGGGTTTAAGAATTTAGATTCCTAACAAAGAAGTGTTTACAGATTACTTTACTTGTCTTATGGTTCATAAGAGGCGAAACAGTGATTATTACTGTGCCCTCAGGTCTCTAGGTTGGGGCTTTGACAGACAGACACGGACAGACAGACAAAAAATACTTTATTGATCCCAAGAAGAAATTTGGTTGCATCCATCAGCAAAAACAAATGAAACAGACAAAGCGAAAACAACATATCAGGTTGTACAAATTATTATTAATACTAATTTATGCAGGATGGTTGTGTAAAGGATATGCAAACTTAACTCCCCATGGTGGAACGAGCCGGGAGCTAAACAGCAGAATCATTCATTATGTTGTCCAGATCCCGATGGCCTTCCTGATGAGTTTGTTTCAGCATTTGCCGTCACTTGAACCCGCTTGGCCAGCAGACCACAGCAATTCCCACTATGCAGCTGTGCTGTCTGGCTGTATGGTCAGTCAACAACTCACATCAAATGATCAAGAAACCTTTGATTGGGTGGAATGGTGGCACAGGATCTGTGCTAGCAATTGGAAACTTGTTGGTTTGAATCCTGAGAATGCCAGGAGTGACCCTACTCCATTGGGCCCTTGAGCAAGGCCCTTAATCTGCAATTGCTTTGTCCTGCGTATGACGTTATTCTACACCTGGCCCTGTAAGGAGGTCCTCTAACTTACAGGGATATCTGGGGGTTGGTGACAGGATTGGCACTCCAGCCACTGGGGGGAAAAAAAAACTCACACTGGTCCATTTGGACTAGGGTGGGGTTATGGTATCACCCGCTGCACTCAAGTTCTCATCCCTGAGGTGGTTTGCTATGTGGTGGGTACAGCATTGCACTGTAATCAGCATGTGTCCCTTACCTACCTTGATAGCTTAAATCATTAATATGTTTCATGCAGCATTTTGAGACCCTTTCACATTTAGCATCCGCTGAGTCGAAGCTTTCTGTCGCTGAACTATTTAGCCAAGCACAGGAGCCTTTAAAGTTGACATGGATTATCTAGACACCATAATCCTAATCATCAGACTCGGAGACTTCCTGTGACAGCTTACGAAAGCGCTTACGAAAGCGCTGACGGAGCTCAGGTGACTGCAGCCATGCCGCTTTGCTGGAGATTACGCAGCTCTCTTCCTGAGTTAGAAAGAAAGGCATCATTTTATCAAGTTGCGGTACATCACTAAGGTTTAAACAGCACATGTACGCAAGCAGGCCGTCTAAAAACAAGCCTTCCCTGGAAAATGAGGTTGTATATCTCCTCTCACTTTGGTCGGGGGGGGAGGGGGACGTCCACACTGGCCCAAGTCACGCACTGGAGTCACTTTCTTATTGCCCACATACACCCCCATGGCCTTTAATACAAAATAAAATAGAGTAAATAAATAGTATTAACAATGAGAATATACAAATAATCAAGATAATTGAAAATAAATTCATATAAATAAATAAATGAGAAATTAATCTAGTGGTCCCTATAAATTACTATTATAATTATGAATATTGGGCTTACAGATATGAGTTGTGGGCAAGCAGTACCAAGGATCAATGGTCAGTCGCATATTGTATTCAATTTCTTATTTATAAATTAATTAGTTAGAGGGAAGAGTTTAAATTTTTTCAAAAAGGGTGATCATGGGTCCCCAGTTTTTAGTACATTTTTTACTTGAGCCTCTAATGTAATATTTTCTCCAATTTTAAAAAGGATATTAGATTCCAGAGCCACACTGAAGCACGTGGTGGCTGTGCGGACTTCCATTCCAACAATATCCTTCTTCATGGAAGGAGAGAGGCAAAAGAGAGAGCGTTTTGAGCTGTAATTGTCAATACTGCTCCATCTCCTGCTATTCCAAATAAATCTATTATATGCCCAGCTCAAATGCCTCATTTAGAATTTTAAATACAAATTCCTGAAAGCCTCTAAGTTTATAACACGACCAAAACATGTGAACAATGTCAGCCTTGGTTAAGTGATATCTGTCACAGGTTTCTTCTAAGTTGGGGTATATCTTAGAAAATCTGGCTTTGGTGTAGGAGACGCGGTGGGTAACTTTAAATTGAATTAAGCCCAACGGGGCACTTGATGTAGTTTGGTTTACCGTTCGGTTTACCCGTTTCATCAGACAGCTCAAACCCCAATTCTTTATGCAATTCTAATTTAATTTTGTCTGTTGATGCATTGTTTATGGACATAATTACATTATATATTTTAGAAGTTTGACCTCTAGGATGGAGGGGAATTTGCAAAATATGTTCTAATGCAGAAGGAGCTGGCAGAGATAGAAAACATGGACTTTGAGACTGAATAAAATGTCTAATCTAAAAATAGCAAAACAGGTGAGATTATGGCAATTTGAATTTTTCAGAGGGGGAATTAAAACTAGCAAAAGTGTTCTCAATATAGAGATCAGTGTAGGGAAACCATTATTACATATAGGACTCAACATTTAAATTGATATTTTTGACATCATTGGGACCACATTTTGAGTGTAGAGGCCACAACAGGACATGACGGATATTACAAGGGAGAGATGGGTAATTTTATTAGAGCTGGGAGTGATGCAGGCTTGCAGGTATGTACCTCCATCTTACGCCATTCTGTCTCCAGGGACAGAAACCAAGTGATTTTCTGTACGTTTGCTGCCCAGTAATAGCACCTAAGATGGGGCAGAGCCGGCCCTCCCCCTTGGTCTTTCAGGAAGGTCCTTAGCGGGAGAACACTTCAAACTAGATTTAAGGAAGCACTTCTTTACACAGCGTGTAGTCAGAGTATGGAATAGTCTT
>JAODUD010000040.1:29988502-30006475 GCA_026784285.1 Stomatorhinus walkeri | reverse complement strand
AACTGGGAGAGGTGGGGGGAACTGGCAGTGACTTCTGAACCATAAGGAATAAAAGTCAGTCCTCTGAACATTTGGTTAAGCATACTTGGAGGGGGGGGGGGGGTAAGGCGAACGCATGCATGACAAAGAGGTGGATCAGGCACACACCCCCCCTCTGGGTTTGGTGTGGCCCAACAGACATCAGCTGAGGCTTTGCGGTCCACGTGGATCCACGTCTGTCTTTTCCGCCGGTTTCTGCTGGGCCTGGTGAGGTGGATAGCAATGCCTGTCCAAATTACACGCTTTAGTCATCGCCCGGAATGCGGCGGAGGTGAGCCGCCCACACTCGTGTAGCTGGATGGCAATGAGTTTCCACACAGCAACGCCTGAGACACCGTACACATAACTGTGCGACGTCCTTTCATTTCCTGTCACTGTACTGAATAAGGTCCCTTCACTCCCAGTCAATGGCGAAGCATCCGGAAAGTAAGGACGCTATCCAGAGCCTTTCCAGCCCTGCCTTGTATACTCAGCCGAGTGAGCCGACATTTTGTGTGTGATCAAAGAAAGTACACAGTCAGTTTCACACCAAGTGTCACCTGGTGGTTGTTTGTCAAGATAATGCAAAAGAAAGCCTTTCAGATAAGCACACTACAGACGTCTTAGATTGATGCAATACTTACACACTGTTACCAAGAGCATTTTCCCCCCCATAAGGAAAAAGTCAGACGGATAATGACTGGCGATGGTGTTGATCATCCTGGGTTCCTCACTCTCATGAAACAGTGGTTATTGTCTAGCACCCTAATGCAGCCTCTGTCTGGACACCGATCCTCAAAAATCAACACCCCTAACAGCAAGACAGTGTTGGGTGGGGGGCACTTTGATGAAGTGTCAGCAGGGACGCTGAATCCCATTTGCTTTATTTAAGGCGCAGCAGCAAGAGAGGCCGGAATATCAGGAACCCAATGTTATGCCTCTCCATGCTGTCGTCTGTCTTAAGATCTGCTGCACCATGTGAGAGGAAGCGCCAGTTGCACTGGCTTCCTTTGCAGTGTGTACAAACAGAACCCCACTCTTAGATACACCCATGTTAGAGTCAAATACACTCCACCTTATCAACCAGGCATTTATTCTCACATTAAATATTTAACATTGAATATACTGAATATGTCGCATACCGCTGTCTCGCTCATGCATTGTTACTGAGACAGCTAGCAGGTTGGGGGGGGGGGTGGGGGTGGGGGTAACAGTGCTTCAAAGCAAATCAATTTCAAAGTAATAAAGAAAAAGTGCATTTGGGGGAAGAAAAAAAAACCCACAACCTCCGAAAATAACACTGAAAATGATTTCCACACACCAAGTGCATTGCCTAACCATCGCAAAGCGTAACTGGTAGAAAAATGCATTGGTAATAATTTACAGTACAAAACTTGGCACAGTATTGTTGACTAGCTGCTTGGTTTACGCGAGTTTCCCCTTCAAGGGATCCAATCCAGGTCACTTGGCTTGGTCCTGCCCATTTCTATGAACAGAACACCCTGAAATATAAAATGAAGATGGGCTGCTGTAGTTATTCCAACACTCACAAAAAACAGCCACTAGATGCTATACAATCATTGAGCCAATCCACCCAGACTTGCTTACACCATACAGATAAGTACTTGAACAAAGGCTCTTATGAAATGTCCAAATGAGAGTGTGGAAAACTATAATCCTGTTAGATGCAGGCCCTTCAAACTGTAGTTTCTATGGTTACCATACTGATTTTGTGGCATCATTCTAAAAGCTGGAGCTTCTTCAGATTACAACTAGCAGCTCCCTTCTATGGTACCGCAAGGAATAAATGGGGATTTCCTCAGGATAGCAAGCAATTTGACCCATGAAACAGAAGCTTCAGAAAAACATACTCATCCGAGTCCCTCTTGCTTTCCTCGATGAAAGCGATGGATTCCGACCTCAGCCTGTTGGTGACCTCGTAAGTGCGCAGGGTGACCCCAAAGATGTCTTCATGGTAGCGGTTTTCATCCTGGAATGAGATCAGTGTGCATAGTAAAAGTCTCAGAATGAGTGCTGACCTTGTGCCTGAAGGTTTCAAAAACAGAGGAAGCCCATACACGTAATTTGCTGATGTAGAAGCCAGCATCCTCCAGCGGCATGCTGCCCTGCAGCTTAACAATATGCTGGACGGTCTTCAGAACATCCCCAGCCATGGTCACATCCCCACACACATAGATGTGACCAGCCCGCTCCTTCAGGTAGCTGTAGACAGTCTCCGACAGCTGCTCACGGAGAATATCTTGAACGTATTTCTGAGAGAGACAGAGGAGTTGCCATCTTTAGAACTTTACCCGTGGAAGACTTTCAAATGCCCTTGTTAGTAGCAAGACTAAATTGGCCAGCTTGCTGCTGAAGTTAGCCAAGCTGTGTTCCTACCTTTGGTTTTTCTGGCTCTCTGGAGTAGGCTGTATACAGTTCTTTGAATATCCCCTTGTTTTTGGCCTGAATCGTTTCTTCTTTGTAAATGTGATCGATTTGTGACTGCCGACATCCAAAGACGAGGATCATGGGGCACGCCGTGATCCCTGGACCGTAAAAAACAGACAAGCCTCATTGGCATAAGCCACAAGGCACACCTGACCAAGTGTGAAGACATTAAGGTCAGCAGAGACCCACCCCTCTGCTCCAAATCATGCAGCCTCTGCTGCCAGAAGCTTCTGAAGGGGGCGATTCCAGTTCCTGGTCCAATCAGAATACACGGAGCTTTGGGGTCTTTGGGCATCTGGAAGGTTGGAGCTCTGGAACAGATGTTTGATCACATATTCACACTGCTTACAGTGATCAGGAGAAACTATGCCTTACTCTTATTCATGCCTAATATCTTTGGAGCAACTCCCACCATATTTACGCTTTAGTCAATGGAATGTGTGTAAAAAAAAATATGGTCATAAATTGATTGCAGAGCAACTCTAATGGAGAATAAATGGTTTCATGCATCCAACTTCAAGATAGTCTTACCCTCTAACAAAACATGGGACCATCTCATCAACCTCTATCCTGTTCAACCAGGAAGAGCAGACGCCATGGTGAATAGGGCCTTCACTATCTGCAAGAGATGATCACAGTGTCCCTCTACCGTCCCTTTGAAATACACAAGCAGTAAATGTCGGGGGTACGCCATTTAGGAGCTTATTTTCCCCCACATTAAACATGAAAGGCTGTTGTGTTAAGGTACTTAACCTAAATTGCTCCCCAAAAATAAATAAATAAAAATACGATTCAGCTGCATGAATGGATTAGAGTGCAAGTCGCTTTAGATAAAAGTATCAATTAAAAATCTACAAGCAAATGTTGGATCTGTAGTCAAAATCAAACTACTCCGTTTGAGAGGTTCAAAATGACTTTCCTCAGATAATTTAGCAAAAGTACT
Source organism: Stomatorhinus walkeri (assembly GCA_026784285.1). Lineage (NCBI taxonomy): Eukaryota > Metazoa > Chordata > Actinopteri > Osteoglossiformes > Mormyridae > Stomatorhinus > Stomatorhinus walkeri. The sequence goes on along the minus strand of JAODUD010000040.1, from coordinate 30,003,066 downwards.
TTAAAATGGGTTTCCATCTGCTAAAACATTCTGTTTAACAAGCTGAAATAACATTTTTAGTGAGAGCTTAAGGTTTAAGAGAAAATGAGGCTGAAGCGATTCCCTTACCTCTGGTGCGGTAAGACACCACAGCCACTGTGAGGTGTATCTCCCCAGGGAAGGTGTCCGGCGAGGAGCTGATTGAGTAGTAGCGTGGCTGCAGTAGGGGCAGCTGGGTGAGCAGGAGCGTGGATGGGATCTGAAGGGATGGGAACTCCTCCAGAACCTCCACCATGGTGGCGTTGTTGTACCATTTCCACTCCTCATATTCCTGCAAGCCCTGGTGATATTGGATTGTGGACAGCGACAGTCAGTTCTGTGCTTTCCATTTTGTTGAAATGCCTTGGGGAAGTATTATACATATGACCGTTCTCATCCACAGCAAGATCGAAAATAACCAGAGAAGCTTGCTTTGAGAATATACCAGGGCATAATCAATGATTTTTCGGAATGTTTTCAGAACATTCATGAAATGGATATTTGATCGTGGGCGGATTCATAATTAAAATGTGAATATGGGTTATGGCATCTGAACCAAAACACACATTATCTATGAAATATGAGAAAGGAAATGGACCAAACAAAAACTGGAGGTCTTTCAGTGGATCTCTTGTGTAGTTGAGGTGAAATTTGATTTATTAATTTGGCCCTACAAGTCAGCTTCCACATATGGATTTGTGAGCGGTTCTGTAAGCTCCACCGATCCCTACCCAGAACCATTTGGTTCTACCTTGCTGAGGAGCTCGAGCTTCTTTCTCTGCTTTTCATTGCTGGCCAATGAGGCAAACTGCTGCAGGAGGAGAGGGCTGGGTGGAGTTGTGATATCCAGGAAATACTTGAAGGCCTGATAGATGGTACAAGGGGGAATACGAGTCTCATCTGTCCAGTTGCTGATCACGCCTTGGAAGGACAATAAAGCAACACAGTATATTAAAACCAGAGAGAGAGAGAGAAAGAAGAAAGAAGAATGCATGCATTCATCTTCCAAAAACGCTGATCTGTATGTATGGATTTTGGTGAATCAGAAGCCAGTCCCATCAAAACAATGGGATGGGGAAACCCTGGCTGGGATACTAGTCTGTCACAAGGAACAACATCTCACTATGGGCACTTTACAGACACGAATTTGAGATGCTTTTGGGCTGTTTGAGAAAATTGGAGTACTTGGAGGAAACATGGCAAAACCAGTACACCCACAGACTCCAAGTCAGGGAGCAAACCAACAAAATGGGACATACACTGTTTGAAAAAGGATGTTATACATGCAAGTATCTGGAAAACATGCAGTCGCAAATATCAAGAAACAGATTACCTAAAGCTGTGCTTCTCTCTTCCAAGAACTCCACCTTCATAATCTGATTGACAGGTGGAGCATCTTCTAGCTTTTCAATGAGCGAGTTCACCAAGTCTTCATGGTTGCCGGCAAAGACCCCCAGATGGTCTCCAGGATGGTACTTCAGGCTGTCATGGTTATTTGCGTGGAGTTTCAGAAAGATTGTGGAGCGACTGGAGGGGGAGACATGCAGAAGGCAAGTGTTAACTTCTCAGTGACGGTCACACTTCTGCCCAATGTGCAAGACTATGACCCATCAAAGACAGATTGGACCACCTACTCAGATTTAGGACTTTGTAGGTTTTGTCGTTTCAGCAGCTTTGCTCCATAAACCTTCTTCTTATGTATGTTGTACAGTGCTATGGGTAGAAACAAAAAAGAGGTAGTACATGCAGAACCTACACAGTGTAGTGAGCCCTGGTTGCCTGTATTTAGCCAGCTTTTTGCTCTGTGTGAGCCGTTAATGAGGCAACCTTTACCTTGCGTCAGCTCCGGAGCCTCAGCAGTGTAGGTGAGGCGGAACTTGCTCTTTTTCCAGCTGCGGTCATTGCTGATTAGCGAGTCATTGGCCTTCTCGATGTTCACATCGTCACCAACGCAGAAAACGTCACAGGCAGCCTTTAACAGATGGCAAGTCAAGGGGCTGATTTGGGTGAGATTAAACGACGCATTGCCCTTTTCTATTGTCTGTTGAGATGTAATCAATCCACAGACACCCAGATACATTGATCCAGCAGGATCTACACTTATCCTGTCTCTATGGGCAAGACTTGGAGCTGTCAGTCAAGAGGATGATTGATTTGATCTTCGTTGAAAGATCAAGGTCACTGACATCTCCAGGTGTAACTGACCCCCACATACCCCCGCTCCCACCTTAAAGACTTTCTTGGCCCATGTTCTGAAAGACTCTTCCTGTCCACAGAGCTCATCCCCCTCTCCCATGCGTAGGATGCGCTCCCCACCGAGCTCCTCGAACAGCGTGTCCACAGCGTGGGCAAAGGCACAGAAGTGTGGATAGGCCCTGGAGCCAAGGCCAAACACAGAGAACCTGTGCGGAGCAGGCAAAAGCAATCATGCGGGCTCCCCTTTGGACTCCTGCAAGCTCCAAACAGCAGTAAATATGCGGTGTGTCATGCCGTTTTTTTGTTTAAAACATGAAATTATTTCAGGCCCTCTTCCTCAAAATGAATTTTTGCATGAAAGAGGAGCTCCACATACTTAAAACACCCACAGAAGACATCTGCAGCTCTACCCGCCTACGCAGCATAAATGTAAGCACTTTATGGGTTAAGCCATTAAAGGCGAGATCCATGATGATTTTGCAGATGAGATGTGCATGCTCCTCCATCCTATCAGATCGACGCCAGAGAGCCAGCCTCTGGTAATATACCTGACATTGGCGAGAGGACCAGTACTCTCAAAGTTGACCTTCAGCTCTGGTTCATCACTGGAAGATTTGCGTGTGTCGGAATACGAGGAGACACTGTTGAAGCGAACTTTGTAGCTCCTGAAAGGATACGTTGGGTTGGTTGGGTGCAAAAAATACAAATTGTGGGAGAATTAGAGTGCAGTGATTTGCAATGCAGAGAAATAGTCGAGGAAGTGTATGAAATTGAGGATAAAGATACCATCAATATCTCAGTACCATACTGTTGCAGGACTTCAACAAAGAAATGGTGACTCACTTTCTGTCTTCCGTGTTGGAGGTTGGATGTCTCATTTCCATCAAGGCAGCGCCAAATTTCTAAAAAAAAAAACAGGAACTTGCAGCCAGCCAATTTCATCAATGGATATTTTTAAGCTATTGATATGAGGGGAATATAACCGGTCACAGCTACAGAAACAGAAAATGAACTAGTCTCTCAGTACCTCTCCATTCTCAGGTGGGTCTCCATTTCCAAATGTACTGGTCACCACTATCACTAAGGTTTCATGTTCCAGATCCACGACATCATAATCATCCATTGACATCACCTGGCACACAGAAGCAGAATGACAGGAACGGTTGTCCACTCCTATATTTTCCCTTTGACACCATGTATTGTACCCCTGACAGAACAATCTAGAAGTACCCCTAAGCAAGGCCATTTAAGGCAAATACACACAGAGCAAACCAAAAACTTTTCTGAATGAACAATCTGCCCAAAGAGACAGATGTTATATATAAAAACTTGACCTTTCGCGCAGACGTAACATAATATGTACTATGACAAGCTTTACGCTTCTGGCTGCAATCACAATTCACACCCATGGGTCTGGCTAAAATGAGCGCCTGCAGGCAGTAGTGAGCTCAGACGGCAGCATTTGGACGAGGATGCGAGGCGCAGTCATCTGTGTTTGCGCCCCTAACACCCCCGCCCCCACATCGCAGCCTTACTCTATGACAGAAATGAAAACAGACGGCCTGCAGAGAAACTCAATGACAGAAAAATGTCTATTATTCATGGTATTTCTTTTTAAAGGGCCACATTTTCACACCTGAGCGTTCTTCCTGATTTTGCTTAAAAAAATAAAAAAATTAAAAAAAAAGTGTAACATGCTCTGAGTAGTAAATTCAGTTAAACCTCCTCATGTTCCATTTCATGGAGGAGAGGGGAAAAAAAAAAGAGCATACCACTGGGAAATTTGTCAGTGGTGTAGATATTTGTTTTGTACCCAGAGCTGTTTTACCAGGTATGCATGGACACTGACATGTACATTTATCATTCATAAATTTTTCTGAAATCAGAGGAACACAAACCTTGGCATCAAAGGCGTGCTTGAAGATCTCACACAGGGTTTTGGCATAGACCTGGGACTTCCCCGTTTCTGTGGCATACAGTATGGTGGACTTCACTCTTTTTGCCATGGCTTGACCCATGAGCTTGGCAGAGAACTTCACTGCCCTGTGAATGTGATGTGGGCTGTAAGTGGGGGTGGGGGCAAAAGCCTGAAAAATCTTCATCCCTCCCCATCTTAGGGCCATTCATGGACACCATAACTTCAGAAGTGCTCTCTGGTCCTTCTCTACAGCAGGCATCATATTTTGTGCTAAAATCGCAATGGCAGTCACAATTACCATAATTACCTCTCTATGTTTCGGGGCAATCATGGTAATAGATCTATAAAAAAACGCACCTAAGAAGGAGCTGATTACCCCCCTCGGCGATCAGAGTGGATTACATTGTTAGACACGCTGTCTCCACTTGCGTCCCCCCAGCACCTCACCTGATGCTCTTGATCATCACCTCAAAGTGAGGGTAAAACAGGATAAATGAGCCCAGCAGAGGCAGTGCTCGTCTGGCTGCCCAGTTCTGCTCAGAAGTGTGACGAAGAGCGTGTGGACTTCCATGAGCACAGACAGGGGAATGCCTAGCATGCACCTATCTACAGAAGATGAGAATGCTGCCTCCCCCTCTTACTTTGCCAGCTTCTTGAAGCCAATCGCTCTCTTTTTTGTTGGTGTTCCATTCACTCCTTTCCATACATGAGTGTTCCATGGGTCGGGCTGTAAGAAACAGGAGTGTGAGTAGGGGCTACAATTCATAACGTCTATCTTATTAGCCAATGATACGTTTTGTGTTGCTGAGTGACAGGGGAGAGGGCATTATGGGAACTAATCAGATTCCAGCTGGGGTCAGTGCCCCTGTGGCCCTACTCCTGTAAACGCCCCTGTGTGAGAGCTGTCACTGGTGGGGGTCTGAACGCCAAGACGGCTTCCCAGTGGGCTGGTTTTCCCCACAGACCTGGTACTCAAAGGAAGGCGTCAATCGATAGTTCAGCATCTCCTGGTGGAACACTGGGGTGATGCTTCCGGACATGGGTGGAACGATCCACACCCAGTCCCCGGGGCAGCCCCCCCGGACCCGGAACTCATTCTCCATGTGCTTTATGAAGGATTCGGTAGCTGAGTGGTGATCCACTATGGTCACTTTGGAGCTCTGGGGAGAGAACAGGGCAAACAAGAGTATGGGGGGGGCTGAGGTGTGAGACTCATTTCCCACCACAAATTGTGATTTTTGGACCACGTCATGTTTGCCAGTATGTCAAAAAAAAAATACATCTCACAAATCAGTCTGCTGTTGTGACTTAATTGAACCAGTCGTAAAGACTGCGGCACCCTGCTTGGGTTTCATGCGCCTTCGCAGTTTCATAATTGTTTTTATTTCTAATCCGGACTGACATCTTTCTCTCAGGTGTGTTTCCCTGACGTCAAATTCTTAGAACAGTCTTGCAATTCAGAATGAGTTTCTGTCTATGTGACACCTCAGAAAAATGAAAAATAAACAAACAGTCACACATTATCAATGCAGTCGTGGTCAATTTAGGTCCTGGGGAATGATGAAAACCACTGTTTTGAGAAGGGATGAAGGCACCTGGAAACTGTGGAGGACTGCAATGTTTATCTCAACCAGCGCCTGGTCTTTCCACAGTGATGAAGTCTTCCTGGTATCCAAAGTCATTTTTTGTGCCACTTCCTGCATTACACAGCACAAAAAAAAAAACAGATGAGGTTTACAGTGGCAAATTAATGTGATCCCAAATTAATGTGTCACATTGTACCAAGTTCTCCAAATGGCCATATGAATTCAATGACAACATGCATTTATGAAACTTTTCTGTTAGAAGATTCTGGCTTTGGCTACCTTCTTAATGCTTTAAGTAAATATTCAAAGATCAAATAAAGCAGCTGAATTGGACAAATGCACTGATTTACTGATACATGAATAAAACCACTGAGCAGGCCAATAATTAATCTAGCAGTCTCCTACGTTTAAGAGAGATTGCTAATGGAGCATAAAGTCTTAGGGCAAACGGTAAATCTTTGAAGAGACTTGGTTCCCCATTTACAGAGTAATTTTCAGTCTTGCAATGTACTCCTCCTGTACTGAACTTTCATTTCAAGGGTCTCAATAAATACGATGTTCCAGCTCCATCAAACAATTACTTGGTCCACACTGAAAGCTTTTCATTTCGCCAACAATAAACAATTTGATCGGTAGAAGCTTTTGGGATATGTCAACAGTGGTAGAGATTTGTTTTCTTGGGATGCTAGACAGTAATAAGAGAAATAGCTGTAGGCGAAGAGACAGTCAGTCACCCCAGCGATGGTTGCAGTACCTCCAGGATATTGTAACGAGAAGTATCACAGAAGTCACGCACGCCAATCTCTGTGCCCATGTACCAGCCGCTGAAGGGGCAGCCAGTGAACTCAAGCCCCCCGATCTCCAGCAGCATGTTCGACACCGCAGGCAGCCCGTACCACTTCAGGTTCAGCTCTCCAAACCACTCAAACCTGCATACGAGTATCACCGAGAAGGGAGAGTCAATGCCGCTGGAAGAAGGTTTGAACTGTAAAACTGCACTTTGAAGATGGATCATTAACCTGTACACAGATTCCTTAATCCCAGTTAAGCGGGTTTCATTTTTAACAGACAAACTGGTTTAATTATGTGACCCTGCTCTGTTCGTTAGCAAGCTCAAACCACAAGCTGTTCTTAACCATAGACGCTGGTCTCACGGCATCAGAATGTTCTTGAATGTGGTGGACAGCAATCTTTCCCCATCAATAGGTAAATCTGAACTTTTGCAATATTACCCACATTTAGTCTTATTTACTGCAAATCTAATGTCTGTTCCTAATTTATACACTGTTGGCTGTTCTTTGTACTTGTTAAATATGGCAAATAAAACATTTCGTTTTGGCGATGTGCATTTTTTTTTTGACTCATCTTGAACTTGCTGCCAACTGCGATCTTTCGTGACCCAGCCGGCCAATGGACAACAACCAGTTTAACAAGTTGCTAGGCACAAAATCCTTTGTGTTTGATACTTAGTAATCAAACACAAAGTAATGACACCAGGGCCATAGTTAAAGATGAATGGATAGGGGAGCTCAGTCTATACAGGGCAGGCACGATGGCAAACTTATACATAATATAAAATGCTATTCATGACTTAAGCCAATAAATACACATTTGGGGAGCTAAAAACATTAAGGGGGCTCCATTTTAAGCTCACCAAAAATAGGCCTGAGTGAGTTTATATTTTTAAAGGAGCATGCCCCTTTAAATTTGGTCAGCTGATGAAAGCACATGCAGGTTTTTGGCCAAAACCACTCAGACATCTGTAGCAGTTTCAAACACAGAAATGTCTGGCCTAGGTTCCATCTGGTGGCTGCTTTGGAGATCTTGAGCCCCCATTAATCTGATGAACACGTCCCTGCTGCTGCCACAGCAGAAGGCTGCAAGAATTTCAAGCAACGGGGCGACATCAGACATGTCAGCTGTACGGCCAAGCTGGCAGCATCCCCAGGCCCTGTTGATACAGTTCCAAGGGACACAGCCAACCTAAGATTTGGCAACGGGTGCCCCACAAAGGCGTGCATGTCCCTCTAATCCAATGGCCGCACAGAGCTCACAAGCATGTGTATCAGCAGTGCAGAGGGGGTTCCGTTTATTCATCCATCCATGGTAGGCACCGTTAGCCCCAAATCGGTCTAAGAAAATCACATGGACTCCTCTGAGATGGACTCACTTGGGATGCGTGATTGGCACCTCCATCACCAGGTCATCGGGAATCTCGAAAAGCTCTGGATCATTGCCGTTGGCTTGGAGAAGGAGGGGAAGGACATCAAAGCGTCCCTTTGGTGCTTTCCACCCTTGCTGTATGCAGATCTGTGAGAAGAGAAAAAATGTGTTGCGGGTTAAAACGGATGGATTGGGCAGAGAGGTAGGCATGAACCTTATTCACGATGCTGCTCCAATCTGCAAGACAGGCTCACAGTTTACCTCAGTCAATTCAACGGATGCTGGATCTCCCAAAATGGATCCATCGGGCTGTTTGTAGCCCGCATACCGAATTAACTGGCTGTTCCAGATACGGAAATCGTGCTTGCCATCTGTCCTCTGAGGAAATATGGTAATGGCAGACCTACAAATAGAGCATACATTGCATAATAGTGAAAGATTTACGTGAGCACACAGTCACAAAACCCAGGAGTCAAACTTGTTAATTGAATTTCCTTCAGGCTACTAACAGCAGTGGTTGAGAGGTGGGCAGTGTAATCGCGTCTTCCCAGCATCTGCACAATTCCTCACATAAAATCCTGGTATAGAAACCGCTTATTGCTGACTGAATATATACATAGAAAAGTGAAGTGAAGAAATCTGTGCATGTTAACATAAGAAATGTATACAGCTCTGGATGATGCGGAGCTCTCGGGACAGTGATCCCCACGTCTCACATTTGACTTTTCAGCTTGGTTTCTGTTCTTTTGCCATACGTCACCATTCCACAGGGTGTCCAAGTTCCTGCCCTTGTGGACAATGATTTAATAAAACCGGGATAGAAACAACGGGTGGGAGGATCTCAAGCACAAGAGGCTTGTCAACAGTTATGCTCATGCAGATCTACAATCTCTGCTCTGTGCTTGATATCCTCCCATATTAGCAAACAACCAATTCCCAGGGCAGTAGGTCATATAACCATGCAGGAAAAACTGCAAAGATGACTCGCCCCCCCCCCCACTGCCACACAAATTTAATCTTCACAGCTTTCACATTCCCCGTTCTGTGTTCATGATGTGTCCCCTGTATCCTGACAGCGAGGCAGGGCAAGGCCAGCACCCCAGGCTTTGGGGAAACCAGCAGGAATTAGTCAGACGGGTTCATGGAACCACTACGGAGTATAATAAGACCCAACGAGGCAGATCAGTGGTCGTCAGCTAACGAAAGCTGATGGGGAAGGAAGGGGGGGAAAAAAGAGTTAAAAATACATACACACACATTTCTGTCTCTCAGTGGTATCGTGTATAGGAGATGTGTGTGGGGAAAAAGCCCCATGGAGCCCTACCTGAGGTTGCCTTTGTTGGTGGCGTACTTGATATGGTTACAGATGTAATTAAACATTCCATGAGAAGTCGTGCAGTCCCTAGCATCAAAGACCTGGTGAAGACCAAAAAAAATGCTCTTTGAATAACCCAAAAATATCTGCAGTATTAATACTGATCAGCATGAAATAATCATTCACCATTTGTTCCATCTGCCACCTTTCATTCAATTCTGTAATTTAACTTGAAATAATAATTCGAAAAAAGCACCAATGAATGCAATACGTTCTTTGTGGTTTATCCATTCCTTGTGAGTGACAGTATGTGGGAGGAGCTGTTCCTCAATTTTCTGGTCAACGTGACAAAGTCATTTACTAATTTGAACTTCTTCACTTTCATTTAATACTGCAATTTATTTGGACATAATTGGAAAGTTAGACCAATAACTGAAAGTAATGAGATCTGATGTAGTGATTCCACACAGCGCAAGTAAAGATTATAACTGCTCCTCACCTGAAGTTTGGACCACTGGATCCTTCCTACACAGCGCGCCGCATTCCTCCATGCATGCTTAGCACCATAGATGAGCTCAGTGTCTTTCAGCTGGTAAGTCCCAGAAGCCTCGATCTCTTTTGTGACCTCCTCCAGCCGATCCATATGGGCCTTTGAGCTAAACCTGCCCACAGAAGTATTCAGAACCAAGATATGACAACTGAAGTTCTCTGCCATCACAACACTGAGTCAAGAATTTACCACCACTGTGTTCCCTTACTCCTGACTTGCCTTTTTATGGAGGTATAGTATTGGTTGATAAAATCAGTAGCAAGAGGAAGTAGCTCTTCTTTGGGTCGGACCTCATCTGGTTTCCTGGCTTGCTGATTTGGGGTCATCACGGACCCAATACACACACTCTCCGTGCAGATCGGTACCTACAAAATAAATCAGCAAAGCTTTAGCAAAGGATTCACATGTCCATAGTGGTATAACGGTGCACGGATTCATACCAAAAATTTTCGTTACGGGTTTTTCGGTTCGGTACAGTATTGTACAAATGCGAAAGCTTTGTCATTTCCTCCCCCGAGCAACATTCGGATAGGGGCGGAACAGTGCCACTACGCACGAGCACGTACCTCCTAATGTGAAGCGAGAAATTGTTCATGTGAATGCAAGTAAAGCAGATTTTTTTTTAAATGCTGCACCATAATGGATATTTATTTTGTTATGCTTTATTTTTTGTGACAATATTTGCAGTAGTATTGACAGACACCAAGACATTTTATTCAGTAAACCACCGTTTAAAAAAAAAAAAGTAATTTATGTTTTTTCTTTTCCCCCCCGCTGTGCTGAAAACATTCCGAACCATGATGTGTGCCATACACCCCTAGTGTCTATCCTATGTACACACAATGTATAATGAAAACTGCAGCCGTCAACTACAAAACACATACAATCTACCTCGAATTATGGTAGAACCTGTAGCACGGTTCCCCGACTCTGATCCTGGTGGGGCAGTTTACAGATTTCCCTGCTCAAAATTGTTAAATCAGCTAATTACCAGGTTTAGTGGGTGTATCTAAGCAGGAACATCTAGACTGCTGCACATTGGCCTTCCAGGAGAGAAATTTGGGAACCCAGGCCAACAAGCTTGGCAAGCATTCCGCCTCATGGAGGGGTGGCGGGGGTACTCCCATTTCACTAGATCTCTTAACATACCCAGTGGTCTCACTAGGCAAAAAAGTAGAAACTTTTAGTCCAATGGAGTGTGACTAAATGTGATTGGCTGCTTGGAATGATTGCATCCCATCAATATAGCATTTAGATTACAAGCCAAGGCTCATGAGTCAAAGAAGGCTGCTGAAAAAGCTTTGCATCACTGAAATGAGCCACGTCACCTGACTGGGCCACCCATTCCTAGCAGTGACCCATACTGCACATGATTAATGATTCATGAATGTGGCTCTGATGCACTGGGATGGCATCACTTGAGTCCATTCAGTGATAAAGGTGTAAGAAGTAGTTTTAAAACCACGTAGTTCAAAACAAAATTTCACATATTTTTATATATCTCACCAGTGCTAAGTGGCTACCCTGTTAATTAATGGGGCAAGAGTCTGAAACCCAGCTTGTGGTACGTAATAGATTGCAACATCCATAATCGCTTTGATCAGTAATTAACATTTTAACAACCGGCTCAAAGAATTAAACCTGTAATCCTGTCCGCAGTTGAATATTTCATTGAAGCAGGAGAGTCAGAGATACTTTGATAGAAACTGGTCCATGGCACCTTGCTGGAGTTTAGATGCAACGTGTCAGTGTACAGCGTCCCGGTCTCCCAGTTCTTGACCTTCATGAAGCGAGGACACTTAGACGGACTCCCATTCTGTGAAGGCTTCGTGGGGGACATCACGCCTTGAGACACCTGCAGTAGATGAGAACAAGCAATGTGCAAAGTTAGCGAGAACTGTGGACAGATTACCAGCATAATGATGGAATGCAAAATGAACTAAACTCGCCTGAGAAACACTAGCCATAAATCCGTGATATCTACAAAGTCTGACAGACTTGAGTTGACCCAAGAATCCCCCGTCAGCCTTTCGCCACTAACTTAGCAACGCAATATGGGGGAAAAACCAACCCACCACCCACGCATTAAATAAAAGGTCACCTACATCATTAAACACTTGTATAATTTGACGCTAATTAGGGTTAACTGATAGGGGCGAACCGGATATCTGGCTGAAACTAGTATCCAAAGCTGCTCATTATCGATAAGTATCCGTGTTAATCTTCGACCAGAGCCGCAGACAGAGTTGCGTCGACCCCGTTCACTCCAATGGACCTTTTTTTTTTTTTTTTACAGCAGCGGAGGATCGTGATGGAGCCTGTGTAACTGCCATTAATCTGTCAGTTTGAATTTGTTGTCTTTGTGTTGTTCCTTACCTTTTATGGTAAGCCTATAACAATGTGTACTAAAGTAACGGAACTAAAGTAATAGAGCGGAATTGTCGTTCCGACGTCCGCTATTATTGAGACACGTTCAGAAGAAGAAGCACGTTTTTCGCTTGCTAATGTATCTAGTTCGCTTGCTGTTGGAAGCAGTTTGTGTGCTCGGCATCTAACATGCAGTAAAAGGTTAAGAAAAGGATTAAATCCTTCCGTAAGCAGCCAACGAGGTATGTGTGTGTTAATTAAGTTTTAGTAAAGTTTAAGCTGTTTCTAACCATGTAAATATGAACGCTAACAGAGTTCCATGTTAACTGGTATATGAATTCTCTAAGCTGTGTTTGTTATTTATGTTTATATTTCATTTGAATTTCAGTGTTTAACTAATATTGTAAGTAAATCTGCTTGATTTTGTGTTTTCGTATCTATGTACTGTAGTTCTCACGTCTGCCATGGTGGTGACAATAAGGAAGCTACTGTCTTTCGGAATAAACCATCGGCTCAGTTAAATCCAAAGGACTCTTGTGCTCGTGTCTTACTGGAGGGAGTTACAGCCTGTAAATAGTTCCCAGAAGTGAGCGTCAAATTATAACAAAGGAGCTGCAGCAGAATAGACCAATTGTCTAAGAGTAGGAAATTTAAAGATTAACCACACGGTCATTCTGTGGTAAATTGAGCTAATTCCAAAGAAAGCTAGTAATGTGTAGTCTGTCATGGGGAACTGGTTTGGATGTGAGATGTCAGACATTGCATTTCACTTGACTGTTCAAAGTTTGCAGAAAGGCCATGGCCACTAAAAGGAGCAGTATGTCATGACTTGTTCATACGATCCTCGTGTGCCACACCCCCTCATTAATCACATGAGCTACCCTGATTGTAATCAGCTGTTTTGAGTGATCTCTGATTAGTCCTGTGTATTTTAGTCCCCGTCTGAGTCTGTTTCCCTTAGGTCTGTCTTTGAATTTTCATTGTGTAGTGTGGCGTCCATTGCCTGTTCCATGTCCCTACTAACTTGTTGATTAAATCCGATATTCCCCAATCCTACATTTTCTTCTCCTGCTTCCCCATCTCGTGCACTGCTACTGATCCTGACAGAATGACAGACACCCGACCTCACGGACGAGGTCATTCATTGGCTTCGACAGCCTGAGATCCGAAAGGATCCCACGACGCGGGATTTAGCCATCCGGAGCAGGGACATCCTGGAAGAGATGTCTACTAATCCTGGTTGATGAGGTACGTGAAAGTCTCCAGCAGCTTCGAGAAAGGGCAGTAGAAGAGATGATGTAGCAGGTGGCTATTTGGACAGTGGGCTACCCCACAGTCGGCTATCTGAAGCACCGCAGAGCTCTCAGAAAGCTGGATGAAAGTGGGGTCTCAAACAGGAGAACACACCGGAGCTCTTCCTAGGGGCTACCTGGATCTCCACTGCTTTTCCTGATGGGTGTTGGGAGATGCCCCTCTCGATTATGGACTCAGCGGTGTTCACCATGGACATCGCACTCCCCAGAAAGATGGCTGGGGTGCAGTCCCCTGCTCCACCCCCGCGGTTCCTGCACCAGTGGTCGAGGCTCTGCCTTCCTCGGTTCCCAATCTGCCTGTTCCAAGTTTGCCTAACCTGCCTGTTCCTGTGCTGCCTGACCAGCCTGTTATACCCGCCTCCCTGACCTGCCTATCTCTGCAGTGCCAGACCAGCCTGTGCCCGTGCTTGACTTGCCCATTCTTGTGCTGCCGGAGCCGCTAGTTTCAGCATCCAGTGCGGCCGAAGTCCCATCTCCACCTCCGCCTGCTGCTGTGCCCAATGCCCCGGCTCTGCCCGCGCCCAACGCTCTGGCTCTGCCCGAGGTTCCAGAGGAGGTCCTAGATTATTACATTACTGTTCCCCCTCCCTTGATGGAAGGAGAGGAGGAGCTTGAGTGGGTCCCCGACCTTCCTAATGGCCCCAAAGGACTCCTCCGCCATCGCTCCAGCAAGGTTGATCCCAGCCAGGATCCCACCTGTCAGTGTTCCGAAGGAGAGGACATGGGCGCAGGGGTTGAGTCCCGCTCGCCCTCTCTTGCCTTAGCTGGGGCTCAGGGGCTCACCTGCGGGTCCTTCGGCTCCTGTTTAGCTGTCGCCTCTGGGTTCCCCTCTGAGGACTCATCGGCCACCTTTGGTCCCACCTCTGTGGCCTTGTCACCTGCAGATTCGCTCAGCACGGCTTGTCAGTCGCCTGCGGCTCCCCCCACTATGGCTCATCAGTCAACTACACCTTTTCTGGCTGTGGCTACGCCGTCGCCTGCTGCAGCTGCTCCTCCCTCCTCTCCTGCACTGTGGTCCCGTCTAACTCCCTCCTCGCCTCTCCTGGTGCCCCCTCTTACTCCCTCCGACCCCTCCAGCTGCCACTCCTCGCCTGCTGTGGTTCCCTCGGGCTCCCCTTGGTCCTCCATCCTTTCCTTT
>JAODUD010000040.1:29946798-29959059 GCA_026784285.1 Stomatorhinus walkeri | reverse complement strand
GAGGAATGCTGTCAAGCTGAAGAAGGACTCCTATCGGGCCTTTTTGGCTTTGAGGAGATTCTGGTCCACCTTCCAGATTCTCAGGGCAGAAAAGTGGTGCAGCATCAACACTGTTTATGGTGGGGATGGTGCACTACTAACCTCAGCTCGGGACGTTGTGGGTTAGTGGAAGGAATACTTCGAAGACCTCCTCAATCCAACCGACATGCCTTCCAATGACGAAGCAGAGTCTGGGGACTTGGAGGTGGACTCGCCTATCTCTGGGGCAGAGGTCGCTGAGGTGGTTAAAAAGCTCCTCGGTGGCCAGGCCCCGAGGGTTGATGAGATCTGCCCGGAGTTCCTCAAGGCTCTGGATGTTGTGGGGCTGTCTTGATTGACACACATCTGCGGCATCACCTGGACATCGGGGGGGCGGTGCCTCTGGATTGGCAGACCGGGGTGGACTGGAAGAGGGACCGGAGGGTGTGTTCCAACTAAAGAGGGATCACACTCCTCAGCCTCCCTGGTAAAGTCTATTTTTTGGTGCTAGAGAGGATGGTCCGTCGGATAGTCGAACCATGGATTCAGGAGGAGCAGTGTGGTTTTTGCCCTGGCTATGGAACAGTGGACCAGCTCTATACTCTCGGCAGGGTCCTGGAGGGTGCGTGAGAGTTTGCCCAACCAGTATACATGTGTTTTGTGGACTTGGAGAAGGCATTTGACCGAGTCCCTCAGGGAATCCTGTGGGGAGTGCTCCGGGAGTATGGGGTACTGGGCTGCCTTATAAGGACTGTTCGGTCCCTGTACAACTAGTACCAGAGCTTAGTCCACATTGTCGGAAGTAAATCGGACTCGTTCCTGGTGAGGGTTGGTCTCCGCCAGGGCTGCCCTTTGTCACCGATTCTGTTCATAACTTTTATGGACAGAATTTCTAGGCACAGCCAGGGTGTTGAGGATGTCCGGTTTGGTGAACTCAGGATTAGGTCTCTGCTTTTTGCAGATGATGTGGTTCTGTTGGCCTCATCAAACCGAGACCTTTGGCTCTCATTAGAGCAGTTCACAGCCAAGTGTGAAGCAGCTGGGATGAAAATCAGCACCTCCAAATCGGAGACCATGGTCCTCCCCCGGAAAAGGGTGGAGTGCTCTCTCCGGGTCGGGGAGGGGGTCCTTCCACAAGTGGAGGAGTTTAAGTATCACGGGGTCTTGTTCACGAGTGAGGGAAGGATGAAACGGGAGATCGACAGGCGGATTGGTGCGGCGTCAGCAGTGATGCGGGCGCTGCATCGGTCTGTCATGGTGAAGAAGGAGCTGAACCAAGGCAAAGCTCTTGATTTACCAGTTGATCTACCCTCACCTATGCTCATAGGTAGTGACCAAAATAATGAGATCACGAGTGCAAGCGGCCGAAATTAGTTTTCTCCGCAGCGGAGCTGGGCTCTCCCTTAGAGATAGGGTGAGGAGATCGGTCATTAAGGAGAGGCTCCTCTGCATTGAGAGGACCCAAATGAGGTGGCTCGGGCATCTGCTTAGGGTGCCTCCCTGGTGAGGTGTTCCGGGCATGTCCCACTGGAAGAAGGCCCCGGGGAAAACCCAAGACACACTGGAAGGACTATGTCTCTCGCCTGGTCCGTACGTAACAGGACTCCAAAAGAAGACACCTCAAATGTCCAAAGAGGAATACCTCAATGTTACAGACTATATCATATACTGGCTAAATCAGCCCGAAGTCCAAAACAATCCCGTGGCTCGGGCTCTAGCCAACCGGAGTAGGGACATCCTGGGGATGTACACCTGGCAGACGAGGTGTATGAAAATCTTTGGCAAAAGAAGGGTGGCTTAGTCAAATGTGGCAGGTAGCCCTAGACTGTGGACTACCATATGGTTCACTGTGAGAGCTGCCAGAGGTACCCGCAACTCCGCCGAAAGCAGCAAGCTGGAACAAGTGGGGTAATTCTAGGGACTGTTTCAATCTCTGTTGCTTCCCCCACCAGGTGTTGGGATTCTTAACCCAGCAGTGTTTGCCACCCCAGGATTCCCCATTGATCTGCAGCAGATGACCGAAGCTGGTCCGGCCACTACTTTGAAGCAACTGCCTGACATCATCACCACCACTTCGCTGCCTGCTTTGGCAGCTCGCCCATTTCTGGAGACACACCTAGCCTTTAAAGGGGCCTGGTGGATTGGGGATGCGATCCCGTGGATCCCCAAGTACCTGAGAAAGGTGGTGTCTGTGCCTGAGGCATAATCCTCTGCTATGCCCCCGAAGTTCCTGTGCTGGCAGTTCCTGCTGTGCCCCCAGAGGTTCTTGTGCCGGTGGTTCTTGCTACTCCCCCTAAGGTTCCTGACACTTCTGCTCCGCCCCCCAAGGTTCCTGACCCTCCAGCTCCTGCTCCGACCTCTGAGGTTCCTGACCCTCCTCCTGTACCGCCAGCTCCCATGAACCCTGTCCCCAAGGAGGTCCCTGCTCCCAGGCTCACAGCTCCCAAAGCCCCAGTCCCTGTCCCTGAGGAGGTCCTGGACTATCAGACCACTGCTCCTTCATCCTCGGTGGAGGAGGAGCTTGATTGGGACCCCTCTGGGATTTACCTGATTGCCTCAGTGAACCCCTCTGGGGGGGTCACCCTAGCTACCACCCCAGTGTCGCTGATCCCTGCCAGAACCTTGGCTCTCTGTGTCCTGTAGAGGGATAGGGCATCTGTGCAGGGGTCGGGTCCTGCCCGCCCATCCCCTTGGTGTTAGCTCAGCAGTCGCTAGTGGGTCCTCCAGCTCCACTAGACAGTGTCCTGTGCTTCCCCCTATGGCATCTCGTTGGGCACCTTTGGTCCCACCTCCAGCTCCTTGTCGATTGCTCTGACTCGTCGGTTGCCAGTGCCTTCTCTGGCTGTAGCTATGCCTTCACCTGCCACGGACTCTGCTCCCTCCTCCCCTCCTCTGGTGTCCCCTTCGCCTCCCTTCTCGCCTCCTCCAGTGTCCCCTTAGTCTTCCTTCTTGCCCCCTCTGTCAGTCCCTCCGACTTCCTCCTCACCCCCTTTGGCATCCCCTCCAGCTCCTGCCTCACGGTCACAGAGGGTCCCTCCTGCTCTGGCCTTGTGGTTCCCCATTGCCTCTGCGGTCTCTGCCTTTCGCCTGCCGGGGTTCCCTCCAGCTCCCTGGTGCCCCCTGCCCTCTGCTTCCTTGCCCCTTGGTTTTGCACCCCCTGTGTTTGCTCCCCGTCCCTCTGTGCCTTTGTTCCTTTCCAGTCCCTTTGTGTCCCCAGTTGATATTTCCCTGGTGTGGGTTCGCGGGTCCTCTGTTTCTCTCTTTGGTGTCCCTATGTCATTCCGCGTTCCCCGTGGTTTTTCGGTTGTTGTCTAAGTTGGTCTCCTTGTGTCTGTTCAGTGCGGCTATGCTGTTCCCTGTGCCTCATTGATGTTTTTGGTTTTTCTCTTCCCAGGTTCTGTGGAGTCCTCAGTTTTGTCCCTCCGGTCTTGTCCTTCACTCCCCTTGGGCATGACCGATGAGCGCACCTTTTGGGGGGGGGGGGGGGGTTCTGTCATACCTTGCTTGTCAAATTTTTATGTGTGTCACGCCCCCTTGTTTACCTTGTGCGAAATCCCCATTTCATCAGATGTTTCGAGTTGTTTTCATTAGTCCTGTGTATTTAGGTCTGTGTCAGAGCATGTTTCCCTAGGCCTGTCATTGAAGTCTAATGTCTGTCCATGTGCCTTGCCTTGTTGTTTTCTACAATAAATCCCCCATTCTAAGATTCCTCATCTCCCTGCTTCTGCTTCCCTGGTCCATACGTGACACTTCCTCTCAGCCCGTGTTCTTCTGATGTCTAGCCTTCTTGTTTTGATCCCTTGTCATCCAGTTTATTTTCAGTCCAAGTTTCTTTAGTTTTGTTTCAATAAAGTGCCTTTTGTTTCACCTAAAACAACAGCCCTGAAGTCATTCATTCTTCCAACTATGACACATGTCAACAGCCAGAGTGGAACTGGGTTTTCCATTGGGAATATATCAAGCTAAGTGACAAGAACTTAGTGAATGACATACCAGTAGTACATTGCATGCTGCCTTACTCTTCAAGAACCCAATTAGCAAAAGAAACATCTTTTCTGTAATACCCATGAGAATAAATATTTACTGTTTATCTAGACCCAAGGACAGATTCTTCCCAAAACCAATAAGAATGCTGAACACTGATACTGATGAATCAGCACTGTCATTTATTAATAAACCATTGCCACAGTAAATCTAAGCATATTGTCCTACTTGTATGTTGTTGTATATTGCATGTGTATCGTTTCATTTATACAGTTTATGTTGTATGTTGCCCTTAATATTCTTTGATTTGTTTTTTATTTTTTTGTTATTTATTGTTAACATTATATGTTATTTAAGTCTAAAGGGAGGTACTCACACAAGTATTTCAATGCATTTCTACAAATGATAACAAATCTTTTGAATCCTTTGAATCTTTATAGTCACTTCGCATCTTCTTAAACTACAACATGAGTACTATGAGCCCAGCCTTTGCAGAAAAAAAAGTCAAAGAACTCCATGGTTTTATCACAAATCATTTCCGTGGCCAGCTGGATACTATCACCAGTTTGCCTCATCATATTCATAATCTCACCTTATGAAAAGCTTTTATAGTCTGTTGGCAGGGCTCCAATGCATGGGCATAGGAACATGGCAGGATTTTACTGCTACTATTACTGTATAGTCAGATGACATTATGTTTGAGTTGGGAGCTGCTGACTTGGGAATAATGTGCTCAGCTGTCGAGAAGGAAAAATCGATGGAAAAATGGCCGCTGTGTACTATTTCCTATCATCTGTGGGGCTGCCACTTCACCTTAATCACGGAGCACAGGTTTCACCATATAAAGCACCTAACCTCAGGCACATGTTGCCTAACCTCCCTCCAGAGCCAAGCATCAGGTCGGCCAGCCATCATGACAGTGCCAACGCCTTGTCCCGCATCATTATTTCTGGGCCGGAAACCTGTTGCCGAGGGGGTTGGGTATGTTGGCTGATGAAAGGTGGGGCTGTAATTATTCTGCCACAGTGACGGGGATCAGGAACTGATATGAGGCAGACAAATGGTGACCCTTGCTCCCACAGAGGAAGCTCATCTCCTGATCTACAACCAGGAGCATTGTGATTTGGAGTAGCCCATAATGCAGCTGAGCTGTGGGAGATCAAAAGCAGAGGAAATTAGAGTGGGGTTCACAGGGTAATTTCTCTGTAATTTCAGAGTCCAGTTCTGATGCAAACAGTTACCTCAGACTGCCCTGGCATAGTATAGGGGGAACCTGCTGCAGTTAATTGCTCGTGGTTCTTTAGCCTTCCTGTGTCCTTTCCCATGTTTCTTTTTCTGTCAGCTATGGTAACTTGGTTCTGAAGATGATAAAGTTCTGGAACTCCAACATCTGCCTCTGACTAATCTGTGAATGAACACCTATTTATCTACAAAAGCTTAGAAATCTCTTTGGTGGGAGATTCCAGGAACACCTCCGTCTACTACTTGGCATGCAATGTGTTTTGTGTAAAGAGTTCGCGATCGACTCAATCCTCGTAGGGTTTCTCACATGCTTCCTGTGACTGGAGCTGAGCCGCTAGCATGCACTGAAGCATGTGAGGAATCGATTAAGCTCTTTTCTTCAACTGGAGATTTCAGGGGCTTTCTCATCTAATTGGGAGGTTTAAATCCTTAAAAAGAACAAGTGACGTCAGCAAATACGACAGTGAGCAGAGATTTTTCAGAATTTACAACTGATTTTCAAGGGGATCAATCCTGTGTTTTCCATCCTGTAGGTTTATATGGAACTTACAGTAGCACTCATGGCCTAGTGCTCCTCGTACTTTGTTACTTTGCCTATTGCTGCTGTTGGCTTGTAAATATGGCTTCAGGTAGCTGATATACACTCATGCACTCAGTCACGGACAAGCCTGGAGAAAGACAGAAATGTTTCGGTCCCATATGATTGTAAGTCCTCCGGCCTGGCTCGGTAACAAGTGTGAATGTGGGTTTGTATGCTGTGTTATTGATGGCATGTAGGAGGTGAGTGTCCCCCCTGGTGTTTTAAGAGCATTGAGAGTTCTCAAACCCCCCCCCTTTGCAAACGTATTTAAGCTATTTTGCCCACATATATTCCATGCAGCACACAGGGTCTGTGTCCGTTTTGCAAATTTTAATTCTCGAGAGCACAAAAACGTAACCAACTTTACTTAGACCAATTAAAACACGTCATGGAGACAATTTCTCTCCTTTCTCTGCCTCCTGGATGCCTCTGTCACTCACTGTAGGCAAGAACACTTCCTGCAGCGTGAAAAACCCAAGACGATAGCAAGTACCAGGCAGCAGATGCGTGGGTTTGATCCTCGTCTTATGCATTCAGCAACTTCTCCCTGGTGATCCTCATGACCAGAGACTTTTCCTGAAAAGCAAAACTTTGTACCCCAGGGCCAGTTAATGCAATGAGAATGAAATTTCACATCCTATGATTTTGTTAAGCTTACCTTCCTGCTACTGTCTGTGGAATGTACTGCATTCAAATAGAATCTTATTTGTGTATTGGTCACTGAAGCACGATGAAGCACAAATAATGTAGTAGTACACGCTTAACCACTATGTGTTACATACTGACCCCATGCTTGTTCATCATTAATCAATCATGATTCATTTATTCCATTCAGGAACTATACTAGTCAACAGTTACTAAATTAGGTAAATTATTAACTAATATGGGTCTTGCATGTAATACATGAATCATAACTGATTAATGATGAACTAACACTTAGTTAATGGTTAATTAATGCATTAAGTAAGCGTGTACTACTACATTATTTGTGTCCCCTCAAGTAAAGTGATACCATGGTGCATGCAACATTTATTGATGATTGTTCAACTGCAGCTCATGTTGATCTTTGTACAGTAGATATTACAATGCTTCTTCTGTGATCAAAAGGTAAAATTGTTTTTGTAAGAGTTGCTCTAGGTCGGACAGTGAACAGAAATTTGACGACCCATTACCTGATTTTACGCAGCTCCTACCCCCATCTGCCTTAGTTTTTCATGCACAACAGCTGGACATAAGGACAAGAGCTGGGTTTAATATATATTTAAGACTTTTTGTCCACATAACCTATTCCATATTTTTCCATAATTACATAATTTTTTTAGTAGTCCTTTGTCCAGTGTGACTTATATAATGCAACTTACAAACAATGCCCTTTTAAATAGCTGAATATTATTATTACGACTGAAGTGTTCTACAGTAGGACCCCACCTGGGACTTCAGATCACATCTTTTGGGTTGCAAATCCACGCGTTAATCCGCCTGGATACTAGATGCTGCAATAATCACGTTTATAGGATTTCTTAAATTGCTGGTATTATGCTTAAATGGCACGAAGGATTGCCTGAAACCTGGCTTCACTTTTTTGCATGTCTGCCCCCCTGAGCAATCTAAAATCATATGTAGGCATTAGCAGAGGATGAACCAAAAACGTGAAAGTTTTTGAGCCATTTTTACCTCCTAGGGCGAGAATTTAATGATGTCCTTTAATAGTTTATAATTTAAACTGCAAGGAAAGCCTATGTCATTTGTCGTGTGTGTGTGTGTGTATCGAAAGTAATACATATCATAACAAATTGCCCAATTGTATATTTACATCTGAAACAGAAAGATAAATTAAATCAATCTCTGAAAAGCAATAAAGAATATGGCAGCCAAATACGTCACTCATGCCACTGGTTTGACTTGCATCTGTGTGGAATTAAAAACAGTTTAATAAATATAAAAGCTCTTAAGGGATTGATGTATTGAGGGTATAAATCTGCCAGCAGCATTAATTAACATCTAAATCTTTTCTCAGCAACAAAATCAAATACAGTCACAGTGACAATGACACCTATCAATCATGGGTTCTGAGTGACATTTGTCTTGGTGTCAAATGGGTGGGTAACTACCCAGTTATAACAGAAAGGTAATAATACTGGAAAAGCTACCCTAATTGTTTTAATCCAGTAGGTTTGATTCCTTTGTAACCTTCCAAACTCAGGTACAGGTCCAGTGAGGAGCACAGAGTCGCCAGATTCTGGATGTTAGTCCATCTGCCCCTAGACATACCATGGCATCTTAACATGGCCCATGCAATACAACAAAAATCCTCCCTCAGAAGCAACATTTTCTAACTTCTTTTCTATCGAGAAACACTGCAGCTTGGAAAACAAATATACACTGACCTAGCCAATGTTGATGACAATGTAGTATGTTACCTCAAAAATAACATTATCAACAACCTTATATTTCACTCAGAAATGCTTGACAGCTGCAGTATTTCTAGCCCGCTGCAGCAGCTAATTCCATTTGTGACAGTGTGGTAGAGCAATCAGACTTTGCTGAGATATGGCAGGTGTAACTACTGATAGTTTTCTTGATACTTGCCAATGATGAGTATATGATCAGTATATATTCTGCATTATTTTAGTAAATGTACGATTTAACTGTCTCCTGTGATGATCCACCATGACAAGGGGGTGCAGGTAGGGCCTTGAGTTTGAATATGCAGCGCCTCCCATCAAACCAGGTGCATCCAAAGTGTGAAGTGCAAACCAGCCCCTGTTATGAATGAATCCCTTCTGCGAATCTAGGCCATGAATTTTCACCGCTGTAAGGTATCTTTCAGGGTGGTGGACAAGCACTGGGTCAATCTCTCTCTAGCCCCTCTTCATCCATGCAGTATGTGACTCTTCGTTGACCTGGCTCATTATAACATGATGCTGATTGGTTGACCTGCCCTTGTGTTGGTATTAGGGGAGGACACAGTACCTTAACCCCTCATTAATGTGATTTGTTACCCTCTAAAAACTGAGGTGTCATGACCCCCTCCTCATGTTTCTCCAAATTGTCAATATTGCTGTACAATCATATTTCTGATTTCCTCAAATACCAAATTGCACCAATGTGTCAGAAAGACTTCGTTCTGCTTTGAGGAGGTCAACAGCTGTTGCAGAATATATGCATATTGTGCAATTTACATCCACTGCCATAAAGTACCTGCTCTTTTTTTAAACATTTATGATTTTAATACAGAATAAATTAAGAAAGCCTTTTCAGCCCCCACACAGGTCCATCGAGTAGAGATTCATTAACTTGACTGAACACATCACGCGAACCTGCATTTTTCTGCATAAGCAGGGGGTTAAGTTCAAGAATGTGAGGAGCGCAAAGTGATACAAAGCTCCGTGTTTGGAGGCGTGACTGCCTCCCGCTATGTGCTAATGGCCCGGGGATAGGTGTAGGCTACTTAATGAGAAAGTCGCTGCCTCTCCAGCACCAAACCACTGGCTGTGAACCAGGATAGACAGCAGCGCTCCGCTCCTGAAGATACGTCACATGTTTCCATTTGAGCTTGGGCATTTTGTCCCAGTGACATTTCGCCCTCTGCCTTGTGCAGACCGATTTGACAGTTTTGTTTCCCGTCCTAATATAATTGTGAAATATATATTTTTGTCTACAAATGGGGCTGTGCCAAGCAATAGAATGACGCGCAAATACGTTCCACTCTTGCCCCGGACGTAGTCAGCCAATCAAAATCTTGGAACCAACTGAGCCATGGACGTCTCTGTAGTAACACAGTCCCCCATACCTTTGTGCCAGCTTGTCAAGGCCTTGCAAAATCTGGGCAGAGCCTGCCTGGCTCAGTGGGTGGCGATGACAGCAAAGAAGTGGACTTTAAGGGTCTCTGTTTCTATGGTGATGCTGGGCATTTTGCTTTGCTGTGAGCTTAGTCATTAGGTATATATTGTATCCATCACCAAACAGCACGCTTCACTGCAAAGGACCTGACAGACATTATAAGCCTTTCCCCCACCTTTGAACTTCAAAGATGATGTCTGTCATAGTCATACTAATTGTGGGTCGTTGATGTAATATCCACATGAGAGAGGAGATTTTAACTGCTCAGTTATAATTTGTCCTGACCTAAAGTATGTGTTGTGAGCACCAGGCTAATAAGTTAGCAAAAAAAGTTTGACAAATTTATGATCTACTTCTGCCGACTCCCTCTAAATTTACTTACAGATGTAACCTCAACTTGTTACTTGTTACTCAGTTTCTCATTTAGCCTTGATCACCAGTTGCTCCCCACTTACATTTAAAGGTGGGTGTGCGTGTGACTGTCCTGAAAAAATCCCAGAGGCTCCCCCAAGGTCTGCTGCAAATTTAATTATTGTGTTTATTTTCTAGGTCTGCACTGTATGACTAGCTCTGTAATATACCTCCAGCTCCCACCCACTGAATGATTTCTTCAACTCCAAGCCTGGGTCAGTGTGTGGCTCTGCAGGCTGAGCCTCTGTGGCTGTGATCAGAAGGTCGCTGGTCTGAGCCCTGCCGCACCAGAATAGCCATGTCTGTTTGCCCTTGAGTTACGCCCTAACCCCTCAGATCCATGGTTGCCACTTTAGATAGCTGCCTGTCCCTCATAGCTCGCTCTCACCTGTGTGTTATGGAGACCAAGATGGGGTCGGCAAAAAGAGAATTTCCCCCACGGATCAATAAAGGGTCATTAACACACTTTGTCTTCAAGACTTTTGTATCTCAACCACAAAAAATCATCTCCTTGTATTCATCAGACTTGTCCTGGTCTCTATTTAACTTGTTCACATTTTTTAAGTCATAATAATGGGAACATCTGATGTTTCTTTGCACAAATGCAATTACAATGTAATTACTAAAATAACTCAAGAATGTTATCAAAATGATTGCTAATGCCTTTGCAATGTATTTGAAATTGACTACAGTGGTACCGAAAGGAACAAATGCAATGAGGGAAATCCAGTCCTCTATGTGCAGAAAGTATTTTGGACTTAATTCAGATGAAAATGTCCACCTCTTATGAAAGTCATACTACACTAATTTTCCAGTGGTTTATTTTTAAAATCACAGAGTTTCAGTCTCATTATTATGTGACAGGAATAATGGGATAGAGATGTAGTAAATGGGTACACAGGAGTGCACAATATGGAGTGCTTGGAAAATTACATTTAAAGTGCCAAAGTTTCTTTGCATAATAACAGCATTTGAATAGACTATTATATAATAAATCCTGGTAGCATAAATTGAGAAAGTGGGAGCACACCTGCGTATTATTGTAAATGTTTACTTTTTTAGTTTTACTTGAAAAATTAAAATGTTCTTAAAATATTAATTTCTGGCAGTTAGACACCAGAGAAGAGTGTAAGAAAGACGATAAGGCAAAAAAATTGCATTAAGCAATAGTGTTTTGTTAACCTTTTGTGTTTGAAGAAAAATCCTTTGTGTGCATAGGCAGTTGAGAGGAAAATATCAATTTAATTACCCTTCATGATTCATACGCACACAATCCTATTCTCTTGGTAACCAGTCGGGTTTTTAAAATCCCTCCATTCCAAAAACACTGTACGGACCAATGGGAGTCTTTGAAGAGCTTTTAATTGAGCAGTATATCAGAATCCCTTTGGTGTGAGTTAAACACTATTTGCTTAGAAATGTGTCAATTTAAGTAAAGTGATATGTGGGAAGGGATGCCTCCTTTCCTTCTGTCAGAAAATCTTACCAGCTGCATCAAGGTTTTTCAGAGTGCTCTGTCCGGTCTTGGTGTCCTGTAAATTCCATCTCCTCGTCCTGCTTTCCACAAGTAAAGAGCTCTGGTTTTAGCTGATCTGTGAGTTTGACGCTCTGTGAGCGGGAACTGTGGTGAATGACATCATTACTGTGTGGGAGGACATGGCAGCAAGTGAAGGCCTCCTTACTTGTGCCTAATTGGAAGAGGTGCAGCTGGCCCAGGTCCCATTGGACAGCGCTGCCATCAATCAGGTTGCCAGCTCAACAGCTTCATTGTCCATCGAAAGGTGATCTTCCTTTCCAGCTTCTGTAATAATAACCAAGTGCCCCCATGCTTCCCACTGTGGAGCCTGGCTGGGGGGAGATTAGCCTTCACACCTTTTTTTAATATATTTTAAAATTCCACTTTTCATGTCCATGTTATATTACTCTGTCCTGAGAAACCTGGGTATGAAACTTCTGATATGCAGGATTCTTTTAATAATTTATTCCCTGCACAGCCCAAGAGCTAAAGCAATTTACAGCAGTGCCCTTAACCATCTTTGGGCATTTTTTGTAACAGTCAGGCGTCATACAATTCATCTACCATATAACAACTATTCTGTGATCAGCTTAGAACATAAGAACATAAGAACTATACAAACGAGAGGAGGCCATTCGGCCCATCAAGCTCGCTTGGGAAGAACTTA
>JAODUD010000040.1:29883860-29899486 GCA_026784285.1 Stomatorhinus walkeri | reverse complement strand
ATTCTAATATCACCAATAAAGTGGTAATTCTAATATCACCAATAAAGTGGTAATTCTAATATCACCAATAAAGTGGTCATTCTAATATCACCAATAAAGTGGTCATTCTAATATCACCAATAAAGTGGTCATTCTAATATCACCCAATAAAGTGGCAATTCTAATATCACCAATAAAGTGGAAATTCTAATATCACCCAATAGGTCTTTCCACAAGATTTTTGACCTCCGCTTCTTACTCAATTAGTTATGCAGATGAATGTGGCCTTTTGGTGAGAAAATCTCTAGTATGGACCGCCATGGCACCCTCAACTTGTATCTGCTTAAGTGTCTCGCCAGCTGGGAAAGCTGGAGGGTGTTAAGGTCAATGAAGACAACGGGAATTCTTATGATGATGTTACTTGTGCAGGGATTGTGAAGCAGGTACAGTACAGCATCTTCCATACTAATATGTATGCAGACAATTGTGGGTTTAGCAAGTCCTTCATGAGTAGCGTGAGATGCTGCGGCATCAGGCTTATACCTTATATCAGGAATTGTTTTCCAGTGGTCTAATGACATTAGGAGCACTAAAGTATCCTTTTTGGGGCACAAGGAGTATGCGTGAGGTTTTCCAGGAACAGGTGTCTTTTGTATTGAGACTGAAGAGTTAAACCTGTATCGTGGAAGCTCTTCCAAATAAAATGCACAGGCTTGTATCACTTTGGGTCTAATGCAATTAGGCCCGTTTGCTTTAGTCATCTGTAGCCAGCCTAACTCTCTTCCAACCTCAGTGGAAGAGACAGACAGTCATGGGAAGAGGTAGAGGTAGGCTGACAGGGGAGGGTCAAGGTACATGGGAGGGTTGACCAAGACAGGTGTGAGTCAATGAAGCCACCCCACTGGGCTGAGGAAGCATGTGTCGAACCTGAAAATGAAGCTGTATATCTTCTCATCCCTGTTGGTTCCTAATTTCACTATGGCCATCTGCTTCGCTGCAGCCAGTGATCTTCCTCAGTCCTTTCCATACCTCCTTCATGCTGACATTCTCCAGCTTCCATTCAGTCCTCTCTGAATTCTTCAGTTCCATCTCCACAGACTTGACCTTCTCTCGATCGTCCATCAGGAAAGCACTCCTTTTCTTTCTGAAGAATGTTTTAATATCCCCTCTGATCTTGGACTTATTAGTTGGAAAGTTTTCTAGACATAATTATGTCCAACGAAAAACATTGTAGTGAGTAATGCAGTGAGAGAGCCTTCTTCACAACAGAGCCCAACAGGTTCTCACCAAGCAATTCTGCAGAGCCTCTGTTATGTCTTCTGGCCACACTGACAGAGTTGATGGTAAAGGGCTGCCGCTCAACAGCACCAGGAGTACAAAACCGTGGTCTGACCACCCAAGGGGAGGGAGGGCAATGCAACTATATGCATCCTTCACTTGAGCAGAGATCCTGGGACTCAGGGCTCATAGCAAGCAGTTTGATTTGTTCTTGCTCAAGGGTATGCCAGTCAGGGTTAATGCAGATTATCATCCCACCACCTTTCACTCTTTTTTCACTTTCCTTGGTGTGCACCAGCTGGAAGCCCTCTAGTACCATGTCTGGTGTGTTTCTTTGCAGTAAAGACACTGTGTGAGCATTACACTGGTATTCTGTTTGGCTTATTACCAAGGGCAAGAGCTCCTCATCTTACTGGGAAACGCTTTCACTAATCACAGGTGGTGCTTGCGGTCGTTCCTTCTCTCTCCCTCACCATAAATCGCCCCGTTTCCTCAACGCCTAACCTCCAACGGGATTGGCCTCGGTTTTTGCTCCCACTGTGTGAGATGCGTCATCAACGATGAATGACCCAATAAAACAAAAACAAGCGAAATGCAATCAAACGACACAAAAAACAGAAACAGAACTAGAAGAACAGCAAAGATCATTGTAATCGCAAAAAAGATGCGAAGCCGGTTGACGAGGCCATGAAATATGGCACCATCTTAGAAGAAATTCCAGAAAAACCTGTCTGGTTTTCATTGGTTCTCATTTTAATTGCAAATGCTCACTCTGAAGCAAAACCGGGGAATTACACGACATTTACAATGTAATCCCTAAGGTTCATATTAATCTACTCAAAATAAAAAAAAACATAATTAATGAAAACAGATTCTGCCGCAGATGCTGCCTTATTTAGAAACAGCTTTATCAGTGCGGGAATGTTGCCTCTGTGGGCAGGGCTGTCACCTCACGCTGTGAGCTTGGGGATTCTAATGTGCTATTGGGCTGTAGGGTTCACCTTTGCTGAAGTCTGGAACATATGGATGAGAATGCTAATTATTCAAAAAAAACCTCTTTCATGAAATGCTGAAGGTAAAAAGTGCATTTTATTTCAAAATCAAAATTAATATAGTGTAGTTAAATGTTTGCAGTTGCGAAGATCTGGTAAATGTGTCCCATCACCTTGACCGAAAGGAAACACGGACTCCTTTGTAGAAACATTGTTCAAAGCAAAAAAAAATGTCTTCCTCGTTCTTATCCTTTTACACCGGAACATGCAGTACTGTGGAGAGATCTAACACACGAGAAATGTGCTACTTCTATTACAACCAACAAATCAAATGATCTCTCCCAACCTTGGTGAGTTATTGGTTTTAGAAGTTAACGAAGTTGAGTTAATCCCCTTTAACTGTTCAGAACAAACCTGCCTGATAGCTCACAAAATAAATTATTAAGGGATACGCATCTTGCATATCTGTGGGTTGTCACAGCCAGGAGGATGTCTGCTGTGTTTGAGTTTGTGAGTAGAGCAGCAGTGGTGACGGAAAGGCCACGCTCCTTGGAAGCTCCAGGACTGAGCTAATTTCCTCCATAAAGAGCAGTTATGGCCTGTTGATAAGTGTATTGTGAGGCCCTGTTTGTGGAGTTTGCCGATTTTGTTATGTACGTGAGGCAGGGGTGGCCTAATGGTTAGGGAGGCACACGTGTAATTGAAAGATTGCTGGTTTGAATCCCCACACAGCAAGGCACCACTGAAGTACCCTGAGCAAGGCACAGCTCCCTGAGTGCTGAATTAGCTGCCCCCTGCTATGACACAATGGGAAATATGGGTTAAATGCAGAGGACACATTTCATTGTGGTGTGTCAACGCTGATCTTTAAATTATTGGATGACAGTGGGAAGAAAAAGCATTTATGTTCTTTTCTTACAACGTCAACACAACACCCACTGAAGATCTCAAAGTGTTTCCAAACTGAAAAATGTTTTCCGTAAAGTTTTGGAAGATGTTGCTAGACGGATTCACATGCTGGATAAATTTTTGACACTGTAATAATCTGATTGTCAAGTATCATTAGCTGACAGGTGAGAGCAGCAATCTTCAGAGCCATTTCAATCGAGGGCGTTTGGCCTCTGTGCTCGGGGCATCCTCTCCCTGGTGCTGTCCAAATGAACCAAAACAACTGTATGCTGGGTTTTACAGGATACAACCTGCAATTTGTAACCAAGCAGAATCTAAGCACTCACAAAGGTTCAGTCTGACTTCAAAAAATACAAGTTTAAAATGACAAGAAAGGGATTATTAAATCATATCTTGATCCAAACAAAGCTGTTTTTGTTATTCATAGATAGAAACAATAACATAGTTATAAATAGCCAGCAAACTACATGGCATGTCCTTGTTTGCAAATATGACACAGCAGACGGGGGAAGACAGGTGTCACTGCAAGGGCTGCAAACAAAGTACAGTGGTACCTAGGTTCTCGAACTTAATCCGTTCCGAACTCCGGATCTAATCCTAAAAAGTTCTGATTGAATTTTTACCCATAAGAAATAATGGAAAACCAGTTAATTGGTTCCTGGCCCCCTAAAATTACACATAAATATGTTTTTTAAGCATTTAAACACAAAATGAACATGACAAAACAAGAAGAGCATTTTTTTTCTTAATGGCTTCCAAAACGATAAAGATCTTATCCCAACATTACCCCTGTCCTGCCCTGATCGTCCACTCCTTCTGTATGCCACGCCCCCTCATTAACCTCGTGTGGGATTCCCATGTGATCAGCTGTTTCTGGTTATTGTCATTAGTCCTCTGTATTAAGTCCACGTTTCAGTTTGTTTCCCCAGTCCGGTCACTGAGTGCGTTCGATTTGCTTACAGCGCTGGCTTATCCTCCTGAGACCCCCGCATTCATTTATGTCCATTGTAGTGGACATTTTGTTTTTACAACTATCTTTTCACTGATGTTAGGAAACACATTTATTCCCGTAGTACACTAAAGAGGACATGCTTTGAAATTAAAAATAAAAATAAATTTGAAAAAATCTAAATTGTAAGATGTCTTATTTCCTCCAAAGACAAATAACCTAAAATTGAAGGACACTGCACAAACTGAAACTGCCTCCGTGACAACACACCTTTGCCCTTATTGGCTGAAGAGTTTAGTTACATGCATAACATTTGTATCCCAGGCAGTTCCGATCCATTATCTGCTATTTCTCCCGAAAAGCACATACAGCAGTGAGAACTGGTTTTCAGTTCACTTACCTGGTAAAATAAAGTTTAAATAAATTACATAAATGCTCTAATAGTACATGTAAGTTAGTGGTTTATTTATTGTTAGTTACTGTAATGTTCCGCTGCTTTATTTGGTTAATCGTCCAGTCTGTGAAGAAGGCATTCAAGTATGAATTGCATTGTAGTATGACTCATTTTGTACAAATTATATTAGGTCAGCATTCATGGTTCGACTTCTGATATTCAGATCGAGTTCTAGGTCAAACTGGTTTGTTGGACTTTCTAGAAATTCGAGTTCTAGTGAGTTAAAAAAACCGAGGTACCACTGTACTGGAATACCCAGCATGCAACAGGCCAAATGTAATCCATAATGCAGTAACCCAAAAGGGCTCCTGCAGCACTTGGACACCTTCTGTGCTTTCCTCCCAAGCTTCTGTGTTCAATAAGTGTCGTTAGACCTAAATAAGTCAGAGCAGCAAGGCCCTGTATTACAAGTCTGAAAAAAGCAATAAAAAGCTCGGAATATTAAGGGTGTTGATGCTTTCCATGAGCAGACAGAGTGGACATAAATCACAAGATGTGATGAGACAAACAAGGCTGGAAAGTATGGCTTCGTGTCTCAGCAGCAGCCTGTGCACAGGGCTCCTGCAGTTGGATAATCCCATTAACCACGCTGGTGCAATTCAATAAAATTATGTGGCTCCTTATGGAAAATGAGCCCTCTTCCTAATCACTGTTTTCCTGGCCCAAACTAGCCTAGTGTCCCAAAAATACAACTCTGGAGGAACCCCACCATCCAAAACCATAAGAACTCGGAAATGATGATCCAATTTTACACAAAACATACACAGAGTAATGCCTGGCGGCTATTTCCACCTTTTCCGTCGGCTGACTTCAGTGATTACTTTTAGAACTTTCTAGAACTCCCATTGGTCTTACTCAATCTGAGCTGCTACTTCAATCGATAGTGTGCTATTGCAGTAAAAATATAAACATACATCAAAGTCACCATCACACATATTCCACCCAGAATCCCCTTTTAGAATAATCAGTGAAGTATAATTAACTGTTCTGGAATCAGTTGTTATATAAACTACTAAGTCTAGTGAATAATAACTTGCATTTATATGTGTATACATTAATTTTCAGCCCTTTCCTAACCAGAGAAGGGCGGAATGAAAATGGTCCAGAGCTATGGACTCCAATCACTAACATGTGATTCTATTAATACCTAATGATTAAAGACCAGGGTGAGGCCTCTGCACCCCCCCCCCCCACCAAACATTTTTCAATCCGAGGATAATAAACAGTTAGACTACGATGAGAAAAACATTTAAAACTGAAAAAGAAAAAACAGAGGAGACTTATGTACAATTTGATAGCTTTGTTTCTGCATTTCTACCCATTCATCATGACATAACTAAGCTGCTAGTTTAAATACAAGCACATTTCTGAATACACAAAGCCATAAATACTGACAGAAAACCACAAACACACCCGCAGAGAAACTATACAAAACTCAAAACAATACACACACACACACACACACACAACCTTAAACGGCACAGAGAACCACTAACTCAGCAAAACAAAGAAACACACAGACAACCTTAAACGGCACAGAGAACCACTAACTCAGCAAAACAAAGAAACATGCACAACCACAAATGGCACAGAGAACCACTAACTCAGCAAAACAAAGAAACACACACAACCACAAACGGCACAGAGAACCACTAACTCAGCAAAACAAAGAAACACACACACAACCACAAATGGCACAGAGAACCACTAACTCAGTAAAACAAAAAAACACAGAGAACCACAAATGGCACAGAAAACAACCAATACAGAGTCACACACACATACACAGAGTCATTCACAAAGGCACACAGAGGCACGCAGCCACACATCCAAACATGTCACCTTACTCTATGACAGATTCATTGCACCGTGTGCTTCCAGGTTCCAAAATGACTACTAGGGGAGCGTGAGCGGGATACGAGGAATTACCATACACATTCCGACAACAAGATAAAGTCAGGCCGCTGAATTAGGCTCTATTAGTCAGAGCCAAGGGCCATTTAAAGCTTCCATCTGCACCCAATATTTCATCTTGCTTTTCAACATTCCCTCAGGCATTCCAAGTCACACCATTTGGCTCTAACTCTAGGCCAACGAGACGTTTATGGCTTCCAGGGTACCGGTAAGTGAGGAAGCATTTATGCACCCGCATGTCTCCAGGCTTAGGCAGTGGTGGGTATCGTAAACTGCGTTTCACCTGTATCACCAGGGGGCGCCGGTGACCACAGGGGCATTATCACAGCTGAGGAGGTACGAGGGGCCCGAGAGATGTTATCATCACACACATGGGGTTACAGATGTGGGTTTAAGGTTCCGGTGTCTCACAAACCACACTCACGAGCTGGCACCGAAGCCTGGCTCACTCAGTGCCACTGAGTTAGAATGCGCCCGATGGCTATAAATAATTGCATGCATCTGATCACAATTTTGCACTCACTTGCAGAGAAAGTGGTGTCACTGTGAACGGGGGGCGTAGACGGGAGGAACGAGGGGAAGAAGAAGGAACGAAGCGTGCGCTCGGTGTGGAGGGGCGAGCGCTGTGAGGGGATGTTCTCGCAGCTCCCCACCGTGCTCTGAATCTTCAGGTTCAAGGGTTTGTTCTTCTTCTTTGCTCTGGAACACAAACAAAAAGCACAGGGGAAACCATGGCCATATCGCTCACAAGCGTTAGGAAGTAAAATACACCGGATTGCACAAAACTAGAGGAATTCTACTGCTAACAGAGAGAAGGGCACCGCAGAAGCTAGAATTCACTAATTAGTGAATCTATGGTGTTCACCAAGGCACCATCCAGGAGTCTTTTCTATTCCAAGTTATTTCTCAGTTTGGCCTAAAAGTTTGATCTAAAAGCTTTATATATACAGCCATGGAAAAAATTAAGAGACCTCAGCACAATTTTTCTTTCACCCATTTCTCAATTTGTTGGTGTGCTTCTGTGAATAATGTATGTATTCATTTACAAACTGCAGCCTGGTTCTTCCCTGCTTCTCATTAATAAAGGGCTTCTTCTTTGTTTTATGGGACTTCAGTCCTGCTTCGAGGAGCCTGATATGGCAAATATCTTATGTCTTAGCAGTGCACTTCACACCTGCACTTCATGTTTCCCATTCTTTTTGATGTCAAACGGATTGACAGCAGAACCCTGATTAAATCAGCATTTAAAAATGCAGACTTGTTTAAAAATATGCACATAACCTTGTACTTGTTTTATAAACCCAATAACCTGTTCTCTTTTTTATCTTCTGTGCCTGTTTTCATTGATTTCATCATATTCTAACACTGCAATGTACTACTTGATCACTTCTGATACAAATTTGTTCAAGGTGTTCATGCTCACCGCAGAACAATGCAGTCCTTCAGTGAGCACATGTCCTGCACCCTCAACAAACATCCAGCACAATCTTTTAAACAAAACTGAGCTTGGTTTCACACCTCCCTACCCCAACTTTCACAATTTGCCTCATTTTCTCAGTTCCAAGATGGCTGACTTGAGTGAGACCTTGCCAGACAGCTCATTTAAATATCAGTGTATTTTGCCCCTAGGATGTTCCCTCAACTGATTCATACAATTATGTTTTCAAGCGGCACGACTCGCTGCAAAAGCCAGAGACAATAAGGAAGGAAGCTTCGGGTTATCAGTTTTTCACCAAAGCCTTTGTTTGCAATTTAGATAAAACCACATTATGCAAACCTCGAATTTTATTTGTTCCATTCATCTTTCCCCACACAAGTCTTTGCCCAGGGATGAATGAAGATGTAAATGCCAGACCATACCAGTATCATCCATTCCAAAATGGGCAGAAAGACCATACTGGGGTTTTTAAAAATACTGAGCGTTCATGTATCCCAGAAACAGCATCAAAACATCAGCCTTTGGGCTACTGTCATAGATGCAGAGGTTGGTAGGACTTCAGGACGCCCGCGCAGTTTACGTGGTTCTTGCCGACGCTGGAGCCTAACCTGAGAGTTCTGAAGGTGCCTGTGAGATGGTTCCTCTTTGGGGTTTGGTGACATGAGCGGGGAGGCTGGGTGCTTTGGAGACACAGCATTAACTGCTTTCTGATGTTCCTGCTTCTTGCGTTGATATAAAACTAACTTAATTACAAATTTAAGTAACCTGCAAACGACTATAACGAAAATGATATAGCATTTAAACAAGGCTGTAATTGAATCGATCCTTCCTTAATTGTGGCGAAGTGTAAAATGGTAAAAGTACAAAAATTAAAACGTTCTACAACCGGGCCAGTAAGAGACCCGTCCACCGAAGCTGATGCCACACCACACGGATCAGAACCATGGGCAGAAACTCAAGAAAGAAGCTACCCAAGTTGTAGGCATTCCACAGACCGGCTCAACGTACAGGAATGCTTTTGATCCATGTGTTTGAGCATAAATATTATCTTATTAGTGATGCAATTCTGGAATTCCATTGAATGTGTATCTTTTTTCCAATAATCATCCTCCAGCACATTTCTTCAAAGCCACCAACACGTGGCTACAGTGGGGAATTTCAAAAATGGATAATAAAAATTCATAAGGGAGGACAGTCGTCCCCCACCACCACCTTCATCACGCCCCCACCCAGCCTGCCAACCCCCCAAACACCGCACGCACACCCTGGTCATAAGTAGATTGACAGCCTTAATTTACATATATTCCAGTAACCACGCACAGTAAAAAATGCCTTTGCCTTCAAGCACTCTGTGTGCACTGTTGCCATAGTGACCGTACACGACCCTTAGATGGCAAGTAAGTGAATAAGACGTAGATTAAAGGTAACGGCGCCTCGCCAGTGTACCTGCTGAACATCAGAAGTCGCGCTAATGGAGGTCTGACAGCAAGCTTGGCACGCCACTTCTGACTTTTACAAGGTTTATCATGGCCTGGTGGGGGGAGGGGCCCTGCCTATTGCGTTTTTTTTTTCTTTCATAACTTGTGTTCTTACATCATTTTGTTTCATTTTCCGCAGACCCGTTAAATCAACCGATATTACCTGCTGTTATGTCTATCTGTGGCATCGTTATTCCTTTCACTGCTTCAAATCAAGTTTTAATGGCGTTTCTATATCGCCGTTAAGGGCTCCGGGGTATCCGTGCTGGGAAAGGTGCTGTAAAAATGATGTGAATTAGCACGGCCCCTGGCACATGTGAAGGAAACCCTAAAAATCTCGCCGCCGAGTCCAACTATATCACAGCCACAGTACTGGGACGATTCCCTGTCATCACTGTTTCATCACTGTTTTTAACTAATGCAGAAGTTGTTTACTTCATGTGGTTCAAAATTAACATTACTGGGTCCCTCCCTCATCCCTCCAAATTCAAGCAGAAATAAGATTCTCAAAGAATTCAAAAATTTTCAAGACAATTTTTATATATTCATATTTTTACATATTTATCGAATCCTCCAGCACTATGCAAATAAAGATGTTTGTGCTCCTTTCCTGAGCATCACTTCAAAATACCTTTATTCTAATTTGTGTATTTTTAAACGGGCTTGGTGAATGCTAGCTTTATCTGCAGCATATTCATTGCAACAAGCACTGTCTGATCTGTGCCTGTGTATGGATAATGAAGATGCTTTCAGGATAACTGACGGAGCTGGCATGTGTGTGTGTGTGTGCGGGATGGGGGGCGGGGGGGGGTTCTGATTTATTTGGCAGATCACAACCTGCTGACAAGCTCTGGGAAATATCAAATTCCGGAGCTGTTCCTCTCCACCAGCCGTCTTCCGCTTTTTAAATGGCTGTCACCAACCCTATTTCCTTTGCGCAAACAGCGACTCCCTAGGGAGCCCTTGCGACGCCAGCGATGTCACCGCGGCGCCCAGACACCCTCCACCACCAGCGCGAGGGCGCTGAGGTGACGCGGCTGAGAGGGCAGGGGGAGCAGTCGGCAGGTCTTAAGGTCATCACCAAATGTCCTGAGATGGTGCCATTAACAGCTTGAAGAGGCACCTCTAATGGGGCCTCGCTATTCAAATTCACACCTGCCACGCTAAAAAAAACCAGAAACGCTCAAAGCAATTACCCTGAGAGCAGCTAAGGTCTTAAATAAATAAATGTATGGGACTTACTATAAACGGCAGACTGATGCACACTATTTCTGCCTTGCGGAGATATTGTGCATCTGTAATGCAGAAAATTACTAAAGCAAGGTTCAAAACTGTAAAACAGTGTCTTATTCTGCTGGACACCAGCACAGTATGAAGCATTCCACCTTTCCATTCCTGGAGATCCGTGAAGAAACGCTGCTTGTCTTTTTCCCATAGGCCCCTTCTAACTTGCTAAAGTAGGCAGATCCTCCTCTGGCAGCTTCGCCAGCTTACTGCTTCAGGCTCCGGCCGAGGCTGTGAGTAGCAGGCCACGATGGCTAGCTGAAGCTAAACGGTAAAACCGTGAGGACAGCACACATCAATTCAGGTATTTACATACCGCAGCAAATGGGAAAGTGGGATTCAGAGCCATACAAGCTAGGAAGAGTCATTTTGCTGCTGTGGGTTGAGAATTGAGATTCTTCGTGCGCTACATTCGAGCACTTTAGAAAAACTCAGCTAGCTAAAAGGAGAGTGAACATCGGTAAATCACACAGAGATTGTTTTCTTCTAAATAACGTCGCAAGTACACAGACACGTGTTAGTTTCTAATACACCCATATCTTTATGTAAGCTACAGACACTGCTGTGAAATCATGAGAGCAGACTCATACAGACCGACTGGAATGGAACATCCGCTGGGATGTGGCAGGAGACCCTGATCTGGCTCAATCTCCCACCACCCAACCCACCACTTCTTGGGTCACACCCTCGACCTGATCTGCCCCTCTGCTCCCCACAGATCCATCAATACCCAGACCTAATAAATCAATTATGCACGGCCAATCGGTAGCATTCCAGCAGATAAAGCTGCATGCGCCCGGGAGCTCATATAAATTCATAATCATGACTTCAATTTCACAAACTCCTTGGAGGAGCTAAGCTGCTTATTAGAGCAGATGGACTGTGTCAGGAATTAGCTTCTCCGGCCGGCGCGTTGACGCCCCTTTAACCTGAGTCGTCATTAATGGCGGAGCGGCTGAAACACGATTAACATTCCCTCAGAGTAACACGTGGACACGCGCACGCATGCAAACATACAACGTTACATTCCCTGTTTCGTGCCCTCACGTCACCAAGACGATGAAAGTAACCTTTATTTATGATGCTACCTGACTGAAGGCACACCAGCATATTCATCTGGAGATGGTCGATCAATAACCTGATTAAATGAATTCTTCAAATATACCCCAAGTTGTTTCCTTGCAGGATCTCTGGAGGGTTTATGCCCTCCGGACGCATTCATTTCAGGTCCCCGAGGAAAATGTAAACACAAACTCTATTGACTGGTTCCAGTAATTCTATTACCATAAATAACCAGTCAAAGATGTTTCATACAAAACATGTTTACTCTGTTATATTGAGTGATCTGGAAAACTCCCTTCACAAGCATCTGCGGCATGAATGATTTATAGAGATGGCAATGATTTCCACTGCATAGCCATTTCAATTAGAAGCTAAAAAGAGCAATTGGTAGACCCTCATTTGTAATATTTACTGATGGTCTCACAAACCATATTGAAAGTGGGACTGGATAAAAGGCTTTCCTTTTTACTAACGTTTAACATTGCACTTTCAAAAAGTCAGTTCTTCTCATCTCACAAAAGGTAAACAGGCATGATGAGGACGTCCAGAGAAGGTTCAAAGATCTCAATTCTCACTAGAATCCCTTATAAAAACACACGTTTGTGCAAGCTTTTTCACTAGGTTCCTCACAAACAGAAGCAAAAATGTGGTCTGGCCCAGAATCTGAAGTCTGAATTAACTTAATAAAATGAGGAACAAAAAAACCCCCTAATGTTTCAATCAAAAACATTTGAGCTTCGGTGATCAGAATTTTCGTAAGGGAGGGAAAAAAACTGTAAGAACTAGAAAACATCTCAAAATCAATAAATAAACCATTAGCAGCTACACAAAAACATTTATAACAAAGGCATCTGAGAGAGAGAGATAGAGTACAGGCACTGTAATCAAGCTAAACCTTCAAGCTAAACCTTCAAGCTGCCAACAGCGTAGATGCCAGTACCATCCTTCAGGTGGCTGTTGGTGAATCCATCCTCAAAGGAAGCTAGTACACCTTTCCAAGCCTCTCCTGCATTGCCTCAGCATCCTCACCAGAGCTGAGTGATTCATTGGCAAATATCAAATTCAATAACAGAATCGTTAACATTCATATCCCCAAGAAAGCTATTAAAGACAAAGGGGACGTTCATAAGGCAACATCAGAGACATGAGTCTCCTCACAGAGATTCAAGCTGAAATGCTCTTCCAAGGCCTAGAGGGACGGTACTGAGACCAGTAAGTGTGTTAGAGACTCCCTCTCCTGTATTAGCATGTTGATCCGCATTAGCATACGAAATGAGCACCATTAATTATCGCTCAAGCCGAGAGAGACACTTGCCTGAATAGGCGAGGGTGGGATAGTACAACAAAACAAGCTAAATGAATAGCGGCCACTTCACTCTCATTCGCTACCAAGGTTCAAGCTATGTTCTGCTCTCTGGGGTGTGCACAAACCTACAGTCCATGCAGTCTCACTCCCAAGAACCACAATCATCCACCACCCTACCAGTTTCCATTACTGTCCGGTCAAGGTTCGCCACTGCAACCCCGTGTGTGATTAGCTAGTCCTATCTGCAGAGCTATCTGTATTTCCTACATCTTGGGCATGTAATAAACCCCCGCACCCCAGATTAGGCAAAATGTTGTTGTTACATAAATTTCAAAATCTGTGGCAATTGCAAAATACAAAACAGATGGTGAAAATATCCCCTTGAAAGTAGAACCTTTAATTCCGGCATTGGCCGTCGTCGTCGGCAACCCTTATGAACAGTTGTGTTTGAGTTATGAGTAGGCTGTAATTCTACATGAGCCGAACGACTGTTTTCCCCAGCAGACAAAGGAAGTGGGGAGGACTGACATTTGCATACAGACAGAAATGCAGGCCGGCTGACGCTATTCCAAACCATTGGCGGCACAGTGAGAATGGTACGGGTGACTAAGGTTTGGCCGGTAGGCAGGTTGGCATCCACAGAGCACCTCCCACAAACACCTCCCAGTCTGTCACAAACTAAATTGAAACAACTTTTTGGTTAATTGTCTGATCTAGAAAGTACCTTCTTTGTGTTTCAGTTATTAACCTGAAGGACGGTTAATTTAGAATGATTGCACGTGCTGTTTATTTTGTACTGTCTACAACAGTGTTACCAGACCTAGTCCTCAGGGACCCCAAGACGGACCACGCATTGGGTCCCTCCTGGCTGACCATTGGGGGTCCCCAAGGGCCAGTTTGAAAAACACTGGTCTACAGTCTCGGTGTGAAAGTCTGTCATGGCCAAAGCAATATCTAGGTCTCACCTGGCCTTGACATGTGCTTGTGGGGACCAAAACAGGGTCAAGTGAGCAAGACCAACACCTTGAAGAGCAAAACAAATTTACAAGTGCTCCTACCTGTGAACAGCACAGAAACGATGACCCCAGGGGCAATATATTTCGTTACGCTGGCAAAGAGGTCATAAAATTGGGTTCTCTTATTAGGAAGGGGGGGAAAGGGATGGTGCAGAAGCTGGTCCCCCGTTTCACAGCTCACATCTTTTATGTGTTGCACTTTTCTGACGGCCCTTCGTTCTGAGAGACAAACGCATCGAACGTGTGAATGTGAACGAACACCTGGTGGCTCTCAGAAAGCACACCCTGTCTGCAAGGAAGATGCAGGCCACAGGTTCATTCTTAGTTATTCAGATAACTGGTAATTAAGGAAGCTTGGATGAGTCGGATTTGGGAGAGAGCTTGTGTGGCAGTTCGGTGCTGATATGCAGATACTCACAATAACGCCACAGCAATAACAGCAGGTAAAATAATTAGCATTATTACCTTCTGTCATCATTGTTCAAATTGTTTTTCACATTTTCCAACTGACTCTAAGTTTAGGTAGTTTTTCTTGCTGTTTCTTGCTTTCTCTTCTTTTTATTCTATCAGTACATCTTGTTTCTTCCTAGTTTCTTTAGATTCAAGCATACATTTAAACCTTTTATCTATCTCAAAGGTAATTACACATAATAACCTCAAAATCTGCATCACATTTATTGCCATTAAATATTTTGTCTTGCTTCATCTGTGAAAGACAGAGCAATAGGTAAGAAGAATTGTAAATATTATGCTAATATCCCTTTCTCAGAGAGGTGCACCCAGTCATTCTTTGTCACCTGTGAATGAGTATTGTAGACTGTGAATGTAATCATCATTGCTTTACAACAACAATGTATCAATGAGAAATATCAATCATAGCATTAAAGGTATCATTCTGATCATTTTAGCCTCAGCCACTATCAATGGGACACAGTTTGCAGTTACGTATGATTCTGAAATCACTAGTCTTGTCTTGGCTGTAATATCCTACACACTAGGTCTGCTCCCCAGGAATTGGAGAGAACAGAGGGGCTAAAATTTGCATGAGAACTGAGGAGACCTCTCTCATGCTGTTCCAAACTAACTGTATGTTTAGAGGCTGAAAAAGACAGATGCCGTGATAAAAATGGCTTGGGTGACCAAAGTTTGTCCGCCAGAGAGGGTAAGTGTGGCTTGTCATGCATGGTATGTCGAGAGTGAGCTCCAGAATTAGCAAATAGCTGTCTGTCATCACAGCAAGAATCACCCATTTGTGTGTATGTGCGT
The DNA here is from genome assembly GCA_026784285.1 of Stomatorhinus walkeri. Taxonomy (NCBI): domain Eukaryota; kingdom Metazoa; phylum Chordata; class Actinopteri; order Osteoglossiformes; family Mormyridae; genus Stomatorhinus; species Stomatorhinus walkeri. The sequence goes on along the minus strand of JAODUD010000040.1, from coordinate 29,884,161 downwards.
GAGTCAATATTTGGTGTGGGATTTGTGTGTTGCTTTGCAGGTTTATTTCACTGATATATCTGAAATAGTAGTTAAACCCAAATGTTTTTTAAATGCTCAAGCACACAGTGCCAAACTATAGGCAACCGCCAGACTGACCATTGGCTATTTGGTTCAACTAAACCACTGTATGTCTTTCCTCACTAACTAGCTAACCATAAGACCTGTCACTACCCGGATGATCCAGTGCCGGGGGGGGGGGGGGGGGGGGGGGGGGGGGGGGGGGGGGGGGGGGGGGGGGGGGGGGGGGGGGGGGGGGGGG
>JAODUD010000040.1:29871145-29883760 GCA_026784285.1 Stomatorhinus walkeri | reverse complement strand
GGGGGGGGGGGGGGGGGGGGGGGGGGGGGGGCGGGGGGGGGGGGGGGGGGGGGGGGTCTCGGGCAAGAGTGCACTGGCAGCGGCCGAGGCGGGAGCAGGCTGGGGTGGGGGCGGAGCCGGTGAGGTAGGTTTGGGCTGGCAAAGACGAAAAGAAATAACTATTACTGAACAAAATAATTTCCAGGACCAAAACACTCACTCTAACTGATAATGAGACACACTGTATGTGCACACTTAGCAAACAGAGGCTCAGAGGGTTGCTGAGAGGAGAGACACTCAAACTACACGTTTCTACAAATTCAAACAAAGTATAAATATAAAAATGATAGAGTGAAGCTGACTTAAATCAAACTAAATGGCTGATGCTTATTAGATAATTGAGCCATGTAATATCAATGTTTCTGTTGTTAAATAGTCTGTGGGGTCTTACCTTGGTTACCATGACAACAACAAAACTCTTCTCATCTATTTTGTATTCTTTTAAGGGTATGTCGTCGTTTAAGATTTTACCTGAAACAGCACAAATAAACACGCAAAAACATTTGATAACATGACACGAGAGTTTTGAACATTTGGAAACAAAGATTAAAAAATGGCACCGTGATGTTAGCAATGACGCAGAGGGAGATGTCCGTCCCCGTCACCTGCATAGATGAGCTTCTGCCCGGCCATAGGGTAAGCCTCCTTCCCCTTCTCCGTCTCGATTTTCTCCTTCAGAACTCTGACCTGCATCGAACGCAGGCAGCAAATGGGAACTCAGGGGTCAAGTGTTTAACAATACCATAAAAGACAGCCAACACAAAAATAAAGTTCAACTCTGAAATACAATGACAGGAGTTAAAGTTAACACCCATCAATTACATCCAGTGTAACCACGTATCCTTGTCAGTGTTGTGGGGGCCTGTTGCCTGTCTCAGGCAGCATAGGCCACAAGGCTGGGGGGGGGGGACAGCCAGCATGGGACCCCAGGCCACACAAACACACAATCACACTCTAACAGGAATGCTGAGACACAATTACCCTAAATGTACTTCGAATTTTGAAATTAGACTGGTCAAGCATAAGTGATTTCCAAAAAGACTATTTTAAAATATTATTTTAAAATAATAAATATATATTTTTAAGTTTCTGGAATATTTAGATCAACAACAAGGAATACGTGTATTTAACATCAGAGACTTAACTAGTTTTTCTTTTTTACTGCCATGTCAGTTTCCCTATTCACCCTGACAAACCGTTTGCGTTTAACCCTCCCCGTTAGATATCGAGCCGTCGCATTCACGTGTATAATGTACTTAATCTTTCAGGACCTTTTACACAAAACTGCACAGCAAAAACCTGCCCCCCCCCCCGGATTAGCTATGCGACATTACTGGGCATCCTCTTTGATTACAGCGTTCATCTCTGCATCTGTTCTGTGTCATAGCCCTGGGACCGGTAATCGATGGCCTAATGGCAGATGATCCGTCCTGCTCTGCATGGCTTCCCGCTGCTGGCCAAGCAAAACACAACGCAGATGGCCGAAGCAGGAGGCCGACTCACAACGGGAGAATGCCGGCCTTCTGCGGCGTAACCAGATTACTGCTGTGGCTCCAGCTCCTCTGGGGCCCCCTTCCCGGCTACCTGTAGCATCCTCTGGTTACTGTTACACTAGGGCAAATTGGATCACGGCTCCGCCAGACGCGGCCCGCTGGCAGGAATCCGGGCTCTGGGCCTGTCCTCGTCTGAAGAGTTAAACGTTCATCTCTTACGATGGCCTACAGGGCAAAGGCAGCACGATCCAATAAGAGAGATGAAGGAATCGGGTTCGACTGCAGTGGATAGAAGATGGAAGGCTGGCCTGGCAAGCGTAAATCCCCATTCAAGGATGGGCATCACTTCCTCTGTCCATTTACCTGCAGGGATTATTTTCTGTAACCTGCTCCTTGTCTATGTTCAATGACTACATTGACTAATGGCCTTCAGAGTCATTGACGGACAGGCGCCTGTCTGCTTCAAGATACTGGAGAAGAGCTACACCCCATCTCACCATCTCTGACCAGCAACCTATATCCCACCACCATGTGAGAAGTCTCCCTCCTGACACAGCTCACGGGTGAAGATGGTGGGATGATCTCATCAGTTCCCCTCTTAACCATCAAGGTCCTTGCTGCATTTGAAAGGTGCTGCAAAGCTCCAGTGCTACTTCCGTGTTACTGCACATTCAGCCTAGGCTCAGCCTAGCTGCACTAATACGTCACTAGCCCCTTGACGGCTGTATCTCTGCAAAATTGATAAATGTGAATGCGATGCAATGCTTAGCTCTGAGCGAAGGACCCAGGGCACATAGAAGCATGGCGCACCCTGAGCGACTCACATTCCGTCTGCAGATGATCTGCCCCAAGGTCAGTTTATAAACAGCACCCGTGAGAATGCGGCCCGCAGGGAGGGACGGTCTGACTCACTTGGGCGTCTGGACATCTTCCATGCGGTTGCCCAGCTGGAACTCGTGCGACTTGCTGCGGTGCAGCGCGGTGAAGCCGGGCAGGAGGTGGATGAGCTTGCGGGTGGATGGCGGGGGCGTGCCAGGGGCCTTGCCCTTGTTTCTCCTCCTGGCAGGCGGCGTACCGGGGGGCGTCATGGTGTGCACCACTAGGGGCGTCCTCGGGGGCGTGTGGGGAAAGTGTCGCTGGCGCGGCGAGGGAGGCAGAGAGCGATGGCCGGTGTCCAGCACGGGGAAGAGCGCTGCATGCGCCTCCACCGTCAGCCGGTCCACGTGGCTGTAGGAGGGCGCCAGGGTCTGCGGGCTGGGGCTGAACGGCTGGCTGTATTTGGACTGGACCTTGGGGCTCTGGGAGAGCTGGAAACGCATCCACTGGCTGGGCTCCTGCGGCGCGGCGGGCGCGTTCTCCTTCCCCGACTCGGACGCGGGCCACTGGATCGCCCAGTCTTGCTTGGCTGGCCCGCTTTCTGGGAGGGCCGGAAAAGAGAGTCGATTGGGTCAGATGGATGGAGGAGGAGACAAAGCAACAACGAGCAACAGAGGGTGGCGGGCACGCGGCGGCCATAGGCAGTGATGGGGGGCGCCAACGGAAACGGCGGCATGGTACCGTGTGTGAGTTAGGAAAGTGAGCGGGCATGTGACAGGAGCAGATTACACCCAAGGGACACGTTTGCTTGTGCGGGAGAATATCTCACCTCCATTATCGTGCAGCTTGTCGTCCTCCAGTTGTTCTTGAAAAAAAAAACAAACAAAAAGATAGATTTAGTTCTTTGAAAGAGGGGTAGCATTAATAAAAAAGTTATAAAAAAAAATTAATTATAACCCTTTTTGATGAAACAAGTATATTACAGCACTGAATCAAACGCAAACATATTTCATATTTATTAATAGTAAAGTCATACTGACATAACACTTCAGTATATTACAGGCGCATGATACATAATTAACACACTGAATTTCCTGGCTGACTGCAGGTAAATTCATAAAAACACATAATAAATAATTAATCTGGAAGTCCTAGACTGCTCTCAGAAAATAGGAGGATATCTGTGTGCAGGTGAAGGTCCAAACTCACAATTCAACACTATGGCTCCACTGCCCCCCACTACCTACATGCCTAAGCCCGCTAATCGGCACCTTTGTGATTAGCTGACGAGTAAATCAGGTGTGTGGGCAGTGGAACATTGAGCACTGGGGTGAGAACCACAAAAGTACCTGCACTACCATCATATTTTATAGCTTCTTTAACAGAAAAAAAGAGAGGGAATGGAATGGAAAAGAGAGGGAATGGAATGATTTTGCATGTCCAGGCTGTTTCTTTCTTCACCCATCTTCCAACCAGTACAGGGTTAAGGGGGCTGGGGTCTGTCCCTGGCAGCATCGACCACAAGACTGGGACCATTCCACCATAAGGCACACACACACATACTACAGCCAATTTCCAGATTTCCAGTTCACCAAACCGCATGCTTTGCATGTCCTTGAACTGCAGGCACAAACTGGAGCATGCAGTGATTTCGCTGTGCGACAGTGTCTTCTGTCAACAGCGGTCTGAATTTGTTACAGCTCTGTAAATTGCCGTTGACGCCGCAAAACCCTACATTTCAATAATGATGTCTCATGACGCCTCTACATGGAGATGGGGTGGTCTTCATTCAGACTCCGGTATATCAACGCAAAATCAGCCAATGCATGTGTAATCTACTGCTCCGATTGACTAGTTATAAACTGATGATTTATTAACTAGCACTCTTTTAAAATTATGGTATGACTTCCGAAGCATTAAGATCATATTTGGACAAAACATAACATAATATAAAGACTTTATATAAGCGTATGCTGTCAGGTACATTGCTCATGAGTCTGGCATCTGTGCAGAAAACTGTCCGTATATTGGGGATGATTGTTACTGCTTTCTACGTTACCACATTGTAATGCATAACAAGCATCCCTCCTCTGTGTGATTACAATCAGCGGCATGAACGAAGACATCGCCGTCGGCATCACTAATGCATGCGAATGACAGGCGGGCAACAAAGTAAAATACAAATCTCCAATTCCGAAAAGCAGTTTCTGACCCTTAGTACCCTGTGTGGAGGAGCTGAGGGGAACGAGCAGACCATCAAACCAATATCTGTGTTCTTCCTCAAACAAAACTCATCAGAATTGAAAATGAACAAACCTGCAGTCACTCGCATTCCCATGTGTATGGAAAATACAGGCAAAACAACATAACCCATTCAGTAGATGGCATGTCTGAAACTGTCCTGGTAAACATCACTACCTGACCTAATTGAGAGAGGAAAAGCTGATGGCCGCTTTCAATCTCCCTTCAAACAATATTTAGCACCTACCTTCCTGACCTGGAAGATGTCAGCTTGCCCTGGTGTCTGGCCCGACACCAAATCACGTTGGTGTTCTTCCATCCACCTGTATCTGCTTAATAAGTTTTTCTTTTTTTGTGTCAGTTGTCTTTTCTATAATAACGCCAGCTTTTCTATCTGTATGTGTTACCATTCCTGTGATTACGATCTGAGATGCACCTGCAACATTGTTTCTAAACCATTGAGTGCTTTGGGGTAACCACATTGTATCAAAATTAAATGAACTGAGTCAAAATGGGTATAAAAGCTCAATCACAGAATCTAATGCTGCAATCACATTTCTACCGTAGTGTGACCACCCCCCGCCAAACACACACACATATGAATCAATTCAAGTCTTACTTGGGCATTTCTTAGAGAGTGAAAATGGAATGGTATAGAGCCAGTGAGTGCCCTCCAGGCCTCATTCGGTGACTCCGGTCATCCTACGCCTCAACGGCTGCACCTGGCTCAGGCTTCACCTGGGGTTTCTCTGAGAACCAACCCCACAGGGCGGCACAGTTGGAGAACCTGAGCCTGAAGGTTTCTGCATACTACCTGCTAGCTCTGTTCATTTACTGGCTATAGGGGATTGACATAATTAAATATCTTAAAATCCAGGGGGGAGAGGCACAATGGAGTGGGCAGGGGATTCTGGGAGCCCTTCAAGAAAGACCCTCCTGCCAGCACTTCCTCCCAGTCAGCCCGCGGACCCGGAGGAGTTGGTGGGCAGGCCGGGGGGGTCGAGTGCTGCAGGTCTCCTGAACTGTGCGCTCGAAATGTACGGCTTTTAATTACTGACACAGGCTACTTACTGGGATGTGGGGGGTTTGGAGTGTTCACTTGAAAACCCCAAAGCAAACAGCTCTCACCATCACGTGGATTCAAGAGAGACTTTCTTCGCAAACTCAGCCATAAACAGCAGCTGACTATCAGACAGCCCTGAAGTCATGAGCAAGACTCGAATGTCTTCATGTACCGCAGTGACATTTCAGTGGTATTTACAGTTAGCAGTAAGTTTACTGTTCTCCCGCTTGGCAACATGCACCTACGTTATAAGCAGGAAGTTTTATAAAAGGTTTTGTCAAGTTAAAATGCTTTTACAGTTTTTCTCAATTGCTTTGACACATTTCTCAAACTGCAATTACATTTGCAAAATGAGTATGATCCCCATACCATAATGTAACTTCTGCACAGCCGAAAAATCATTTCTTATGGTTTCACACAAGTTTCCAAATGTTTTAACACATGTATGCAAATGGTCTGACATAATCTTCAGTTGCTTATATCTACTTCTTTGAAATAGCTTATGTAGTTTCACAGTGAAATAAAGTAAATAATTTTACATTCAAAACTCTCTCTCTATATATATACACACACACACACACATTGGATGTGGGTGTGTGTGTGTGAGTGATGTGAGTTTTTGTTCACTATTGTACTGTGTCTTGAGATCTGAAATATGCATGTGTTTTCCAGTGAACTTTACAAACTGTACTGTAGAGCCATTCAATAAAACTGGTGTCTGACAGGAATAAGTATCAGTTCACTAAAGAAGAAAAATCAGTCACTGACAATGAGAAAGTGGGAACCGACTATCATTCAGAATTAGGAGTTCTGGAGCAGACTTACACTGACAGACTGACAATATATCCAAGCATTTTGACTCTCATGGTTAAAACAATGTTGATTCTACTTTGCATTTCAGCGACTATAATTCATTGATCAAATTATTTGCTTTTCAGACTTTCATTGTTTTTTTAATGAGTTGCGGCCTTTTGCAGTTTAAACATAAACTATTTTGAAAAACGTTCTTATAATTGTGAGAATGTTAAGTATGTTTCATGAAATGTGTCAAAGAAAAACTGTACCAGTGAACTTTTCATACTGTAATGCAAAGTCTTGTGTCCTGTGTAATGTTGAAACTGGTGTTTTTTTGCAGACATACGTATCAAGTATGATCAGTCAGTTAATGTACATGGATAAAGCAGGAAACCTTCACTTCATTCAGCATTGTGGAGCTGGCGGGAATACTTGTGCTGACATTTTGATCATCCCATGTCTAAGCATTTTGATTGTCATGGTTAAAACTATTCTGACAGTACTTTCATTTTAATGGCACTGACTAATTCATTAATGGGATGATTTGCTTCTGAGACATGAGTGTGGTGAGTTACAGTTTCTTGCAGCTCAACCATACTGTTACTCTGTATGCAAAATGGATTTAGGGGATACTTTTATAGAATGTTAAGTAATGTGCCAAAGCAATCAAGAAAATATAAAAAAAGAAAGTAGAGTTACTCCTGTACATATATATCTTCAAATATTTAATATTTAATTTAAATTTTAAATACTTAATGCATATTATATGAACCATCATATCTGTTTTTAATACAGACAGACAGATCTGATAGATGGATGGATGGATGGATGGATAATCCCCTGTATCTGGTCCACACTGTGCTCCCAAATGACTCTCAGTCACACACTCCATAGTGAGGTGTGAATATACCTGCCCACTCCATAGTGAGGTGTGAATATACCTGCCCACTCCATAGTGAGGTGTGAATATACCTGGCCACTCCATAGTGAGGTGTGAATATACCTGCCCACTCCATAGTGAGGTGTGAATATACCTGCCCACTCCATAGTGAGGTGTGAATATACCTGCCCACTCCAATGTGAGGTGTGAATATACCTGCCCACTCCATAGTGAGGTGTGAATATACCTGCCCACTCCATAGTGGCACGTGAATATGTCAGCAACAGGCTGAGGTGGTCACAGCTCCCACACATGGTTCATAGAAAGGCCCTCTCCCACCCCCAGCACCGGCTACGATTATGGACATCAATGCAGCAGTCAAAGAGATTTATTGTTGTTCATTTTTAGCCTGATTAATGGTAAGAAAAGCCAGCTATTCTCATTAATCTGCAACTCCGACTTCACATGGGATTCACGATTCCAGAAGACCAGCTTGTAACGGCAGCGGAATTACGACAAAGCTGATACTGTTGTTGCTGAATGGCACGATGTGTCGCAGGGAGACTTAGCCGGACCGGCCAGTCTCGAGGATCATCTTTTCCGTGTGCTCTCTTAACAGTCTACGCTGCCGTCGTGTTAGTGATGTTGTTAGCAATGGGCTATCCTGTTCCCAAATCTCCATCACCAATCCAGACCATCCACCGCTATTCAAAAATTGCTCAAAAATTACCCAGTTACACATTACTGAGACTCATAAGAACAGAGGCACAATAAACAGTCACAAAAAAAACTATATTTACTTAACATAGCTAATAAACTCTAAAAAATAAAAACTGCTACCTAATTTACATAACAACTGCTACCTAATTTACATAAAAACTGCTACCTAATTTACTTTTTAATGCGATACGCCTGATATATATTCATGGCTTGGACTGTGGCCTGACCCCTCTTTACTCCAAAGACAGACAAACATCAACGGACTTATTGCCTGACTTGGTCAGGCATTTGCTAGTTTTTTTTTTATAGCTGTAACGTGTCAACAAAGATCACACTAACAAGTGAGCCGTCATTATTGGCCCTGAGAGCCCTGGGCGACCCTGGTCACCGATATCCCCTCAGAGGCTGTGACGTGGCTCTTGGCTCATTTTGTCGGGTCTAACTTGGAGGTACCGCCTTTGATAATTAGGAAGCTGAAGCTGAGCTGCACACCCTGGTGAAGCTGAGTGAGGTATCTGAAGGTCCTGCATATCCCTGGATGGTTAATGTCAGCTAAGCCTAGCTAGTGAAAGATAACTGGTTAGCTAACTGCTGTGTGGAGACTAACCCATGTGCCCAGAGGCAGGCGGTCGCTGTTTCTCCATGTGCCAGCACTCCTTAGCATGGGCCAAGCCTGACATGCGAGCAGTAAAAGAGAACCCCCCCCCAACTAATGTGTTTCAGATGATAAATGATCCTCAGTGCCTACACGGAGCTTACCACCCCCGCATCCCGCGCTGCGTGGTGAGTAATGCCCCATGCACCTGCACACACCAGCTCCTTTTAATTAGCCGCATTCTCCATTCTCTCACACCATGCTTGCCTCACCTTCTAGATGCTTCCGCGAGGCATGTTAGCACTTAGCGCACATGTCTGCCAAACATGCACCTGCAATTACCATCCAGGTGAAGGATTCAGCGTGATATTCACGACCGCGTGAAACAAATAACTATATTATACGTTACATAGCATCAGTGTAAAACTATGTTCACATGCCAATGTATTTCCTTTATTTTACTTTTATCATTCGTCAGAAATGCGTGCCGACTCCTGAGTGTCCCTCACCTGGGTTTCTCACGTGACGGCCCATTGGTCGCTGGAAGACGATTACAGCAGAATTACAAGCGTGATGCATTTGACCCATAGCTGAGTGCTTGTTTTAAGATTTTATTATCTTTAATGGAGTGAAATGGTTTCGTTAAACATTATGCTCCCTGCCACGTCACTCAAGGTTCTGCCAGGTGGCTATGAAAAGCATAAGATGATTGCAAAAAAAGGACAGATGCAATTAATTATACAACCAGCTGGATTTTGTAATTGCATATCTGTTTGGTCACCTTATTTGACTTTTGCAGTCTAACGAAAGTCAAGAACACATCCTTCAGGGATGGTCGTTAGGCACGGATTTTACCGAAGAGTCTCTTCTCTGAGAGAAACAACATCTCTGTCTCCCATGTTTGGATTCCCACGTAAATTTGACAGGCTGTCATTTCTGTTTCAAGGATGTTGAACCGATCAAAAAGGCCCCCCAAAGCAGGGGTCTGCAGTACTTCTTAAAGTATACAATCACACATTAGTGGTGTGGGTCCCACAGTGGCCTGTTTTCATTTGAGGGTCCCTGGTTTAAAAAGGCTAAAAACCCCTGATCTAAATAAATGGATTATGGAGAAACAGCCTCGTCCTGCACGTATCCTCAAGGGTCGGTGTGAGATCTGAAGACGCCCAGCTTGATAGCTTCAAAGAGACAGCCATGGACCGTGAACTCCAACAGGAACGACAGCCAAACCGACATGGAGGGTGTCAGTTAAATAAGCAGTGGCCTCGTGACCGATCCTGACACACCCTCACTGTCAAAGACCCACATGAACACTCAGAGAAGACTGTGGATTATGGTCAGTCATTAAGTTCTAACCAGACAAGTTAGTCACTAAGTCATAACCAAAGAAAGAACTACATGTATGTGGCTATTACCCCCCTGGAGTCTGAGGTGATTTTGGGGCCCTTGAGATGTTTGGACATGCTCTGATATTTGTGCTTTTTTCAGCTACTTATAATATATTATTGACCAACCTGTATTTTTCTTGTAATCAGCACAAACTGTTCTACAATAATATGTGACCAAAATGAATGTATGTGTTTGCATTTTTTAGGAAAAAAATATTATGCGTGGTTATTCAAGCTGACTGGTTTCTTGTGACATTGATGCTAAAATATGTCAAAGAAGGTTTCTTTTTGAAGCAATTTGACTTTTATTCTGTATTCTACTCTGATTCCTGGTTAATTTCCAAAAATAAATGCATCAGTAATGGCAAAATAATATTTGATTCTGTCTGTGATGTCATCAGCCCAGGAACTGTGACTGTGACTAGGTCTACATCTACCCAACATTTCTGTGACTCACGAAATACATTTGATATTTGGAACGACGAACAGTAATGCACAGGCAACAGCGAGAAAGTGAAGAGGATTTGGGAGGAGATAAATAATATTTTTTTCTTTCCTTTTTATACTTCCCATTGTGAGGCACAACAAGTCATTAAATACAAAACCCACCTCCACCCACGAACAATTGAACAGCTTTATGTCAATATGCTGCCATCTTCTGGCAGTTCCTGATAATTGCATGAACAACAAATTCTGCAATCAAGAACTTATCAGTGAGTATCTATCGCCCTCTAGTGTACAGTTCTATGTACTGGGAATTTTATTGAATGAGGTAAAAAAAAGCTTTTGCCAAAGAGTACCTTAGTAGCTGCTAGTCCTGCCTCTCGTATCTGAAACCCACTGTTCTATCAGATAATACTGCTGTGTTTCAGTATATAAGGTAAAATTCAACAAACATCTACAAAATATAAAAAATATGACATTAGCATTAATATGAACAGACTGGATAAAAAAGTACCAGTTTATAAAAATAAAAACTGCCAATTAACACAGTTCACCTTATTTTAGAAACCAAATGTATTCTCCCATGACCAATTTTCTGCTGCCGTCTTAAGACAGACTGTTAGGCCAACTGGCGCCTTTACATTGTCCACAGTGTTTAGGGGTGTGTCATCCAGAGGGTACCCCAGCCCCGTGCTCTGTGAGGGACTGGCATCCCATCCAGAGGGTACCCCAGCCCCATGCTCTGTGAGGGACTGGCATCCCATCCAGAGGGTACCCCAGCCCCGTGCCCTGCGAGGGACTAGCATCCCATCCAGAGGGTACCCCAACCCCGTGCCCTGCGAGGGACTGGCATCCCATCCAGAGGGTACCCCAGCCCCGTGCCCTGCGAGGGACTGGCATCCCATCCAGAGGGTACCCCAGCCCCGTGCCCTGCGAGGGACTAGCATCCCATCCAGAGAGTACCCCAGCCCCGTGCCCTGCGAGGGACTGGCATCCCATCCAGAGGGTACCCCAGCCCCGTGCCCTGTGAGGGACTGGCATCCCACCCAGAGGGTACCCCAGCCCCGTGCCCTGTGAGTGACTGGCATCCCATCCAGAGAGTACCTAAGCCCTGTGCCCTGTGCTTTCTGGCTCCTGGCCTTCCTACATGATACAAGTACATGGTACAATGTTATAAATTTCCTCATAACTCACCTGAGTATCAAGTGCTGAATTTGAATGTAAATTTCAACAGAGACTGTGACTGTATATTACAAAAAAGATTCCATTACTTTGTCGCCCAAGTATAGGTATGAAATACCTGTTCGCTATTTACAGAAAATAAGACTTGTCCATACGTTTCAAAAACTTCACATTTATAGGAATATTCCAGGAAAAGTTGCACGTATAAAGGCTCGGTTTATCAACGGTAGTATATTTTAAGTGCCTAACCTTCCTCGAACACCTCACTTGCGTGATGAATCTGTCTTTGCCCATAAATGCAGCTGCAGACCATTTAGGTCAAAAGCTTGTCAGGGCATCAGACACATGAGCAAAACAAAACTTCTAATAAATAACCAAAAACTTTCTTAAAGTTTGTGAACACAGTAACATACCATTATAACGGACTTCCAGGGACCTGTCAAAACAGTCCATTATACCCAGAGTTGCTGTATGACCAGAACACAACTACAGGACACCATTTACTCTTTACCTGACCAGATGCGTGATTATTAATAATCCCGAATATATATCTGCGCTGGATATCACCGGCACGCCACACGCCATGTAGGCGGAGCTGCATGTCCCTTATAACCGAACAGAACTACAGCTAAAAGCGGCCGTGGGGACCAAATTGTTTGTCTGTTATAAGCGAAATTCCATTATATGCGAGTCCGCTATATCCGATTCTGCATGTTCTTAAAGGCACACGGCCGGGAACAGCGGGCCTCGTCCGTTATAGACGATATTCCGTTATAATCAAGTTCACTATTACGGGATTTTACTGTATCGTAAAAATGTGTTGCAGTGCAGAGTAAGTTTGAGCGTACAGTGATCCCTCACTACTTCGCGGTTCACTTATCACGGATTCACGACTTCGCGGGTTTTTAAATATACAGTAGTAGTAGTATTTCCTAGTCTAAGAACAACACAAGTTTAGT
>JAODUD010000040.1:29821334-29833049 GCA_026784285.1 Stomatorhinus walkeri | reverse complement strand
ATATATATATTTATATATATATGATATATATATATATTTTTTTTGTGTGCGTAAATAAAAATAAATTATATATATATATATATATAATTTATTTTTATTTACACACACACACTGTTATTTGTTTTTCTTTTGAATGTCTGGCATAAAATAAATCAAAGAATGTGATCTGTATGGTAACAAATACATACTTATAGTATTTTGTTACTGGCAGTTTCTGGCAGAGTGACTCAATTTCACCCCTTTATCATTTGGATATTTTCAGTCGATCCATTCAGGGCATGTACCGTACTCAGGATCCCACAGTGGAGTTCTGTTTGGGACTAGAATCAGCAACCATGGTGTTTTTGACAGTGAGGATTCCTATTGTCCACGCAGACTGACCTGATGAGGGCGCTAGGCTAATCACGTGGCATGTCTTTGCAGCATTGACATTAGCCCAGACGGATTGAAAGCACTGGTTACGTTGTCCTCGGGTGATATGCGGAAGGCCTTAAACATCCTGCAGGTATGTGAATGCCCAGTGTGCCCCCACACCTTGGCACCACCCACTCCGTACCTCACCACCCCCCCGGGGCTGGTCTCCCGCAGAGCACCAGCATGGCATACGGGAAGGTGACTGAGGACTCGGTACACACGTGCACAGGCCATCCGCTGAAGTCGGACATCGCCAACATCCTGGACTGGGCCCTTAATAGAGACTTCACCTCAGCCTACAAGCGTATCCTTCGGGGCTGTTTGCGGGCACCTGCAGTCTGGGGGAACGCGGCCATATCAGAGACAGCAGAAGCAAAGCCTGCTTCCTCAAAAATACATTTATTATTATTGAAATGTAATGTAGATATTATCAGAAACTCTTTTTTTTTCAAATCTGCATTTGAAAAAAAAAATTTTGAGTTGGCTTTTTCAAATTTCTGGCCAGCTATGGTATAATAATCTGTTTTTTTTTTTTTTAGTTTTAGTAAATATTTTTTGGTTTTGGATTACTTTTACTAGTAAACTCACTCTCGTTGCCATGTTAAAAACAGCTAATTTTATCACTCAGCAGGAAGCCTTATGAATTTAACAGATGAAGTAACTTCAGCACCCTGTATTGTGTTTCTCTCTCTTTCATTTTCTGTGGCATTTTTAATCTTTCTTTAAATTAACATTTCATTCCCAGAAATTGATCCTGAAACTAAGGTAGAAATTTATTATAGTTTGTTATAGTTAAATTATTTAAAAAAAAATTATTCAGCATTGTTTTCTGCAGTTTAAATCGGTCAGAGAAGCAGCAGCTGGGCATTTGTGTCTGTATTCATATTCAGTGTGACCCCCTCTGATTGGGAGACGACGTACCATGTAAAGAAGAAGCAGAAAGATTCCTGAGAGATGATGCTTAGAAGGGAATTGTGGGATAGTCCACAGGCTTGTATTTGGTCTTGCTGAGCAGTGCATGATGCAGTTTAAAGGAATCGGTGTGCTGAATGGCACTGAGGTCAGGTATGTGTAACGAGCGTTGGGTACGCGCCCAGGGCTTTGTGCCCAGGATGTGCCAGGCTGGCATGGACGGTCTTGCATCTCTGTGTGAGGTGGAGGCCTTGGACTTCCTGATTTTTTGAGGAAATGCTGGATGTCATATTTTTTTTTTCTTTTCCAGTCTGCTACTACCCAGTGTCCTACTTTAATGGACTTTGGATGTGTATAAGTGTTTGTCCTTAATTTTTTTTCCACAGAGATCCTGCATCTCAAAACCCTCAAAGGCCTGGCATTGCAGGACATCTTGACTGAGGTCCATCTTCTCATCCACAGAGGTATTGTGCTTCCCCCTCCCTTCCTGAGTCGGACGGTATTTGGAAATGCAGTGGACACATGTCATGTTGTTAAATCACATCAACTCAGTATATACATAGAATGCCCCAGTTCAGTGGCACAATTTCCCCATGATACATTGTGGCATGCATCCTGACATGGTCACAGCCTCTGTCTGAAATCCTCCGCTGCATCTAAACATGAAGTAATGGTGTGAAATGGACGATTAGCTAGTGGGCTTAGCGGAGCCCAGCACGGGGCAATGCCTAGAAGAGACCTAAACCTGAATCTGACACCATCTGCATAGTGACGGTGTAGATGTTTTCTTGTTCCGGTTTCCCTGGAGACCCTTCTGGTTGGCATGGCAACGGGACGTTCCTACTGTAGGAGGAGCCATTTGCCAGCATTGAATTTACAGCACGCTTTACTTCTGCTAAGTTGGGGGTGGGAAACAAAAAAAAGCAGGGATCTCTTGTTATGTATAACTTGTGTTAAATATTAAGCTTTATTTCTATGATTTCATTAGAATAACAGACTTGACAGTAGTCTGTGTCTGTATATCTCCCCTGTTGAATGTCAAACGCCTGAAGCAACAGTGTTTTTTAGAGAATGGTTGAAACAAAAGCCTTACACAAAGAAAGCCTCGCTGGATGGTGTTTAGATAAAACACATGATGATCCAATAGTGATTATCAACAAAGCCTTTGGGAAATCCCCCCGTTGGACCTGAAAGCTTCTTTATGATATGCGACCACAATGTATTTTTTCCCCTCCTAATTCCATCCTATTAATCCAGTAACCTTCTGTCTGCGGGCAGTCGGGGACCCCCCGTCCTTTGTCACAGACTCAGGTGGAAACACTTCTGTTTACAGAGGAAAATTTTCAGACCAAAACAAAAATAGATGTGGGTTTGTTTACCGTCTGCCTGGGCAGAGCTCTTTCCAGAAAAGTGAAAGGCCACGCTGATGGCTCTGCCCCTTTACCAGCGAGCCTCCCGCCCGTCCCGTCATGCTACACAGACCGTTTACCCAGTCAGACATGCTGCTGACATCACGCGTGGGTTCTGAAATGACTAGCACAGCATTTTTTAGCATGTGCGCTGTCGTTCCTCCTACTACTGTTAATCACTGTGGTATATCTTTATTATTTAAAGTTTTGGATGATTATTTAACTTTATTTTGTTTTTGAACAGTGGACTTCCCACCGTCGATTCGAATGGGCTTGCTCATCAAGTTGGCCGACATCGAGTAAGTGTTTGGGGTTTTAAATTGGGTTACAGCAGTCTGACCAAAATTTTAGGCAATAAATATGCAATATATATGTTGTGTATCTGAATATCTTGATACGTTAGCCTTTCGCTGAGCAAAAGTCTGCTGCTTTTAGAGCAGCAGTTGTTTTATATGAGGGGAACGCAGCATAGATTAGTCTGTTACAGTCACGGATGATCCAAAGCTGACCAGGCACTGCCTGGTGTTTCTTCCCCAGTATATTGGGAACTAGATCAGATAGGTGCCCTGGTCGAGTCTTCTTGCTCATAATTAAGCAGGCCTCATTAAAGAGTTGGGTGTTTAATCGTAATCTGCTTGTTTGTCCTACGTCATTGAGTTGAGTTTCAGGAAACCATAGGTGAGGGTTAAAGATTAGTGGAAGATGTGCTTGCGTCAGCAAGCTGTGTGAACCCCTGTGCGTGGGTCCTGCTCTTTGGATTGCAGAAACTCATTCTAAGTAGGCTGAGCTTGATTTCTCCTAAGAGGTCATAGACTTTTTACACGTCAACCTTCATCTTAGGAGACGGACGACATATCGTCTAGTTTTGATATTGATGTTAGTATCATGTCACTCTGGGCCGAAACTCCCACCATCTTCTCAGTATCAAGCCACAACTAAGGCTCCTTTGTTCCCAGTTTAACTGCAGACTGTCTCACTTTTGGAGATTTGTGTTTTTGTTTCTCTGTAAATCAGGTACCGCTTAGCATCTGGGACAAGCGAGAAGATTCAGCTGAGTTCAATGGTGGCGGCTTTCCAGGCTGTGCGAGACCTGGTGGTCAGCAGCGCTTGAGCCTTCACACTCCCTACGTTGCCCCCCCCCCCAACCCAAGAGATGACAACACTTTTGTAGTTATAAATGCTTTAATGATTTTTGAATTTTTTTTCACTTGCTTGATCAAGGAATGTTATTTAGTAAATGTATCTAACCTGAAATGAGTATTTGTGTCACCGAGCAGTACTTTGAGCCTCTCTGTGCTACGTTAAACTGCACACCCTTTATACAGTAGTTTGTTCAATAAACACAGCTGGTCGTCTTTATTTCTGAGTGGAAGTTAACCTTTCTGCCCAAAGAGTTAATTTATATCAGTACAGGATGTGCTGTATTTACTGGGAGATGCGATACAAAATGTGAACTATTGGACCCGTTCTGAGTTTTTTCCCCTGGCCATCCATCCTGCCGTTATATTCAGGTCAGTATTTCCTCACACCACGACCCCCCCCAGAAGGAGATGATTATTTTTCCATCTGTGGATTGTTAACAGAATAGAGAACCAGAGGACTGAGAAACATCAGTTTTATTTCCTATAAATATACAGAATATTACCTGAAAGTTGCTCCTAACTGAATATTGAGGTGAGAAGTATACAATGGATCATTTTTAATGATCCTTTTATTTATTAATCTGTTACCAATTTGATACTTGTGTACATTTTAAGCATTGAATTATTTCCTCACCCACAGTACAAGCAGCTAATGCTTATAATTTTCATGAACACCAGTTCCAACTTGGATTCCAAAGAAGCTTCTCAGCCCTGATTCTGAGACTTATTTTGATGATTTATAGCAACAACAAAAAAGGCTGATAAAGGTCATTAGTGGGATGTCAGTATTGTTTTTTTTTTTATTTTGGCTCCGTAGCAGTCGTTTTGGTCCTGAGCACCATTCACTGACTTATTTCTACAGCTGCGTGGCTCCAGTCCACCAGTAGAACCCTCAGCTCAGAGCTGCAGGATCCTGCGTCCCCATTTAGTCTAGCGGTAGCTGGTGCATCCCACAGCGGGCCTCGTGACACCCCTGCAGGTTCCTGTAGGTGAGGAAGTCCTTTATCTTGTTGGGAATGGGCAGTGCCATCACCTGGTGGGTAGAGCTGTGGCACCTCAGGGCCACCCGACTCAGGTGGCTAAGACTCGGCACGAGTCGGGACGTCCTCCAGAACTTCACGTGTCCATCTCTAGTGCTGCCAACATCAGAAAGCTCAAATGAAGCCAGAAACCGAGTTCAAGCCCATTTGCTGCCATAATACATAAAGCACTGCGGTTTTATTGCAAAGACCGAAGGTTTGCCGTTACCCTGTCGCAACGACGCCTCCCTGTGGATGGAATGTGCAACACAGGCCATTTGAGAAGCGAAGGAGATCAGTCTCCATGACTGGGTTGTCCTGACCCAGTTTCCAAATCCGTATTGCCCTGGGAATCACCAAGATCAACCATGAAATAAGGCCCCCTGCGTCTGATGGGATCACACGAGTCCAATCCCGTCCGGCTGCACGCACGCGAGCTCCCCCATCTTCCATGCCTATGCTTCTCTGTCGAGAGTAGCCACTAACATTAACATCTCTTTGGCCTGCAAATGGAGACATAACGAACGGAGCTTCACTAGTCGTCATACCTGTCTTCTGTGACAAAAGCCAGATGCAGGCCCTCAGTAGAGAAGCAGACTGCTCGGATCGGCGTGTTCATGATATCGTGATCACAGAACAGGCAGTCCCTGATGGATAAAAACAGTATTCTACATGTTAATGATGATGCTTCTGGAAAACAGGCAGCATGGACAAGTGCAGACCCCAGACCTTGAGGCATCTTACCTCAACACGATGAGCCGTTCACCGGAGTGGGGGTCAAACACGTCGATTTCCCACCTTGTGGCGAAAGCTGCGATGGCCAACAGTGCCCCATCAGGCGAGAAGTCACATGACACGGGGAACATGTCGAAGCCCTGCAGGTTCTTCATGAAGGTGTAAGAGCGGAGACTCCAAAGGTACACCCTCTGAGCAGAGAGAGCAGCAGCCAGAAAAACCAGTTCGATGAAGACACAGAAGCCAGGAAACATCAGATTGCCTTATTAAACAAAACAAAAAAAAGGATTTACCGTGTTCCCCCTACAAACGGATGCAATCATGCTAGAGTCTGGGGAGATACTGCAACTGTAAACCCAACTTGTGTGACCAGTCAGAACATGGAAGTTGTTGCCTGTTTTTTTTTTTTGGGGGGGTGGGGGGGAAGAGAAGTCACCACAACATAAAACAGCTTTTATTTATGAATTTAAACCCCGGCTTGGCCAATAACTGCACCTCCTGTGTTTTTAAAGAGCTACTCATAATTCAGAATACTGGTAATTCACTAAAAGGAAAAAACATCTGGCAGCTTGTTTGACGCCCTCAGTTACATGAATCTACACCATGATGAAGCCATACCAGTTTTTCCAGTAGGAACACTTGAGGCAAGGCCAAGTCTTCACATGGATGTTTATCACGCCATCCCCGTACACGGCCCGCCGCCACGGGGCAGGCGAGCAGGACGACAGGCCAAAGAAGAGCTCCGCCCACCTGGTTTTCTCAAGTCCCAAATCCGTAACGTTTTGTCCCGAGATCCGGACACGAGCGTGAGGCTTCCGTTCGGCGTAAAAGCCAAGTCCCTTACGACCCCCTGGTGGCCTGTCAGATGGAATAGCTGTTTTCCTGAAAAGAGAGAACACACATCCCTAACAATAGCCCATCTTCCAAAACCATTTATCCTGAAGCAAATCCTAGGAAAACCACTGAACCTTGAATAGGATCCCAGGACGGGGGACACACACTTCTACAGCGCATATAATTCACAGGTATGTAGCCACATTCCTGGACACCCATACAGACCGAGACGCGCATCTGGGTGGGGCGGTATTACCCACGACCACGGAAATGTGAGACCGCTGTGCTAATCAATGACCCACTGGTCTGCCAGTTAAAGTTTAATAAATTAAAAAGTGTAAACTCGGATGCTGGTTACCCATAGATATCTGTCAGAAGGGATGCTAAAAGGGGGGGGGGGGATCACATTTCATTTTTGAGGAATTCACATGTATTTTTATGTTGATGGGGATTTTAAGGGCCTTGGTCAAGAGTCCAATGGTGACATCACCGTGCTGACCCTCAGATTCGAACCCTAACCCTGATCCTCTGAGCCAGCCCCCAAACCATGCACCTCTATGAGAATAGCAACAAATTCATTATAATAGCTTACTTGCAAATGCCTTACAGACACTGCATAACAGTATTTACCATCTAAACAAAATGTTAAGTTTTGGCTTCTTTGTTATGTTCCTTGCAACCTGTACTGTAATACTGCATCTAATACTGCATTGTAATGGCTGTCAAATGCCAACCGTGCATTAAAAATATCAGGAATTTATGCTATAGCGTCATAATCTTAAAAACACACCTGTAGCCACTTCCCATATTTTAATATTTCCGTTGTTAAGGCCAGTTGCCAGAAGCAGCTCGGACGGTACGCCTTTGACATTTATGCGGCTTGCAAACTTGGACGTAAAAGGTCCAAAGGCCAGGCTCCACACACTGTGCCCGCACTGAAGTGTCCGCTCCCTGCTCCTGGGGGTGTCCTCTGTCTCCGCGCTCCGGTTTCGCCTGCAGGTGACAGCATATTCGTACCCGTTAGGTCGGCGACACGGTAAGCAGGGGCTGGGAGGACGCACGGACGACAATGCACGACGTACTCGACGTCCTGCAGGGGCCATGGCAGCAGCTTTACGATGCCGTGTCCCAGGGACCATGCAAACCAGCCGCCGTCCGGGGAGAACTGCACGCTCCACGTCTCGCAACCCGCACGTCCGTCCAGCGGCGGTGGGTGCACAGGCTTCAGCTCCAACATTAGCGCGCCTGCCGTCGCTGCATCATAATTTTTTATTATCATAATAAATACGATCCGAACACTCAATGTGCAGTCGTGCTCCTCCCCCTTTCGGCGTCCATTTCCTTACACAGACCAGCAGACGCCTTTACCTGCTCCGCGTCGCTCGTCCATTGATGAACACGGCGGCGCCTGCATCCCTGCCCTCTGCCTTATCCCCGCACCACTCCGGCTTTTCCTCAATCCCGCAACGTGCGTTTCCGCTTCTCCCCCGACATCGGTCCGAAACACGGCCGTACGACCTACAAGCGAATCCGATCGGCGCCGCCTAAGCAGAAAGACCCGGTCAGCCTGTCACTCCGGAAATGCGGCATTTAGCTAACATAACCGGCTCTGTTACGAAGTACTATGATTATACTGATGAGTGGATGCATATACAGAAAGTAAAGCTCGCCCGGATAGCGTTCTAAGATACGGTTCATTACCGGAAATAAATGTCTACCCTCTTACACAGTCAGCCTTCCTCTTTTACCACCTGACATGCACACGTGTTGCTGTTGTCATGCACCGCTATCTTCATGTTTTGTTTTTTTCCCCCCAGACAATCGCTCTGTTTTATCTAATTAAAATAACGACAGGGCCTCATGCCGACCTAAGGATCGACCCTGTCTGTTTCCTGGACGGGCGTTTAAGTAAGTTATAACTTACAGGCAGCCGGTAGTTATCGCAGAAAAAAGCCCCGACAGTGTGATCAGGACCCGACGCGAAATAAATTTTATTAGCATATTTGTTTTAAATTAACATTTTTATCCTTCCGCGAAACGATATAGTACCACGTGACTAACATTCAAACGTTAGTAAGACAATTTATAACATCTACATATGAATACATAATAACGCATGTATTTTATTTCGCGTCGGCTCCTGATCACACTGTCGGGGCTTATTTCGCGATAACTACCGGCTGCCTGTACATTATCCCTTACAAGTAGTACCGGTTATGCGTTATTACTTTGGAGCGGTTATTATTTGAAAAGAACGAACCTGCAAATGTCTCAACTGACCAATCAGAATCAAGCATTCCAGAGAGCCGTGTAATAAGTTGAACTAAACGGCGTTTGTTCCCCGAAGAGATTTAGCATAAGTGTGTGTGTCCTGTGACGGACTGTCGTACCGTTCAAGGGGCACACCTGCTTTATGCCGCCAGGTCCAAGATAAGCGATCGGAAGATGGCGAAATGGATAGCTTTTGCACTAATTATAGTTATATATTTAGCATAAATACAGAGGGTGAAAAAAGAAAATGCAAAAAAGTGACGTGGAAGCTGAACTTGACATAAATTGTAGGCCTGCTGCTAATTTGGTACCAGCCAATGACCATTGACTTACACATTACAGAAACTAGTTGGTCACTATTATTGATAATTATATTATACATTGGTTATAAATAGTTTAAAAATTATAAACATATATAAAAAATATTTGTTTTTTGACAACGGATGGATGGAAGACCATATGGTTTTGCATTTTAACGACTTAAGCAAAAAACACAATAAAACGTAACAAAATAGATATTACAAAGCAAGGGTATTTACATTTTATTTAATTGCACGTAGCAACGCTAAAAAGTCAAATGAACTGAAGCCATTTAAGATGCTAACTGATGTAATGTAACTGCTGATTATTAAATATTTTGACGAAGGCATTGCACATGCCTCTCACCGAGCGGTGGATTAACTTCTCTGGGGTAGGGGGCCACCTAAGTGGGCCTTTGGAAATATAAAACATACTGTAAAATGATCATGAACATCAATAATATTCTCATCATGAAAATGAACATCAGTAATATTCTAATCAAAATGTGTGATGCCTGTGTTAAAACTGACCGATGAGGGTGGGGGCAGGAGTCAATGCTGTCGGTAATATTTGCTGACGGTATCGTGCCAGAGGATAGATTTCAGATTATTCCATCTCTTGCTAAGGTTAGTCCTGAATTTTTGCATGCATTGGTTTAATTGTGTTCTCTCCACATCTGTTCACGAGTTGTCTACCACTCTAGCGAGACAGACAAGAGAGATGTAATGTTAGTCTTGTCTGTGCTGTTCTTTGTTCCTTGTTAGGCTACTTCGTGCCAGTTTGATTGATGGTAAACAGCCGGTAGAATCCAGTGTCAAAAGAAAGCTGCGAAGTCTCGAAAACAGAATAATCCATTACGGCTGGAACAAGAGCAGCTTTGTCTATCCTGAGAACAGTGGCTAAACATGCAGATAACATGCATGTTGCTGTCATCTAAACGACCGTTTTGTGTCATATCCTTAAATAGAATTTCTAGAAATTCTATCTTCATGAGGCTCCTGTTTTCTGGGGGGTGGGGTGGGGGTCAGAAAATAAGGTTCCAAGGACCACACCGCCATAACATCAATATAAAATGTAGAGCACATTATGAAGTGTGGTCTTCAGAGTTTGAGAGGAAAAAAATTACTCAGACCTTTGTGTCATATTTCGAGGCATTCCATCTAAATTGTTACATTTATGCAGATCCAAGCACCTAAAATACTCCCCATTCAACCACTCTGGATCTGTTGATTTACCTCTGACCAATGAGAACACGTAGACATTCACAAAACTTTAAAGGCGATTAATAGTTATGTCATTCACGGTAAACAAGTACATAATCATATATACAGATAAATTTACAGAATTTAAAGCATTTTTTAAAACATCTCAAATAACCCTGAATATTAAAACACAAAGTACTAAATTTAAGAATGACATAACGTTTTACTATAAAAAAGACATTTAGGATCAACTGACACTACACTGGATCACATTCATGCAGGGAATATACATTCATTGCAAAACAAGGGGTTCTATGTAAATCTGGTCAATCTGTGAATTCAGGATGTTCAGGCGAAGGTATGTTGTCGTTTTCCCCTGTAGAAGTGAAGCCTTGATCCTCATTATCACCTAAGGGAACAAAAACTAGCTTTCACCATCTACAGTATTACCCCTTATTCACTATTGGCTTCAGCCGGCTGAGAATTTTCAGCAAGTTCTCTGGGGAGGGGGGTTGGACTTACTGGACAGGAAGCAGTGGACCTGCACGAGAGACGAAGAGTGGCCATTTGCAACGGTAGTTATCGTTGCGTCTGGAAAGACCTCCTCATTCTCATCCTCCGACTCGACCAGGTTTAACACGTCAGTCCTCTCATCCATGTGACTGCAGCGAAAAGCACAAGGGCTTAGAGGGACAGTACAGCAGCTAAGGTACCTGCTAATGTCACTACTACTGCAGGTGCATGTCACCAAGAAATCTGAAGAATAAAACATTACAAACAGTAATGTGAGCACAAGAAAACATGCAGAAAGCTAGATTTACTTACATGAAGGCACTACCTGCAACAGAAAAACAAAACAATTACTTACTCACTGTATTGTAAAGTTCAATTTAAAGCTGTAAGAGTATACAACGGAATTAAATTTACAGATCAATGCTAACATGCTTCTCTGGGTGCATCAATCAAAACCTTTACATTACCTGTATAAAATTTATGATGGACAAACATTTCATTTAAATGAAAGGTCTTACCCAGGCAAATCCTGTCACGGTGGCGGTAGGCTGAAAGACCAATGGCAATCCCTGCTCCAAAAATTAAGACTGCTAGGAACGCCCCAATTATTCCACCTGTGTTCCTTGCAGAAGCTGTAAAAGAAAGATCTAATTAAATAAAATGAAGGCAGTTAGGTTAAGTGGCATCTCTAAATTATCCATAGCATAGAATTGCGTGTATGCGTGTGCGTGCCCTATGATGGACTGGCATCCCATGCAGGGTATTTTCCAGCATCAGACACACATACACAGATATTAGCACAATAAAACAAACAGATCTGGGGAAAACCATGTCACATACAGTCAGGCCCAAAAATATTTGGACAGTGACACAATCTTCATGATTTCGGCTCTGCATGCCACCACATTGGATTTGAAATGAAACAACTACAACAGAACTGAAGTGCAGACTTTAAGGTTTAATT
>JAODUD010000040.1:29800144-29816302 GCA_026784285.1 Stomatorhinus walkeri | reverse complement strand
CTGCCCCCCCAGTCCCTAGTTTAAACATTCCTCAACCACTCTACACATATGCCTCCCCAATACACTGGTTCCCCTCCATGCATAGGGGCATGCATCAGAACAGCAATGCAAGCATGATTACAGAAGATGCAGTTGGCATGCATCGGAACAGCAATGCAAGCATGATTACAGAAGATGCAGCGGCATGCATCGGAACAGCAATGCAAGCATGATTACAGAAGATGGAGCGGCATGCATCGGAACAGCAATGCAAGCATGATTACAGAAGATGCAGTTGGCATGCATCGGAACAGCAATGCAAGCATCATTTTTTTCTTCTCATATTAGAAGCTGTGCGTTGTTCCGGTATTGCCATTTCTGCTGCTGCCAAACATTCAATTCCTAATGCTATTTATTTTCAATCATAAAACTCCTGCTGCATCAAGGCATCTGAAAATGTCTACTTTTATACATATAAGTATATCATGTATGGTTATTTTATATTCTTTGTTTTTAGTACAGTTTTTATTGTAAGATTGTATAGTCATGCCACATGTACTGCTGTATTGTCCTTGGCTGCTATAACAATGCAAATTTCCCAACAGTGGGATCAATAAAGGCTTATCTTATCTTATCTTGAAAAGATATTTCAGCAAGTCTCTCTTTAATTGCAAGTTAAGTCATAGAAAATATCTAGCCCGACTATGGCCTTGGTATTCTCCCTCTGCAGCAGTGTATTTTGTTTTGCATGTATAATGTGTGGGAACATGAATGAGTAGTCATCAATGCCATTATGTAAAATTCAGTTTAATGATTGTTAACATTCAAATGATTGAATTGCTGAACATGACGGCAGGGAAACACACCGAAAAGCAATGATCGCTTACATTAACCAAGCAGCACACAGTGGAGGAACTGATTCTGAGCTATATAAGTAATTTGAGACTGAATGTGAAGATTTGTACACATGTAAGATTTGTGAAGGGTAGTTGAAGTAGTTCAATTTCTGGGCAGAGAAGTGACTATATATAGACACGCTATGTAAGAACAAAAGTATTGGGACACCTGGCCATTACACCTACAGGAACTTTTATTTCATCCCATTCTAAATCCATAGAGATCAATATAAAGTTGCAGGTACAACAGCTGCCACTCATCAGGGAAGGCGTTCCACAAGCTTTAGGGGTGTGTCTGTGGGAATTTTTACCCATTTATCCAGAAGAACATTTGTGAGATCAGGCACTGATGTTGCATATGAAGCTCTGGCTTGCAGTCTCCATTCTAGTTCATCCCAAAGGTGTTTGATGGGCTTGAGGTCAGGGCTCTGTGCTGGCCAGTCAAGTTCTTCTACACCAAACCCCCTCAACCATGTCATCATGGACCTTATTTTGTGCACAGGGGCACAGTCATGCTGGAGCAGAAAAGGGTCTTCCCCATACTGTCCCCACAAAGTCGGAAGCATAGAATTGTCTGAATTGTCTTGGTTTGCTGAAGCATTAAGAGTTCCCTTCACTGGAACTAAGGGACCAAGCCCAACCCCTGAAAAACAACCCCATACTATTATCCCCCCTCCACCAGACTTTACAGGTGGCACAATGCAGTCAGGCAGGTAAGGTTCTCCTGGCATCCACCAAACCCAGACTCATCCATCAGACTGCCAGATAGAGAAGCATGATTCATCACTCCACAGAACATGTTTCCACTACTCCAGAGTGTGGTGGCAGTGTGCTTTACACCACTCTACCCGACGTATTGCAAGGGTTTTTGGGCTGTGGTTAATACCCTAGGAAGTTTAGAACCCTACAGAAATTGAGTCAACAGTGCAATGTCGACTTTTATGCCCTATGCTACTCTATTAATTTGTGTAGTCTGTTACTTCATGGCTGAATTTCTATTGTTCCTAAATACTTCTACGTTGTAATAGTACCACTTACAGTTGACTATGGAATGTCTGCCAGGGAAGAAATGTCATGAACTGACTTAGGTGGCATCCTATAACAGTACCACACTTGAATTCATTGAACTCTTCAGAACGACCCATTCTTTCACAAATGTTTGTAAACCAGACTGCATGGCTAGGTGCTTGAAATTATACCTTTGTAGCAATGGGTCTGAATGAAATACCCAAATTCAATAATTATGAGGGGTGTCCCAATACTTTTGTCCACATAGTTTATATCTACACAAGAGGTTGGGCAATGAAACTGAAATTCTGGACAATAGTGTTCGAGGATTCACACCTACATATGTGTGGCCTGGTGGCCAATCTTCACTGATTGTAGATTCCATCAGTAAGAGCAGAGTGTGAAGATTGAATTAGCAGAGCAATAGAACAGCTGTACATAAAATATTACAATATACACAACATAATGGGAGATATATCAGAGTTCAAAAGAGGACAAATTGTTGGTGTGATTCTCACTGTGACAGCAAGTCTTTGTGGTGTATCGAGAGCCGGGTAATGTTAGCATACCACCACAAAGGACAGACTACTAACAACAGGAGTAACTGTGGATACAAGAGGAAGTTGTCGGAAAGGGATGTCTGGGTATTAACCGAGATGGTATCCAAGAAACATAAAACCACAGCTGCCCAACTCACTGAGGAATTAAATGCACACCTCAACTCTCCTGTTTGCACCAAAACTTTGTTGGGAGCTCCACATGGTTAATATTCATGGTCGGGCTGCTATAGCCAAACCTTTGGTGAATCGTGCCAATGCCAAACATTGGTTTCAATGGTGCCAGCAGCGCAAATCTTAGGCTGTGGACAATGCCAAACATGTTTTGCTCTCTGATGAGTCCACTTTAAGTGTCTTTCCCACATCTGAGAGAGTTATGGTGCGGGGAAGCCCCAAAGAGGCTTACCACCTGGACTGTTGCATACACAGCAAGACTTATAACAGAGAGGTTTGATGAACATGAAAATGAAATTGAACACCTATAAATGATCACCATTTTCTCTGAATATTATTGAGCCACTTTGGGGTTTTCTGGAAGAGTGCGTCAGATAACATTTTCCTCCACTAGCATTGCATAGCGATCTGTCCACTGTTCTGCAAGAGAAACGACTCAAAATCCCTGTGGCCACCATACAGCACTTGAATCTATCATTCGCAAAACACAAAATGATGCTGTAAAACAAGGCCTTAAACCATAGTAATAAATTAGTGTGGTCTAAAAACTATGTGTTTCAGTGTCATTGTCCAACGTTTGAATATATTTACTGGTTTATGTACAAACATGGGTTGCATGGTGATGCAGTGGTTAGCGCTGCTGCCTCCCAGCAAGAAGGTCCCAGGCTTATTCCCAGGGTCGGGTGTAGGTCCTTCCTGTGTGGAGTTTGCACGCTCTACCCGGTTTCCTCCCACGGTCCAAAACCGTGCAGGGTAGATTGATTGGTGAGTCTAAATTGGCCTTGTGAGTGTGTGCACCCTGCAGTGCATTGGCGACTGCCCAGGGTTGGTCCCCGCTTGTGCCCATTGTTCCCAGGATAGTCTCCAGCCCCCCCCCCCCCATGACCCCAGTTGGGATTAAGCAGTTACAGTGATGGATGGATGTACACATATAAACCAGGGTTGCCAACTCTCATGCGTGACACTCACGCTTTCAGACTCACGCAAGAAATCCTAAGGCAAATCTATATTAATCCATTATAAACTTAAAATTAATCGATAGCGTTAGGGTGGTTTGCAAACCCTACAGATTATTTATATGGTAATATTTCTCTTATACACTGTACATGTAAATGTGTGTGCAGACTTGTCTCAAATTGAGAATCCCTGACCAAAGCTGGAAAACCTAATAAACCCCAAACCATTTGTTTTCATGTGTCAGCATTTGCATCTACATCCAATAAGCTGCAATTAAAGTAACAGTTTCTTTTCTTTTTTTTTTTTTTACCAATGCTTGAGGTTTATGAATGAAATCCATCCACAGGGCTGCGGGGCAAATTAACTGCATGTTTTGGGCTGAAAACAGGCAGAGAATATACATGTAAACTCTAAAGACACAGAAACAGGAGTGGTAATCCCCAGGCCTAGCAGTACTTCCTGCTTAAACCACCACGACATCTTTGAAAAATTCCAGTGCATTAAATTCAATCAATGTCTTGAAAGTGTCCTTTTACAACATACTTACCCAAACCACTTAACAGTTTTAGTGACACATTTCATAACAAGCCACTCAAACAACAATAAGTGGTATTTTGGTTGGGGAAAAAACAAGAATAAAGTGATTCCCAGCACCACAGATAAATGCCCTCGCTACACAAACGCCGTTCTTAACATAATTCATCGGCATAATTACATCTATTCATCAGATCAGGTCCATTAGCAATCAGTTTCTGACCACACAACAGGAGGTAAACGTGAGAACAAGAAATTCAACAACCTGTCCAATCTTATGCAATCGCAATCTTAAGATCCGAGCCTCACACTGGTTCTCTATTTTCATAACCTTCATTTTATTTAACAATTGACATATACTCATTTTATGATCATAAGATATTTTAATCATTCCATCTTTAAACAGCAGTTTATTGTTTATTATTTTCTCCTTTAAAAATATTTTATCAAAATGGGTTAAATGTATTTTTTTATTGTATATAACACCACTGGTATTGCTGTATCTTGGTGTCCTATTAATAAACAGAACTTTATAATTCCCAACTGCGCCGTTTTAGTTCATTTAATGTCACTCCTGGGACAGACAATTGCAATCCACTTGTAACAAATAAGTTTATCCTCCAGGGCTACTATGTCGCTGCCGCTGTAATTCTGCTGGGAAAAACTATTTTAAACTATTGCCTGTCGTAGATTTTGTATCACATTTACCTTTTAATACGAAGAGAATAAGTATGCATTGAAATACACGTAAAATATGTACCATGCATGACAGCTCCAACCAGTCACAGAAGACACAGGGACAAGCGGGCGAGACGAAACTAAGAAAAAACTATTTTGCCACCACGTTAATTTACTCAGTTTACATTTTGTGAGAAAACAGCGAACATAAGAAAACGTTTTTGAAAGCTTATCTCCCTTCGCTATGCACCGTTACAGCATAGGAATTTGTATTAAGTACTTGACCTATATGCAGCAGCTGAATCTACAGGCCAGACAGCGCAAGTGTAGGCGGGGTTTGTCGCCCCTGTTATCCAATAATAAATAGTAGCATAGAGAGGACTAAGCGCTGATTGGTTCGTACAGTTGCCAATCGATGGCAAGCAGACTATGTCTATATAAAGAACGGGACAGGAGGGGTTTTCCTTCGCAGCTGTCGTTCGACTTTGTGTGGAACTTCGTGGCTGTTGTACTAAGTATTTCATACAATGCCTCTGGACTTGAGTCAGTGGAACGGATCCCTCGAGCTCAACGAGGTGGAGGAGAAGCCTGCGCATCCTTTGGTTGTGAAATATGGCACCGTTGAAATTGATGAGCTGGGCAAAGTCCTGACACCCACTCAGGTTGTACATAGATATGGAAATATGCGATAGGCTTGTTGGTAGGCAGAATGCGATCTGAGTCCATTTCCGACTTGTATGTGTGCAGTTTAGGATACTTTGTAAAATGGATTTTGTAACATACCGGCAATCGGAGAAATTTGATTTGTAGTTTTAAAAAGGGTTTTAAAACTGCAGCAAATATTCTGGGCGCCAAGCGGGCCTGCTGTACACTAACACGTGGCATTAGTATGTCGTTATATTATCGTCCTCTTCTTAAAGTATGTGCCACATTAGTGAAGCATAACTTTATACATCGCTATACAGCGTGCTGGTCGGTTCTTTTGACTCTTATGCGATGATCTTACGTTTAGGTACAGGACCGGCCCACGGCGATCGAATGGGAGGGTTGCGATCCCAGTAAGCTTTACACATTGGCTTTGACCGATCCGGATGCCCCGAGCAGGAAAGACCCCAAATTCCGGTGGGTATTTTGTACCGCCGATATGTAGAACAACCATTTTTTAAATGCAGTATATAGGACTTTGGGTGTGTCCGGAATCGCGCACTTTTAGCGCGCGATTTTAGGGCGTAGTGCGTTCACACTGACAAAGCTAAAATTCAGCGCACTTAAAGTACCCGGATGGTGCATTGAAAAAGGGCAGAAAAACGCAGTGCAAAATGATAGACTACTCGCACTGAACGGGCGCCATTTTGACTACGTAGCGGAAGGGGAGGGACTTTCGGCAAGTTTTCAGAGTTGAATAAATGGCGGACAACAGACACAGACGCGCAAGCACAAGCGGAGGCATCTGCTTCATATAAATATAAGTAACGTAAATAAAATTATTTTACTGATGTATACTGCGGTGTGTAGCCTGTCGCTCTCTGACGACAGTTACAGATAATTTGTTTGAGTTTGCGATTATATCGACTTAGTGGAGTTCGCACACGTAACTGTTAGCAGTTTTTTAGGCGGTCGTAGATAGGTTATACATGTAAATTTATTGTATATAAAACACGGCAGATATTTTGGCTCGCTGGAGAATCGCGGTTAAATGCCTCTCCGTCACTTCCGGTAAGTGCAAAACGTTAGTGTTCTATTTAGGACAGCACTTACCCATGGTAGTGTGCACTACTGATGTTCCGTTTAGTGCGAGTAGTGTCCATTCTGCACTGCGTTTTCTGGTCATTTTCAGTACACCATCCGGGTACTTTAAGTGCACTGAATTTTAGCTTAGTTGTCAGTGTGAACGCACCACGCCCTAAAATCGCACACTAGAAGTGCGCGATTTCAGACACAGCCACTGTATTGTAGGACATTTGTAGTGGTGAGCATGAGAGAACTGAATCTCGTGTGTTTCCAAGTGAATGGCATCACTTTCTGCTGGTGAACATGAAAGGAAATGACATCGGCAGTGGCTGTGTGATGTCCGACTACGTTGGGTCTGGCCCCCCAAACGGAACTGGTAAGGGATATTTTAACTCGTAAGAAAATGATC
The DNA here is from genome assembly GCA_026784285.1 of Stomatorhinus walkeri. Taxonomy (NCBI): domain Eukaryota; kingdom Metazoa; phylum Chordata; class Actinopteri; order Osteoglossiformes; family Mormyridae; genus Stomatorhinus; species Stomatorhinus walkeri. The sequence continues at coordinate 29,809,379 of JAODUD010000040.1, read as the reverse complement.
ACTAATTAAAAGCTAGCAAGAAATAATTCTCTTGCAATCAAAGCATAACTGATGATATGCACATTGTGGAATGTACAGCTGGGGGGTTTTGGGACATTAGTTGTCTCGGTACCAACATACTTCACTTGCCCCGCTCCAACATGGTGACGTTCTCTGCTGCATCCGATAGGTCTGCACCGCTACGTGTGGCTCGTGTATGAACAGCAAGGACAGGTGTCCTGCGCCGAGCCGGTTCTTAACAACCGATGTGGAGACCACAGAGAGAAATTCAAGATCTCAGATTTCCGCAAGAAGTACGACCTGGGTGCCCCGGTAGCTGGAAACTGCTACCAAGCAGAATGGGACGATTATGTTCCCAAACTGTATCAACAGCTCGCCGGAAAGTAAACCAGCGAAAAACACGCAATTCATCGTGAATACTTTAGAAATCAGCTTTGCTAAAGAAGTGAAACTTAGAGCTTTCATTGTCCGTGTTCCTTTGTTTTGAAAGTAACTTGCACCTTAACACCAGGTTAATAAATACTGACAAATTCTTGACTGGTTGGTTCCACTGACTGCTATAAACCGGCCCAACTGAAACTTGTTGGCATGTTTGCCTTTTTCAAAGCATGAAAACACAGCCTTTTGTTGTCTAGCTGGAATACATGCTGTAAACAGCCCAAGGTTGAATGTTGATTTACACATTGCGTAGAGCAGAAAGTGTTAGTATTTCAGGCACATGAAGTGACTTAACCTGGCCAAATGTATGTGTTAAATTATATATTTTATTTTGGTGTAGCACTGTTTGTTTATGAGTATCTCCTTAGGACTGTATGGGTGATTCTTCATATTCCTACCTTTTAGCCATCAGATTCGAAACTGTTGAATGGATGTGCTGTAAAAATACACCTATAGAGTAAATGTTCAATTGCCTTAGTTATAACTTTTACATCATTATGAAAACAATCTGTATGCCTTGTGTGCATGAAAAGAATGTGTATGTCGACTGTCACTGAAACATTCATAGCTTTCAGGAGAAGCAACGATGAATTCTGTGTTGCACTTACTTAAAAGTATTAAGGAACATGTGATGAGCACTTTTATTTACAAATATAATTCAAAGCTCTGACAGATTCATGCCGCTCAACTTTGAAAAAAAATTAAAGTGCATGCAATAAAGCATTTTTTGATTTGTCATAAGAAAAATTCACAGCTTAAAGGTGGTTTAAGCGAGAACAATCTAAACATAAATTCAAACAAGATCCCACTGATTAAACTACAAAATACTGAACAATGCATCATTGCTAAAAAATTCATTTGAGGACCAGTTAAAATACAATATGAAAATAATTAAAAGCTCTCCATAAATCCTTCTATACACAAAATACACAACCATCCCAATCCTCGTTATGCATAGGTGTTGGGACTTGTATTCACATTGTCGCCATAGAAAATGATTCCAATACAGTTAAATGCCACACACAGGGCACGTTTGGTAAGTCACATTAAATCCCAAAGTAACGTACTAGATGTAGACTACTCATATGTACATGACGGCCTTTGTGTAAGTACCAAATCATCTTATCCTAATTTATAAATACCAGAGAGGGGAGGGCAGTTTTGAAGGTACAGCTGCCCACAAGATGGAAAAATCTCCCCCTTATGCTATAAAAAAATCATCTTTTAAATATAGCCATTAACCAATGTTTATCCAAATTGTTTTACTTTTTTGCTTTGCTTTCAGCTTTACCAATGAATTTATTGCACAAAAAAACCCATCAACACTGCGACATTTGTTTTTAAAAGACGACCTATAGAGTAAATCCAGCATATTATCGTGTGACTTGACGGGAGACCCTTGGTACTTAAGGGCAGCACAGGCACTAGTTCGTAAGTGACATCAGTAGCATGGAGCCACATGTTAAGGGAGGTACGGCAGCTGTGGCAAAGCTTTTCTCATCTATAGTCATCCTTGGGATAGTCCAGAATGCTGAGGTTGGTGAAGCCCAGCCGGGCGCTCTCCATGTCAAACGCCTCCACCTCCCTCTTCTGACGTTCCAGCATGAACTTAATCCTCTCTGTGCACTCATTCTTCAACGAAGCCAGCTCGTCCTCGATCTGCGAACGCAATGCCCGATGACGACCGTAAGAGCGTTGCCATACACGAGGCACCAAGTGCCTCCTGCCTCTGAACTGACCAGGCAGCCAAAGCGAGTTTCCAGAATGTACGATGGGCAGAATTCAGTGTGCTCTATGGGATACCGCCGTGGTTCATCGTAATGGGAACCACTGAAATAACCAATGAACTATAGACGGCGGCCGAAGCAGTTTATTTAACCAGGCGGTGATTGACAGCACGACAGTCTTGCCTGCTGTGGGGACCAACACGTGTTCCCATTGTTATTTTGTTTCATCATTTGTACCATATTAAATGCAAAAGGCTTCAGCTAAATATTCAATGGAAAATTTCTGAAAGGACTGCAAGTTACAGATACACATGCAAAATGAAACAAAGTATTGTGTATTTTTATTTCTAAGTATTCATGCATTTTAGCCCTACAGGGTTAACTATGATGTAATCTTTTTGTTTGAAGCCAGTCGCTGTTCATAACTGAACAGTAGAGGGCACCAGATACCAACAAACAGTGTAGCTGAGTGTAATTGAGCCAAATCATCATAAGAGGGCAGCATTGGGGGGCCTTATTGAAGCTAAAAGATTAACAAGTGCTTCAGCCCTTGTCCAGCTTGATAGCGTTCCCTATAATACTGAACTGACTGCCTTTTCCAAGCCATGCAGCCTATGAAACTGATCTCTTAGCGGGACGCTCACCTTTTGTTCGAGGTGGGCCCTTCGCAGTGACACCTTCTGCTCCAGCTTCTGCAGCTCACGATCGTGCTGTGCCTCAGTCTGCATCTTGATCTTGCTCTGGTAGGCGCTGAGCAGCTCCATCTCCTGCTGGAGCTGGTGCCTCAGGGCTTGGCACTCCGCCTCCTGGGCCTCATCCAGCCGCAGCTGTGCCAGTCGGGGTGGGACGGGGAGAGAAAGGACGGAGGCAAAGGAGGATTAGAGGGCGTGGCTCGGGTCGTCGTCGGACGAATCGTCACGGCTCCGTCACTGAATGCTAATTAAACCCAAGCACGTGCTAACAACAGGAAGGAGTATTCAACTGGCCACGCATGTCAATCCACCCACAGAGGGACTCAGAGCCCTAATGACGCCACTGACTACACTGCGGCCACCAGGGGGCAGAGGTGTGCAGACTCACTGCCTGGGAAGCCATCATCTCGTTGATGGTCTGTTCGTACTGCTCTGCCAGGATGGCCAACTTGCGTGTCTGCTCGTCCTTCAGCATCTTCAGGATGACCTTGTGCTCGCTCTTGGGGGTGACCTCCAGCTGATGGTTCCTCAGTGCTTTGTACTGCTTGGTCTGCACTTTGCATGTGTCCTGGAACTGCTTCTTAATCTGCAGCTCCATGGCCTGGTCAGAAGAAGAGTAGCAGAGTACAAAGCCTCCATTTAGTCTGGGATTGCGTTGTCCTCGTCCCTTTGGGACAGAGACCCTCACCATATTGACTCAAAGGACTCTGCACCAATCACAACAACTTAGTGACTGAACGTCACTGTCCTAGACTTCTATGCTACACAACAGAAACCTATCTAGATTTACTCTTCAAGAGTAAACACAAAAAAATATCCAAAAAATGTTAGGGAAAAATGGATGGATGGATGGATGTTAGGGAAATTCTGAAATGACACCCCCGGTCTTCTGTTGGATTTAAAGAAGCCAATTTTTGCTTACATGTATGCCATTAGTATTTGGTTATATGCACCTAAAAGGAGTGTCTAGGCTGTTAATAGGTTCCTCACAATGCTAGCATTAGTGCCTGAAATACTACCGTACAGTATGTGGGCCAACATGAGGAACACAGGGCTGTAGAGGAGATGATTTCAGAACATTCTTACATATTTTTTCCTTAATTAGTCCAATGTCTGTACTATCATTCTTCAAAGTCAGCTGTAATTTTGAACACGTCATAATGCAGACGTAAACAGGCTCAACGTATGAGCATTATGAGCTCTGTGAGTCAGCTGGTGCCAGATACTCTAATGTCATTTGGCACAACTTCCATAACAATCGTTAACTCGTTCCAGAGAGGCCTGTGTGCAGTTCTAATTTCAACCAATTCCCACAGCTTAATCACTCCCTCTAGTTTTCATTTCCTGCAATATATAAAACTTGATCAACTTTAAAAGGGAAATTTCTTGTGTATTTTTTAGCACAGATACTGCATATTTACCAAGAGAGCCTAATTGCCAATGATTATTCATGGGGGGGAATGCACAAGAAGATAGAGACCCCAGTTACGTAATGTTGAAAAATGGGTTCCACTGGAATATAATGCAATATTAAACTTCAAAATTAAATCTTTGAAGAAACTTGCTTTCATTAAAGTACAAACCCACATGATGGTGGTTCCTAAATACAGGGTTCTGGGAAGACGATGGGGCACTTCAGGGTTCCTAAATACAGCATCAGTGGGGCACCATCAGCGAACCTCTACACTGGGTCAGTGGGACAGCGATTGGGGCACCATCAGCGAACCTCTACACTGGGTCAGTGGGACAGCGATTGGGGCACCATCAGTGAACCTCTACACTGGGTCAGTGGGACAGCGATTGGGGCACCATCAGCGAACCTCTACACTGGGTCAGTGGGACAGCGATTGGGGCATCATCAGCATACCTTGAGGTTCTTGGGCTGCTGTCGGAGCTCCATGACGTGCTTCCTGTGCAGCTCCCGCTCTCTCCGCCTGTTGTATTCAAGCTGGTTCTCCAGCTCTGTCTGGTGCTGAAGACGGATCAAGTCCATGCGCAACTTCTGCAGCATCTTGAGCTGCCGGTGCTCCAGCTCTTGTGTGGACTCGTCGTGCCGGATCAGCATGGCGTGCTCCATCTCCTTCTGGGTCATCTTCTTGTTCAGCTCCTAGAAGCCCAGATCGAGGTCAGTAGGCCAACTCACATTAAGTAGGGCTAATCTTTTAATAAGATGATTTTTACAAATTCGGGTGTATTATCCGAAGCGTTCAATAGAAGTTGTGCAGACTGAACATTGACTGCTGCTAAAATCAAAGGTTTGCTTGATATATGGCAGCTTTTACAGTCTAAATCAGAAGTACTTCGATCAAAGAAGCTATTAAAATGAACCGCTGTCCCAGTACAGTCATGTACCCCCCTTTCACCAATATGGTGCCAGTGTCAGGCTTTTTCCCCAAACTGATTCTGCGAGTTTACACTGCAAAAAAACTGTCTCCAGTTCAGAAAAAACTGCTCCAGCATGGCACCAGAGAAAAGCTGGTCTTAGAATTTGGAACCATAACATCAGTAAAAGCGTGATGGGCTATCATGCCGAAATGTTCCACACAGTCAGAAAATTCAATCGATTACCAATTTGTCTAATATCGTCGGTGCCAGCAGTGAAACTGCCAGCCAGCTTACTAGCGGAATAACTTTGCATTGTTTTTGTATTCTGTGAAAAACAAAAGATCGATGTGCTGGCCAGACTTAATAATAAAGTGTAAATATGTCGCAGGCCAAGAAAAATAATATAGTGTGAGTGGTGAAAAGATCACGAGCTGGACAGCAATGTTTGATTTTTAACTCGACTAATTGCGTGATCCTTAAAAGGACAGTGGTGGGGAAGATGGTGGCGCAGGAGGTAGCACTATCGTTCGGCAACTGTAGGGTTGCAGGTTCGAGCCCTGGTTCCTCCTGATCCCATCAAAGTGTCCTTGAGCAAGACACTGAACCCCCAATTGCTTCCGGTATGCAGGTTGGCACCTTGCATGACAGCCTCTGCTACCGGTGTGTGAATGGGGGTATGAATGGGTGAATGAGAGGCATAATGTAAAGTGCTTTGGAATAAAGCGCTATATAAATGCAGTCCATTTGGTACAGCAGCGAGCGAGAAGAAAGGTTTCCCCATTTGTGTGTGTTTAAGTGTGAATGCAAAAGTGTATATAAACGTTATTGTTTAAAAAGCTAAAAATTTAAGGCCACCCTTTTCCAGCTATCTACTATGACACGCATGTTCCTGCATTCATTTAGCCCCGGGGTGCCCACCTGCCACCTGACTGTCACTCTAGCCAGCCTCATTCCTCAAACATCTACATTTATAATATACTGTGGACGGCCCTTTGCCACATGTCAGTTACTGCTTCACTTGTTTTCATAATTACAGCAATGCTCGCAGTTTGTTTTTCCAGCTACTATGAAAGTATTTTTCCAAGTCATGAAACAAATGCGCAATGCCCGAAAAAAAAAAATATTATAGTTACTGTCGTGAAATAATATGTTTTATACTTATTGTCAATTAAAATCCACTAATGGTGAAATTAAGGGGCCCCTCCCCTGCAGTGCAAATGTTTTTGATGCATATAGATATACATAATGGAACAGGAAGAGCAAGCAGACTTGAATATGCAAACACACATTAAGCACCGATGTGCTATGATTGTGTGTACCATATGTGTACAGTTGGGGTAACTCGGCATCTTGCCTCTCTCATCTGCTCCTCCTCGAACCCGTGCCGCTTGCTCATGGTCTTCTGTTTGAAGGCCCTGCAGTTCTGCTCGTAGAACATGCGCTGCTGGGCCAGCAGGTGCGCCTCCTCTTCGGCCTGCGAATGCTGTATGTTCTCCTTGTGTTTTGACAGCCGCTCCTGCTTCTCCTTCTTTGGCGTGCTGTGGTCCTCGTTCATCTCCTGGATGACATAGATGCAAGATGTACAGAAGTTAGGTGGGCTGAGGATTCTGGGGGTTCTGCGCTTGTACCCAACCGGTTGTTTACATTCTCTGTGGGAATTTGAAATGCTAAAAAAAAAAAAAAAAAATGTACAGGTTTCATACTTTTAACACTAGGGAATATTAGTTAAATATTTTACTTAAGGGTGCAGGCAGAATGGAGTAATACTGAATTCTGGCCCTACAAGACCACAACAAACGTACCAGGTTATTACAGCAATTATGAAGTAAGACCTCTAATTGGTATAATTACTCACTGTGAGATATTTGGTTCCAACGTGTGACCAAGTATGTCAGGAAAAGTAAGCAAGGACCCCGTAATGGACTATGTTTGTAAATCGCTTTCATGCAATAAGTGCCAAATACAGCCATTTCTTGTAGTATTAATAGTTCTTATAGCATTAAGCAAGAACGATATCAAAAACTTCATCCAAGAGCATGTAGATATTCACAGCCACGTTATATAATTTAGTTTGCGTACAAACCGCAAGCCACCCATCAATGTGATCAATGCCATTTCACACACGTTTAGCTTCATGCTCACAGTACAGGAGCTGCTCATCTCTCACATTTGCCAGCCCTGGTGAATTAGGCATGTGCTGGATTTGGGTCACGTGACCAAATCCTCACCTGATGACTGAATTTTAAATTAAATCAAATGATCCTCTTAGTTTGTGATGATTTAACACATTTACTGATTTCGACTGATCAATTGTTAAAATTGGTGGGGGCAAACTAAAAATATTGTTAGGAATTTGGGGGGGGGGGGGGCTAATAAGTAATACAATCAGCTTCATGTTATTTAAACCCAGGTATTGCAAAAGTGTGAGCAATTCATTTAAAAGGAGTGTCCAGTAAACCCAAATTAGTTCAATGCTGAGCTGGATGTTGACCACAGCCGATACACCAACTGGGAAGCCATATCGCACTCAGAGGCACACAAACAGCACCAACCTCTTTAATCTTCTCCTTGCAGAGCTTATACTGCCTCTTTTGGTTATCTAAGAAGGTGGTCAGCTCCTTCTTCTGCTGGGTCATGATATGCTGCTGGAATTTCTTCTCGTCTGTCGCGGCCGTCTTCATCTGTAGCCGGAAATGGGCAGAAGACCATATAGTCAGGGGAAGGACCGTTCAGTTTTCAGGGACTGTTCTGTGAAACCTTCATCTGCTTTTAAGTAACACTGAAACCTCTTAATAAACACATACATTATTCAACCACAAGGGGACTATGACATTTAGACCCAAAGTAATATTGTCTGAATGTGGAAATAATACACTGCTGCAGACACTAACCTCGTCCTCCATGTAATACAACCGGTCAGTTTTATATGCAGAATCTGTATCATTGTCACTCTTGATAACTGTTACATTCAATGGCAATTCAATGCTCCAAATGCTAATGGGGTAACACTCCATTCAATACTCCATTTACTACCTTAAACCTCATAGCATACCATAGGCTAATACTTTGAATTAAGGAATAGAATTAGTGTGCTGAAAGCATTCATTGCCCTTTCGGAGTTCTACAGGGAAAGTGAGGTTTCACTGCATTTAAGAGAATATCCTTCACGTTTGTGAAAAGCAACAGGACTGCAGGAGTCTCTCCTGCTTACTAATCTAATGCCAAATGTAACAGCAGGATATAGACCTGCCTTCAAGTCCATCACCATTTTCAACAAGTGCTACAATTTCTACATGAATGTACTTACCAGTGCTACCATCATCATTTTTTGCTTTATATGTAATTATGACTGTTAAATACCAATGAATTATACTTAAATACATATTTGAGAAGGGTGGAAGTGACAGTCTGACATGGTCACATGGTGCCAAGGTCCCCGTGATGAGTATAAATTGGTACCTTTGACTCTTAGTAATCGCAAGAAATCCAAACCTAAGGTTCACCTGGAAGCTCCACACCATTTTTGCCCTCCCCCTAACCTGAGCCACTCTCCCAATCAGAGATGCCCTCATTGTATTTCAAAGCATCAGAGTGACTCAAAGGACTGTTTAGCCTCTAGACCAAGGAGTTTGAAGGTCTGGAAGATTCTCATTATTTGAGGGATTTTGGTTACAATATGGAGCAATGTGGCAGAAATCCATGTCTGGATAAGTAATCCTCAACTGATGCGTCAGGGACCCTCCCTGGAGAAAATCCTGACTCCAGGTGTCCGCCCCAAAGCACCCACCTCCTTCTCAGTGTGGACGGCATGCTTCTTGGCCAGCTTCTCCAGCTCGATGTGGGCGTTGTTGGCCTGCGTCTCCACCTCCTTCTGCAGACGGAGTCGGTGCTCGTCCATCTCGGCCTTCAGCTTGTTCTCCAGCGCGATCAGCTGCTTCTGGTGCTGCCTCCGCATGCGCTTGTACCCAGACATCTGCTCCCGCAGCTCGTTCTCCTGCTCATGCTCATGAATCTGCCGTGTAACCTGGGGGGGGGGGGGGGGCCAAAAAGTAC
>JAODUD010000040.1:29783169-29793551 GCA_026784285.1 Stomatorhinus walkeri | reverse complement strand
GGGGGGGGTGACGGGGAGACGTCAGCATCATCCTCCCCAGGTCTAGGGGGACACGGTTTCCTCATCACAGTGTCCCTGTGTGGCCTCGTTAAGCCAGCGCCGGCCAAGCGCATACTGGCACAGCCCCCCCGTATGTGCAGACTTAAAAATACCAGCGGGCAGCAACTCTTAAAATACATTTTTTTTTTTATGGGGGGTGGGAAGTGCAAACAACCCACAAATATGTATGCATGTTTAGGGCATTCGCATTTCCCGAGGCACTTTACAGAGTACTGGGATAAAGCTCAAGGATTTCAGAGGCGAGGTGGGAGGGGTGCAAGACCTCACACTTGATATTTCCCTTTTATATGGCACCCAAACTGGGAGTAAACACCCCTCAATACCTGTGATGGGACCACCATCAAAAGCTGTGGGGGGAGAGAGAGAGAGAGATATATTTCTGAACTAAAAATCTTCACCTACATTTGGGTCTTAATTTAGCTGCACTGTATCCAGTGCTTTCTAATAATAAAGGTCCCTCTCTCCACGGCAGAGTCACTGCGTGCCGAGTCCTTCACCAAAAGCACCTCACTGCGCCTCTGGCTCACGGGCGACGAGGGCAAAGCCCGGCCTTAAAGGAGGTGACCGCTTCCTCGGTTACGTAAAGCATCCCGATCTGGAGTCTGGGGGGGGACTTACCACTCACTGGACTGCAGAGTGGGGGAGTCATTCTGGGCGATGTGGTATAAGGCACTCATTGCATTCATGTTGAAGAGGGGGGGCTTGCGTTCCGCTGGGAGAAAGAAGAGATTTGTACTTAAGTCAGACAGATCAGCTGAACCCTGAGGTCCTGCTAGCTCACAGGCCTTCCTGCCCCCCCCCCCCCAACTCTTCCCTTCATAATCCAGTCAGACCACCCAGAATAACCCTGACCCACAAGATACACTTTTTAAATTGAGCAGAAAGGAGAAATCATATTTTGGCTACAAGGTGAATCGCTCTGAAAATCCATCTTCTCAGAAGCAACAGGTCCACTGCACTGATGCAGAGACCAGCCGGCTCCGGAGAGGCCCTCCACAAGGCATTCCCATCTGCCAGCATGCTTTTTATTTTTAAAAGGATACCATATTTGAGGAAACAGTTAGATCATCTGTGCTCCGAAACCTTTGGACAATTTGCTCTGTAAATTATACCATAATGGATAAAACCAGGAAGGAGGCACTTGTGAATTTTAAGGAGAGCCAGAGGAATCCTGATCTCGATGGAAATGACTGTCCAGGCGACACTCACAGGCCGCATTTCCCCATCCCACCGGGCCTCTCCTAATGAGTCTGTGAAGGAACCTCACCCAGCTCGATGCAGGTGATTCCCAAGGACCAGACATCCACCTTGCCGTCGTACTGGCCCTCATCCATGGCGAGTATCACCTCCGGGGCCATCCTGTCACAGGAAGGAGACCTGTTCACCAAAACTTCACCTTCTACATACCAAAGGCTCACTTCCGCCAAGCCCCAGGATCTGACTTACCAGTACGGAGTCCCCACAAAGGAGTTGGCAGGAGACGCTATGGACGCAGACCCAAAGTCTGCCAATTTGACCTGACCTGACTCAGTCAGGAGGATGTTTCCCGCCTTCACATCTCTGAAGTACACAAATCATGGCTTCAACTTTTCAAAAGGCCCGACTAAGTTCCACAGTACAATGATACCAAGAGCATTTCCACTGCAAGGTCTAGAAATTTTCCATTAAACAAGGAAGTTCTCGATAAATATGGGAAATGTTTCAAAGGGCAACATCTTCTTTTGAGCAGAAACCACAAACCTTCCATGAGGCAAGGACCACTCACCTGTGAATCATTGTATGGGAGTGTAAGTAAGCAAGCCCTTGCAAGGCACCATGGGCAATGGCAGCAATTTCTACCTCTTGAAGCGGTTTCTTGTGAACTATGTGTTCAAAGAGAAATCAAAATGACCGAGGTTTTATGTACACTGCAATGTAAATCACTGCACAGTTACTGGGCAGAGAGAATTAGATCAGGTCAATGTGTTGCCTCCAGATTTGGCAAACAGGATCTTCCTACTGAGTGTCTCGACAAATGTTTCAATGATTCATCAATTTCCAGGGACAATGTGAGCAAAGGACTGAATCTTCCACCTCCAGAAGTCGAAATAAGAGTCGCTACGTAAACTACGCATCTCTCCATGTACCTTCTACCCAGTGCTTAACATCCATCAGGTTGCTTAAAAAAAAAAAATCAACACTCACCCTCTAACAGGTCAGAAGCTGAGCCCAGGCAGTATTCCATGACCAGCTGAGCGGAACAAAGAACAACGCCATGAGCAGGAGAGCCAGAACATTCTCACTTTAACGGCGCGGGAATTAAGATGACATTTCGTTCACCTGAAGCAAACACGGGCAGCTAAGCCAGCTCAAGGTCATATGGTTCTCATGAATGTCTTTGTTAAAAATAAACCAAAGGTAGCCAAAGGGAGAAGTTTACATAGCTAAGGATGTTTAATGCTCATGGTGCAAGGAGGCATGTCTGGGAAGAGAAAAATCACAATTAATAATAGAGGAAAGGTAATCCAGTGGGTCTTACAGGAAATGGAAAACCTCAGGCCGGATGGAAATCGCTCCCTGCAAAGGCATTTGTGTAACATGAATAATGCAAATATGGTAGGAGACTGTGGCTCGGACACGGCTGTGTCGGACTCACCCAAGCAGTGCTGTCCTTCAGGTAGCAGCCTTTGTATTCGATGGTGTTGGGGTGACGGAGCTGTTCCAGAAACTTGACCTCCTTGATGATGTCCTGCCATTTCTGTGAAGCGGAGAAAGCGTTGCATCAGAGTTATACTGGGCGGTATAAACGGTATACGATATAAACGGGAGAGATTTTGATTATACTGCCCTACCGCAGAAATTTCTGCTTCTCACCCACAAAAATGACGTCATTAATAAATAAATTATTTATATAATTTATATGAGAATTATTTATATGATTATTGCTGCACCTGGCAGCACAGTCCTGCACGGGTCTGATTTTGACAAACCGCACCCGCCTGTACCAGTCATACTTAAACCCATATCCGAACCGTTATCCGCTATAAATACCGACACCCGACCCGAATGAAAATCAGTCAGATTAAAAATTAAAGACAAAAGTTTATTGGCACAACAAACGACCAGTGACGTACAACATCAGTCATAGCTAAATGTAATTGTTGCTTAATAATAGCCTAATAATAAGCAAAACAAACCTACCTCCAAACTCAAATGATGTTTGATAACGCCATGTCCACACATAGCCTTACCAGCTTTCAATCAAACGTGTTAATAAAAATAATATAAAATGAACGTTAGGCTATCCTGCACAGTATTGGGTTTTATAGGTCATCTATATGCACTTTGATTATCCGATTGGAATTCCTACACGAAGGCAAAGACTAGCGTTTGGTGCGGTGCTTTATATTACTGTGTAAAAAAGGATATAGTCCACAGCTGATATTGTCCACAGCATTTCGAACAACTGGAGATCGCATGCGTTTTTTGAAAATGAAAGTGGGAGAGATTCCTGGGAATGCGTGTGCAGGCATAAACTGATATGGATTTTACGTTTTATTACGTTGAATGCAGGGATTTTGTCACTAAAATATAGCCCTACGGTATTTTTGTTTGCAGACGTTTTAAAAACCGCAATTTAGCTGTCCTTCCTCTGACCCAAACCCGTATCCAACACAGTAAAATGTTTTTCACCCGTTTCAAGAAAATTTGCGGGTCACCCGTCGGGTACCCAAACCTGTGCAGGACTCTGCCTGGCAGGACCTTTATGGAAGAGGTGGTCATACTAATATAGGTGGACTTATGACACTAGGCTAATTATATTAGTTTTGTAGATTCTGTGTCTTGTTTTCTGCTTACCTACAGTTTACTAAACCAACCTGTGTTTTTAATACAAGATAAAACCAGGGAAGTTACCTTAACTGTTTTCATATTTTTTCTATAATTACAGATTTGCACAATAAATGTTCATGGCTACTTTGAAATGTGTTAGTTTATTATACAACTTCCTGCTACAATACCTTTGCTATGGACATATGTTACCTTTTCAAAAACAGTTATATCGAAATTTACAGATCAAATCATACCGCAATATATACCGTCTATGGTTGAAATTATACCACAATATGAATTTTATGCCATATCGCACAGCCCTACAGCAGAATAATCAACATATATAGCTTGTTGCTGACATCTACACAACACGGTTACTTTATCCTTCTCACACTTTCATTATACTCATAACATTACGGGCACCTTAACTGTGTCAACTCATTGTAAGGGGGAAGTTTTATGCTGTTAATTTCTGGGCATGTATGCACAGGGACACTCAAAACTGAGATGCATTTCTGAATAATAGTGATTCATCATTGCCTTGCCATCAGCAGTGCATCATCACCCCTATGTTTAAAACCTTAGCATTCACAGAAATAGTGTTCAGTGCCATAGCGTTCAGTTCAGTGATGGAGCAGCTAAATTTTAAAACTAGAGAGGCCGACCCCAGCTTTGGACTGGTCAAACTTCAGCCTTGTGCTCAGCTGCTCAGCTGCTCACCTCTGTCGTTTGCTTCCCATTGTAGGACATTTTCTTGATGGCCACCACCTCATTCGTGTAGCAGTTTTGGGCCTGAGACAGATACATCGTTAGTGGCCAGAGGACACTCTCAGAGAGGCAGCGAGGTGACGGCGGTGATGGACAGGCCACTTACGAAGTACACCGCCCCAAAACTGCCATGGCCGATCTCTTGAAGGTCACAGAAGACCTCCTCGGGGTCATCCTTGAAGAAGAGATTGGCCACCTCGGGGTCCTTCAGAACTTTCCGTGTGGACGACGGCATCATGGACTAAACAGTACCGTGGACTTCCACTCGCTGTTCTCCGTCATCGACAAGCCCGGCATTGACCATCAGTATCTACATGGGACAGCAGAGAAACCTCAATATGCACGATTGATTGAAAAATGTATGTGATTAAATTTAGAACCAGATAGGAGGTCCTGGGACATTGTTTGAACCGTAATCAGCCCATCCTATGAAAGATGGCATCCCACAAAAATAGTATTGATCAGGAGAAAAAAATGTTCATGCGTCAAAGGATAGTGCATTGGTGGCAGCTTAATTTCATCAGACCTGCATCATCAATCCAGTTTCAACCACTTGGCATTCTGGGAAAATGCAAGGTGCATATAGACATATAAATAAATGTGTAAGATGTACATGTCACGGTGAGTGTGGGGCGTGGGGGAGATTCAGCGAGATTGGTGTGCCCTGATGTTTGGGGGGGAGGGAGATGTGAAATAATCACCTCAGTGACCTGGAGTTAAGTGAGGACATCTTAAAAATGACTGGTTCTTGGCAGAGACTCAGATAGGCAGAGTTACAGTACCTTAAATCAAGAAACAAAAAGGCTACACTACACAACGGCAGCTTCAAAAATACATGCATGACCAAACACCTAAAGCGAGCGGAACACACACGTGACACGACGTAAAGATTACGAACCAGAGCGGCGAAAGGACGCGGCCGAAAATAAACAAGGCTCCAATGTCAGCTGATTAGTCAGAGGCGGCACCAGTGCGCGGAAGCGCGGATAGCGAGCCCATAAACACGCATTAGCAGGCAGGAGAGCGGCCCGTCCCGACCTGCGGACACGGCGCCGCTTAGCATGACTCTGTCTCTCTGTTGCATCATTTCATCTGCGAGGAGCTTCAGACGAAACCCAACGTAAGGCTTGAAACAGAGTCGGTGAGATTTTTTTTTTTTTTAGAGCCCCCCCCCCCCTCAAGAAAAATCTTGGATGAAACGTAGGGAATTTAAGAAAGAAAAATAGATGCATATATTTTAGGTGTGTGTTGTTGGGAGTGGAAAAAATAGAAAAGGAGAAAAGGTCATCATTAAAAGACTGGAGTCACATGACTACTCTGGGGAATCCACATCGCCCACCCTCCTTCCCGCAAACCTTTTAAATCCATGAAATGATGCAAGGAAGTAACAACAGGTTGTAAGAACGCTCGGCACAGCGGTGCGATGGCCCCGCCTCCGGTGCTCACTGGCAGCCCTTCTGGAATGATGCGGCATCAGGGCGCCCGGGGGGGGGCGAGGTGAGGGAAGGGTCTGAGACTAGCTGAGCGAGAACGTTCATCAGAACGGCCAGAACACGACTGCCAGGTCCCGGGGGAAATCGGACACCCACGGTACTAATTCATTTACAGACCTATCGTTACAGGAACTGCTACCAGGGCCGCCAGACCACGCCTGGGTTAAAGGTCCTGAGTTCTGCAGCAATGAGTGAACGTACTTTTGTAAAATATTAACCTTCCGAGGCTACAGATAAGTAAGAAAGACAAGAGTCTCATTAGTCTTGCTAGATCAGGTGGAGGGAGAAAACGATGTCATCTTTCGTCACACTGAGAAGGAAGGATTACTAGTGTTGGTGGTTCAGTGGCTCAGTGGGTCATGCCGTCATGACATGGCCACGATGTTCTGGATTAAAGCAGCGCCTCTTGAGTTTGCCTTTCTCTTTAGATATGTTTTAGTAGCTTTTAGCTTATGAAAAGGCTGCTACAGGATGTGTACCAGGTGTCCAGGGTTAAACTTCTGTGTGCTTTCCATGATTGGACAGTAAGCTTCAAAACACCCTGAAATGAGTGTGCCGTACAATTTTGCCCACATACCTGTAGGTGCCACTGCAGAGCAGAAGAGGAAATATCATTCCCACCCACTATGGGGGCAAAATTTGCTACACTTTCTTTATCTATGATCAAACCACATACCTTGCTTCTTTGACACAACTGCCTCATACACAGTTCAGGAAGGTGTGGGGGATACACACACAACAGTCTGCTAATTTTGGCTTACAACAGTAATTTACGATCCTCACTGGCAAGGCTGTCGTCTTGAGATCATCTTATAAATAAGATGAGCTGAGAAATGCGATAATCCCTGAAGTTTGGAGACCACCTGTGATTTAGTGTTTTAAATACCTTAAAAAGAAATGATATCATCTACTCATTCCTCACCATTTCAGTCGTACAGACTAACAATGCATGGAATGGAACAGAGTCTAATCAAAAAATACCATCAATCCTTTACAGAGGACATCAAAATCATCACACATTATAACACTATTCATCACTATTCATCAATTTCTTATTTATTGCTAAGGCCTTGATTGAAACCCAATAAAAAATATGCTACTAATACACTGTCAGCAAAGCTGTCAAACATTACCATTACCCAAAACGTAAAAGCAGGAGGCTTGTGGGAAGGTCTTGTTAAACTGGTTATGTAACCGTATATCCAGTAGCTATACGTCTGCTTACAAATTGTGTCATCATTTTGTAAATACTTGGACAATAAAAATTAAAAAAACGTAAGTGGGAAAAATTAGAAATAGTGGCTTTTTTGTGTCGTTCCGCACATGCCAGTGCAAAACGGGGGACACCTTGAAAACATCAAGAAGAAAATCTCCCCATGTCGCCGCCTCGCTTGCGGTGACTCAACGTTCCTCAGTGTTCCTGCCTCCTCTCTGCCCGCCCCGGTGAGGTCGCTTATCGGGTCGTCACTGCGCGCCTACTTACCCGCGAGGCAGTTATGAGGTTGTGACGCCGATTCGGGTGCCGATGTGCCTCCAGAATAGGCAGCCAGTTCGTTCTCCTGTTCTCCCTTGGTCTAGCACACCCCTAAAGCCCCACACACATCTTCATGTCCAAGGAACGATGGGGAGTCTGGGGAGGAGGGCGCACAGGACGGGGGGGGGGGGGGGTGTGTGTCAGGTGTGCGGGAGTGTTGTGTGAGCACGCGAGGTACGGTCTGGTCAGAGGAGGAAAAAGAAACAGCAAAGATGACAGAGAAACAGGGAAGTATACGGCATTCTGAGCTCCCGTAAAAAAAATTAAAAAATTAAAGCAGCAGCCCACTTGTGGATGAATAATTCTGACTCTGTTGCTCAAATGCCGTTTCGGGGGGAGGGGGTATCCTCAAAGGCAGTACAAATCAGCAAGGATCACGTCACAGGATGGCTAATACCGGACAGATGCTAGTGCTTCAACAGAACAAAGGTCCAATTTCGAAGCTGACAGCTTCCTGGATCTCTGTTAGCGGCCACCTGTTCTGTGATGAACTGAAATGGATTCTAATCCCTCAGAACGTGGAAAATGGCCACTTGTACCTCTGCCTATGGCTGGCCTGGGCATTTCTCAGGGTCCTCCTCATCTCGGATCAGATTCCCTGATGACTCAAGATAAAACCAGCAAAGATGAAAGGCAACTAGAACCTCAGCGACACGCAATAGCTTCAGTCCACATCTCAAACGGGAGCCTTAAAAAAAACTGGTTTCATAGATATGAGTCATATGAGAAATGAGAATCAGAGCTAAAAAACCAGAACCCCAGAGTTTCCTGGCTTAGGAAACTCATCCTAGAACAGGAGCATCACAGGTAATACCGTGTGAATGACCGCAAGGCAAGACGGACGGATACCCATTACCCTTAGCTACAACCCTGACCTATGCATGCTTTGCAATCCTAACATCGGATTTCTAAACTCAATAAGCTGTCGAGTTTCACCAAGAGTTACGCAACGTTGTTTATGTTGTTTAACGTAAACACCACTAACAGACGGCTGACGTTAACAACCCGCTGACTCCACCTTATCCAGGAGGACGCAGCCTCCTCCCCAAGCCTCCTGGCCCACAGGCCGACCCCAAAGCTGAAAAACGACGAAAGCCACCGAATGAAGTCTCCATTCAGCAAAGACTCAGAGGAATGCAGACCTGCGGGTTCTTGGTGAGCCACTCGCTCGAAGAATTACCCAGCGCCGCCGCTCTGGAAAATTGATGGTTCCGCTTCCTTGACAGATCCTCATGCTCGACATACACGTGTCTTCCTGGCGCATTCATAAAATCGTTTCTCTTCTCCCAGTACGCACTTTGACCTCCTTCGCTCAAAGAACGCAAATAAAACACACCGCCGGTATTTCCGACAAATGACACACGCATCATGCAGCTAATCTTTGCCCCTCTGGCTGATTCACCCTCATTTGTGGAATTCATCAACTGCTTCCTGGGAAATCTCAGCCACTTCTACATGTGTGTCCGCAGCCCTGTTTCCTTTCTGAAAGAACTCTCTACTTTGTGCACCGAGCAGAGTCTAGACAGGGTGTGACTGCATCTGCCCTTTGAGGGATAACTACTTCGAACACAGACAGGAGAGGAGAAGCACATCTGGGGAGAAAACACAAGTTGCAGAGACACATGGCTGTCTAACAGGGCGGTGCCAGATGTGGCCAGATGAGCCCGTCACCAGAATCATGTCGAATGGATGGTGGAACAACATGACAAGCCGGAGTGACGACTCTGTTCGGAGACTCGACCCCTCGGGCGCGACAGGAGTGGGAAGTCAGGCTAAACGCCAGTGGGCGGAACCTCAGCTGATGGCCTCACCCGAGAGCACGGATGCCAGAGAGCTTGTGTCACCTGTACCCAGTACGTGCTCATCATGAAGCGAAACTGACAAAAACGGAAGTATAAAATAAAGCCAATACACACCCCGGTTTATGGAAAACACACAAGTGCACTGTCTGTATACCACATGTGAAACTCACATTACCATCACCCGGCCATATCGGACTGACCTTTCATTACTCTGCCCTGAGCATACCGCCATCCATAGGTCCTCGACTGATCGATCTGGTTGGTATTGCACAATCAAGCATTTTCCATATGCAAATACTTCACAATGTGTTTTACCATTAACCCAGAGGAGGAGAGAAGTAAAAAAGAAACATTAAAATAATTTAAAAAATAAGACGACAGTGGGTTTCCACCGCAGGTCTGAAACTAACCCAGATTTCCAGCTGGGTGTACAAACAGATCAGTGATAAGTCAGCGCATCTCCAAAAAGTGCTGCTTCATGCTTTGTAAGGAACTCTCCTCTCGTTACCATGGGGGTGCCTTGCACAGGACCAGCTTCTGCTGAAGGAGCGTAAACAGAAGGAGGGGGGGTTCCCCTCAGTAATTTTTGCTGATCGGAAGGTGGTGGTGGTGGTATTGGTGGTGGGGGGGTTCAAACTAGTAGTTTTACTAACTACAGACTTAATTGGTAGCTAATAAATTGTGTGTGGGGGGGTCAGGGTTACACGTTTCACGGTATAACAGTATATACATTTATTTATTTAATTTATTTAAGTATGACTGGGCATTTTACAGGACACATTTTTGTTTTACATTTTTTTTCCACATTAACTGTATTATTTTATTATTAGCCATTGCACTTATCTGCTACTTTAATGGTAACATATGGCTAACGAGTTTCTTGGCTAACTGCTTATAGATAAACTGCTAATGTTA
>JAODUD010000040.1:29768460-29779754 GCA_026784285.1 Stomatorhinus walkeri | reverse complement strand
CCCCCCCCCCCCCCCCAGTCACACAGGACTGTCATCAACAGGTCTGTTAAAGGGTCTGAAAGGCTTTTTGGTATACCGCAGGATTTACAAACTCAGATGCTCCATATTGTCAAGGCTTCATTCATCTGGTATTTTACGGTATTTCGTTAGTTTAATCTGGCTTTACAGCTTCTTTTGGGAGGGTAGGCAACTGGGACATGGGTCGGACTGACCGGCCCGAATAGAGCACCAGGACTTCTCTATTCCTTTTCTCCGTCTTTCTTGTTTTGACAGAAGCGTCAGACAAGTGAGGTTGACTAATGTTAAGGCATGCCTGCTGAGAAGAGACGTTACCTGCTTTTCCTGCTCAGGAACGTGGCCCCAAGCAGGAATGGAGGGAGGGAGAGAGGGAGCCAGACGGATTGGCCGTCGATGTAATGGCATTTAGGTGACCGGCTCTGCATGCAGGTGATGATACCAAAGATATGCCTGCAGAAGTGTGGCAAGCAGAAACGTACTATCCCTTTACGGGAAGTTTACAGTCACACCAAAGTCAGGAAGAGGGGGACTTTTTCCCTCCAGAATATGCAACAGCTAGGAAATTAATTCAGCATAAGCATTCTGGGCTTGCCCGGTCAATTAGGGGAGAGGGTTTCATCTCACTCATTAAGGGGCTAATGGAGTTTCCCCTGACCTATCTAGTTAGCTGGGATTTCAGAGATCTTACACTGAGAATTTCTAATGGACCAGAACCAGTTGTGATCCTCACTTCCAGAGAAAGATCCATGTTCTGCAGAGCTTCATTCCTCAAGACGGGACAGAAGTGAAAACAGGGCCTCTTAGAGCCTGATGTTATCGAGCGATGGAACGCAGCACACCTGCCTGCAGCTGAAAGGCAGCAAAGAGGCAGCAAAGAGAGGCAGAGCAGCTTTCTGCTGACCTGGCCAGAGAAACCATACAGGCTTTGATTCCGAGCCCACATCATTCCAAGCACCCCCCCCCCCCCCATGAAAAACTCCTGGAATGTTGAAAATCAAAGCGTCACCAACATGCCACTTTAGAGACAGGACACCAGGCTAAAAAAAGTGTCAAGACCACTGGCAAAAAAAAATTAAAAATTACTAGTATCCATGGAAAGTGGGAGGAGTACAGAAAACAGGCTTGGTGTTGCCCTTTTTGGAGGTGGGGGGGGGAAATCACAGCTGCAATTTCCAACCCAAAAAATCTGAAGCATACTGTACAGAGGGCTGTAATTAACTTCCTTGCACTGTGTCCCACACCCAGTGAGATCAACTCACCAAAAATGCCTCCCTCAGGAGACAGGGCTGAGTTCCACGCACACGTATGCAAGCTGGGGCAGGGGGGGGGGGGCTCACGCTCACCCGACGCGGGAGGGGCAGCCCCAGCTCAAGCCCACCGCCCTGAACGGGATGTCTGTGTACACGATGTCAGCCAACAAACACTCTCAGCAACACGGCACAGGGACCAACGAAAATGAGCCCGCCATACTTTATGATCCTTCAGCCTAAGAACAACTTATTTTCTGTGGAGGGGCAGAGATGGATGGGTGGGGCGGGGGGGGAGGTAGAGGACCCGCCCGATAATTTCCCCCATCACTGAGCAAAAGCTGCCGGGGCGACCACAAACCCAGCTTCGAAATCCATGATTGGTTACCAATCCCGAACACAAAAGGCTGTGGCCAATCAGCAAAGTCTGCTCTTGGCCGGGGGGGAAAACAGGGAGTGCACTGCCCTAAGCTGGGTCCTTCGCTCCCTTCCGGGACACCTCTACCTGCCACCGCATCACCAGCATTAAAGAGGAAGGGGCTCAAAAGCAGAGCAGCATACATAAGATGACGTCGCAAGATTTGTTAATGTAGAAAACTTCAGCAGGGCTGCCCCACAAAGACTATCAGCACAGACCCATGATTACCGGTTTACACAGATTCCCGAAAGCTGAACTGACCTGCCTAAGTCACTACATTTTATGGCAATGGGGTGATAGTGTTACATTAACATGAGCGGAGGTCTAACCGATCAACACACCCCAGTTTCTCCTTGTCACCATTAAGCATCAGGAATGATTTGACCTTCCAACCCGGACCACGCCTGGCCACAGTACATTGCAGAGGCAGAACTCGGCAAAGTCCATTTAATATCCGATGCCATTTGCTACCGTGTTGAATATAGTAACAGTTCAGACAGCGTTTTAATTCGCTGCTCCTTCACGAGTGTTTAAGGTGTTACTCAGAGTTATGGGGAATGGAGCAGCTGGTGAGAGATTCTGGCACATTACTGAGGCAGGAAGGAGAGCCAGCAGTTATGGGAACAAAACGGTGAACCCAGAACCCCAACGGCATCCCGGCCTGCACACAGCTGAGGTCAGACTCTCAGGGCCCGACAGGTGGGTCACACCATGCCTGGCTGCCCCCCAACCGGTGATCATCACACAGATGCAGACAGACCCCCAGCTGGGCGCGACGGAAGCATTTTTGCATGTCTTCAGTCCCCAATTTGACCCCACACAGTTTGGTCAGTTTCACCCACTGAAGAGGACACTTATGACCCAAATGCCACACTCTCCGTAAAATCGAGAGGCATTTCTGGATTTTGTCCTCAGTCTTTGTCTGCTGGATATCAGAGCCTCCGACGGCCCTCCCCTCCCACGAGTGGCTGAGTCAGGTTGTGCCATACAGGATGACATTTTACTACTGTACTGGCCTCATGCAGACCAGCTATGGCATGTCCATCATGTTAGGATGGTGAAATCTCTTCCATTCCTGTTCTGTCCTTTTTCTCTCCCCCCCCCAACTCACTCAGAGCGGGCTTGCTTCAGTGGTGGTCAGTATTATAAATAACTATGATGTCAGCGTCACACAGGAACAAAAATCCCCCCAAGTCTCCTTCCCTAAGTTCTGCAGATAGTTTTAGCCCACAGGTGTCACAGCCTTGTACGATGCCATTCAAAACACCCAGCAAAATATTAACGTTCTAATTCGTAGAATTTCTGCTCATTTCAAAATTAAGAAGCAACATGGGAAAGAGAAGCGACAGCAAAACGACAATAAATACTCCTATGTAAAGGGTATTTTGGCTTCATGATGCCCATTAATTATTAAATCTTGATACAATAAACATTGGAATGTCCTAGATAGAAGCTCTACCAGCTAAACAAGCGACAAAAAAACATCTTCGACTCCCAAGCTGAGCAGCATTCAACGTACAAAGTAAAATATCTCAAAACATTCAGCAAGAGATACAAGCGATATTCGCACCTTTTACATCAGGTTGTTTTATTTCCTTATTTAATTCCCGCCTTCATATAAACAAGGAGCGTCATTCACGGCATTGCCCTCCCTACGGATTAAAGACAAAGGCGAAGGTTGTCATTTACCTTTCAAGCGACCGGGAAGATTACAATCTTGACTTTTACGGATCAGCTGGCAGAAAAACAACCCCTTAAGATAAAGCCGCCGGCCGCGACGCCCTTTTTAACGCCTTAGCTCCGACGTTAAAGCCCTCCGGAAGCGGACAGGTGCGCCGCTCAAAGTGCGTCTGCCGGAGGTTACGGGAGTCCAGCGCCGGACCAGGCAGCGTGTCCACATGGAGACGAGCGCCAGTCGGGGAATGGGGACCCCCCCCTCCCGGCATCGATCCCCGCTGCCCCGTCACCTACGGCGGACACCCCAGCCATCGCACTGACTAAGCTCAGACCGAGCTTTAAAAAGGAGAGCCGATGCAATAAAAAATAACCCCCGCGGGACCATGTGCTGAAGTCATGTCAAGCTGTTGAAACATGGCAAGGTGGGGTATAATCTTTGCGCTGTCGCGATGCAACACGAAATTGCACAAGTCAGTCGTCAATAGGCTCTACCTATATATTACTTATCTTTATTCCCAAATTTAAACATTTTTCCTGCGTTTTTTTCCCCACGACAAACGACCTGGGACGACAGAAGGAGCGCATACCGGTGCACAACAGGCGGCTGCGCTCAGGCAGCTATTAATCATTAATAACAACTATAATAACAGTGATAATAATAGCTGGGAAAACGGCAAGGGGAAAAACAAAACATAGCGCGGACAAAGCATTTGTGAGGAAGAAGAGACGCCGCACAAACTGCAAGAGGAAGCTCGCGTTTGGCCAAACAGCGGCAATAAGAGGCTTACTGGGCGGATATCCTATATTACAACCTGCCAGCAAAACAGAAACCCGGCAATGAAATTTTAATTGAAACAAGGCCAAACGCCCGGAGATAGTTATTTACATGGGTTTCGACTAGTTAAACCTAATAAAAAATAATTCTATATTCACACACGTTGAGAAACAAGGGAACGACGCACTTCTGCACTCACAGGATAAACTCGGCAGCCTTTTGTCGGCACTCCGGGCTGACAGCCGCCTTCTTCATTATTAGGCGATTTCATTATAAATGGGAATTTCCAGCTTCGCGGCCAACAAGAGTCGCTAGTCTTTCGCAAAGATCGGCGTGTGTTGATTATTTTGGGGGGTTTTCTTTTAATTTGATTATTTTCCGGGCGGATATCATATCTACTTCAGCGTCGTTCGCGTCCCTAACCTCAGAGGATCAGGTGCAGTAAATAAACACGTTCCCTCCACCCCCCAAAGCTACCCTCGCCGTCTACAGCCAAACCAAAGAAATCGCTGGACAGTAGACTAAAGCCTGCATCCTTCTTGAAAATACAGCTTTTAGTCTCCGATACCCCGCAAACAACCACCCCCCTGGCCCGATGAGGCATCCGTTAACCCGGCAGCAGGGTCCGCGTCTCCGGGTGCACTGACCCGGCTAGATCAGGCTTCAGACACCGACATTATATCTTAAAAGAAATAAATGGTGGCATCTTCAACAGCCTTAATGATCTCGACCTAAACCTCATGTTGCTGTTCCTGTATTTTCTCTTCTCCCCCCCCATCCAAGTTCACGACGTAAAAAAGTTAAACGTCAGTTCGCTCAACGCTGGTATTTAATACAAGAGCCACTGCACCTTGTACTATTTACTCTGTCCCTTAAAAATCTTTCGGGGGCGAGAAAAAGAAGGAAAAAGGCATACTGACCACTCGTCTTCTGTCTCTTCACTTGTAGGAAGCCCACGTTTTTTTTCTCTCCAAAAAACATGAAGTCCGCCTGCGGCAATTGAGACTTTCGATTTGTCTTTCAAAAAATATAGTTTGACTTCCTGGCTGAACCGTAGATGGGGTTTTTTTCTTTCCACTGCACACGGGCCCTGCGACGCCGTGACAGCGGCTTTCAGACGGAAATAAAGAAAAGACAAGCAGACGAACTAGTTAAGACGTTTGAGGACCATTACTTTACCTCCTGTGACTCTTAAGGCTGCAACTGTACTCCGTCCGTCACGCTTGCTCTTATCATTGCCAGTTGTCAATGCATCTTGGACAAAATAAATAAATAAAAACGTAGCGTACACGCCGCTCCGGTGGCTTATGCTCTCAAACTTAGCGGGGCTGCTCATGCAACGCGTCGCAATCAGCAAATGGCTAACATAGGCGTGTGGATTGCCTGGGGATGAGGCTGAAATCATCCACAAATGCCCCCCCACATCTAATTCGAAGTCCAACGCACAAGTAAAGCTGAGGTCGATTTGATCTACATTTACCATTAAAAACGACGTACGGTTTTAAAAACCATCTACTTTTTGTTGTATAATGACTAGAAAAAAAGGAAGCTGTAAAATGTTTCCAGGCTAAAACTGTAAGCTTTCCTGGCTATATTTAGTGTACTGATAAAATGACTGATCATTGATTATTCGACTCCTTTTCAAGACGTGTATTTTTATAAGTGTGCGACAAAGACACTGAACC
Organism: Stomatorhinus walkeri; assembly: GCA_026784285.1. NCBI lineage: Eukaryota > Metazoa > Chordata > Actinopteri > Osteoglossiformes > Mormyridae > Stomatorhinus > Stomatorhinus walkeri. The sequence goes on along the minus strand of JAODUD010000040.1, from coordinate 29,773,934 downwards.
ATCAAATAAATCTAGAAATAAATATAAAAAACATTAAATGTCGAAATACTTTTTGGAAAATTATAAAATTATACTGTTTTCTGAACAAAGGTTGGATTGTTATTCTTTCCAAATATTAAGGTATGACCACATCGGATGAAAACACCATACAGGTGAACAGCAGTTTATCAATAGCTGGACACTTATGTTCTACTGCCACCTGCTGTTAATATTTAGTATCGCTTATTTAATTATAGATATGGGTGTACAATTTAAAACGATTAATTCAACCTCTTTTTATCCGTTACGTGCTTTAAAATTACATTAAAAATAAATTCATAGTTCATTGTTTTGTTCGTGACCGTTCTATCTCAAACTCGCTTTATTTAGCTGATAGGCATACAATATAATAGGTGATCAGAATATTGTGCAAATGTAAAATATTGCAGGACGAGATGTTTCCCTAAACCGTACCTCGTGTGTGTGAGTACATGAAATATTCAGGAAAATTAAGATGTTCACAATATTTGCTATAAATTTTATTGGAAGTTGGAAGAGTAAACTACAGTTCCCATGGAACCCCATGACAGACAGGCAGCGTTCAAATAAAATAACAAATTGACCTTAATGATATGTTAAAATATCTCTTCGTAAGTTCATATTCAGCATAAGGTAATACTCTCTTTGTTTTGGTTTTTATTAATAGCGAAAAAGAAGCGGGAACATGCGTATTCTACTTGAGTACCATGCAGTAGATGTTCATTTAAAGTGCCTTTTAAAATATTTCAATGTACATTCGTTTCAAGTAACTTTAGAAAATATAAGTGAAAATAAAAGTGAAACATGTGTATGCAATGTGTATTTAATGAATAAAAGGAGAAATGAGAATTTAAAAGTATATAATTTTTCTCTTTTTTTCCATCAGGCATAATATCGGAACGCCTACTCGAGGACCCTTGGTAGTTCGGGGCGCTGTTTCTCTTTTTGTTGTTTTAAGATGCATATATTCTGAATAGATACGGTTTATGGGGTGTTGTTTACATCCTTTATTTAAAATAATACTGATAAACAAAGTAAAATGGCTTCGACTTTGTTGTCGCCCGTGGTGGACTACTACAACGATGAGGAGGATCTTGACAGTATGGAGGATGAGGATGATCGGAGTTTCAGAGGGAGAGATTCGGAGGAAGGTATAGTTAGCCGTTCAGCGCGGCGACCCGTTAGCCAAACAGTAGTACTACCGGCTGCCCGATTTAAAATACATTAAAAATCTTGACTTGCGTTCCTGAGTTTTGGAAATCGTTGATCTTTCTGACCGCTACCTTAGATTGTTTTGCACAGCATTGTTCAGATATATGATGAACCAGCCTGACCCTTGAATTGTGACTAGTTAACTCATCAGCTAGTCAGTGTGGAGCTTAAAATCCTGTAAGACTGTAGAGTTTGGGTGTTTTGTACCTAACGGTGTTTAACCAGTATAGACACTGGCATAAGAATGGCACGGGAGTGCGGGCGTGGTACAGTTAGTCAGGCATCTTTTTAATTTAGCTTGTTGGTTTAAATGGTCATAGACCGTGATGTGTTGTGGAACTTTACTGCTTTTTGACAGTACATAATAGCCTAGTTTTGCTTTCTCTTTTTCTTTAATCAACTTGGCAGAATTACATCTTTGTCGTTGCCAAATGTAAGGGACTTGTGATTTCTTGGGAGACACCCCATCGCGAAGAACAAGAAATTAAATATATTTCCCAGAAGTATGAGCTTCAGAATCCTGTAACGTAGCGTTCTGAAATGTAAACGTGAAAAGCAGAGGCGGAACTGACCTGTGTTAGGAAGCTGAGCGAAGCTGCCATTGGGTTTTAGACTGCGGGAGCTTCGCATCTATTGGATACGGCTGCTGTCTGTCAAACGCATTGGAGGCGTGACCGATTTCCGCAAACCTTAGTGTCGTGTGACCGGTAACTGGTCAAAGTGGCTGGTACTGGGTGGGCTGCTTCAACTATTCGCGTAACGCCTTACTTTATTATCATTTTGAATCAACACCCTTTACTTAATGCACTGCGGCGTGTGTATTATCTCTTTATTATTGTATTATTAACAGTGATTGCTGGCTAAATAACTAATAAGGAAGTGATATTTTCCCACGAATGGATTTTGGAACCTTTTAACGCGCACTATGGTTAGTAAAGGTAACGTGGAGACACCGTATCCCTGCATTGCGTTATGACTCTGCGGCTTTCGCTAATTTTTAAACCCCCCTTTCCGTCGCAGGCAGGACGGTAGATGGAGATCGGGCTTTGCAAACGTGCGTGACACCATTTCGTTTCCTACCCCTTATTTAGCTCGTTGCAGTAGTGTGTGTCCCAGAAAAACCGTGCATGACGGACCGTGAAGCCGATTGTTAGTTGAATAAGTTTTAATTCAAGGCTAGACCTATAAGTGGCACCACCGTCCTGAGCTGAAATGGTCGTATCTGGCTTCGTTAGGAAGACATTACTGACGATCTGACGTTATCATGTCACCGGACGAAGGCTATTCATTAAACTGTAAGATACTGCACCTGGTTTAACTGCGTCTTGTATACTTGCCGCATGCTGAACCTATATATAGATATCGGTGCCTGCTTCGTTAATGGCATGTATGCTTCTCGATGCCGTGAAACATAGGTTTCAGACTGCTACACTGACTAAAATACGTGCCGATTAAATATTCTGAATGTGTTATGTAACGTATTATGAATATATTTGGGTGTAAAAATGCGTTTGTATACATGCACAGTTAACGCCGTGTTCCTTATCACGGGTACATAATGATGAAGCGGGACATCGAGCTATTGAAATGTATCTAAGAAGGATATTTCCGCTTATAAAATGTGCGCTAGTTCTGTGTTGTAAAGCGATCGCGGATGAGTTGCTGGAAATGCACATTATCGCCGAAGGTAATTGGAGTTCGTGGTTCCTCGCCGTTTGTACTGAAAAACGATAATATTTAATCGCTTTCGTTTGTACTGCGGTTTGTAATCCGTGTTTTTGCTGATCGGTTGCTCGGTCGTGAGAATTTTCCTCTTTGATTTGAGTGTTTCTAATCTTAGGGAAATTATTGTATGGAATAAGCCTGGCGTCCGCTGTCGGCCCGGTCTCCCGAGGTCCTTTGAGGGATTTGATCCAAGTAAAACAGTGTATTTGAACATAATCTCTTTAGCTCTGAGCCTTAAGATATTGACAGATTCCTCGCTGCAGTTTGTTTCCATTGACCCGGTGTTGTCCAGGCTAACGGCATGATGTCTCTGGAGGGATAGTCGGAGTGGGTCCCTTTCCCATGGAAAATGAGAGCAGACTGACCGAGATGAAGTTCCCTGACACTCCCATCTCTTTTGGCAGACACGGAGGATGCCAGCGAGACCGACCTGGCCAAGCACGACGATGAGGACTATGTGGAAATAAAGGAGCAGTAAGTGGTCATGTCCCAGTGAATGTGCGACCCGTTTTGAAGCATATTACCAAAACATGTCATAGAAACAGCAAGCAGCGTGGCGATGAGGGACATGAATTTGTGATGTAACACTCACCAGCAAAAGCTGTTATAGCTCTGATAAGGTCCTTTACGATTTGGCCCAGTGAAATATATGGCTGTAGAAAAGGGTGATGGAGGTGAAGCTGTATTTCTGAGTGATGGTTTCAGCCTCATAAAATGCTTTAAAAGCATAATCCCAACCTGCTGTGCTCCAGTTGGGTGAATCTGAAAATCTGGAGTGGACTTTTTCAATGGGGGTGGCTACAGAGCGCCAGGATCTACTGCCACGCTTGATGGATTGGGCTGCCAACTAGAGATTCCTGCCAAGCGCTTTGTGTAACTGGGGCATTACAGATTTGGGTGGCATGGACCGTGGGGGTCTTCTAGGCAGCGATGTCCTATATTACTGATGTTATGTAGCTTAACCCAAGGGTTATTCCTTGAATTGGATGACTTAATGTCTGTACTGAGTTCATTGTTTGTATGTGTATATATAGATTATATAAACTCCCTCATCCCTGACTCTGTTGATCAAGCACTGCTTAACTGTGATCTCTTTTATAACTTTCTTTTTTAAAGGATGTACCAAGAAAAATTGGCATCTCTGAAAAGACAACTGCAGCAGCTCCAAGAAGGTAATGGAGGAAATACCTGTACTAAGACCGCCCCCCCCCTTTCCGAATTCAGCAATACATAGAGTTGATGCTGCTCAGGCGTATCAGTTACCTGATTACTGACTTGTGTAATTAAATTGTCACGATCTAAAACGTATGCTTTAAAATTGACAAAACATTTCTCGTATCGTATAGGCTTTGTTCCAAAGTAGCAATTTACAACTTAGTCAAATTGCCGGAGATGATGCATAATTAACATGAAGGGCAATCAGCAGCTTCTTACTAAGACAGGACGGCTTTTCCTTTCAGGCACGCTGCAGGAGTACCAGAAGAGGATGAAGAAGCTGGATCAGCAATACAAGGAGCGGCTTCGAAATGCAGGTGATGCAGGGCCTGTCTGTGCCTCCAGGGGGCACTACGCGACAGCTAGACGCATGCCTTTTTAGATTTGGCTTCTCTACTGTAACCCATTAGAAAAATTCATTCTGTGCTGATGACTATTGGAGCAGTAAGTCTGATGAAAATTTGAATAGCCTTCAAGAGAGATGCATAGCCTGACTAGTAATTATCCATTGATGCTGAATAATGTCCACCAAAGAGTGCCCTGCAGAATAAATCTGATGTTATATCTTTCTCTCCAGATCTTTTTTTCCAGCTGGAGGTAAGATTGTTTTGATTATACCACACATTTTATTGTGTACTAGCCATATGCTTTTTGATTTAGCTTCATTTTGGGAGTGAACCAAGCCCTTTGTAATGTGATGTGCTTGTAAGTTATTTGTAGTGTCTCTATCTGCCTGCTTTGCCCTCCAGACTTGCTGTGATGTTGTCGTGTACTTCCACACCACCAAGTTAAAAATTCATTGTGAACAGTTTACGTGAAGACCCAGCCACAAATCGCGATTTACCCCCTTACCCTATCCGGGCGTCTGATTTGTGGTGGGGGAGCTTTCAGGATGCATCTCTCTGTTGTAGACCGATCAGGTGGAGCGGAATTACATCAAAGAGAAGAAGGCTGCTGTCAAGGAGTTTGATGATAAGAAGGTGGAGCTGAAGGAGAACCTAATCGCCGAGCTGGAGGAAAAAAAGAAGATGATTGAGAATGAGAAGTTGACCATGGAGCTGACGGGAGGTAGGAGGCACAACGAGCTAATTGTTGGGTCTGCTTTTCATCTTGTAGGTTTTTAGAGGGTTTAGTTGCCCTAGATGTAGGTCTGTTTCTGCTATCAGTGAGGTTCTTCTGCGAAAACGTACATGGTCTCAAAGTCTTTTAGAATTCATGAACTTTTCCCAATTAACACTAGAAAGACTGACTGGGTCAATTGACCCAGTCAGTCTTTCTAGGTATATACTGCTGTAAAATACTAA
>JAODUD010000040.1:29714951-29726746 GCA_026784285.1 Stomatorhinus walkeri | reverse complement strand
AGGGAAAAAAAACAGATATTTATCACACTATGGGGACATTGTGTCCCCATAAGGATAGGTATACCCGCTCACACCTATACACACACACACACACACACACGCATGCGCACATACACACACACACAGGTCCGGTTAACATATCTTTATGGGGACTGCTCATTCATTTGCTAACACGAACTATGACAACCTTAACCTCTACCCAGCCTTAACAGGTATTCATCACGTTGGTGTACTTATCTAAATGGGGACCGTCCATTCACTGCTATGGGAAAAACCCTAATGTCAATCACGACACCCTTAACCTCTTCCCATCCCTAACGTTAACCATAAGTAAACAACAAAAATACAAGACTTTTGGCATTTTTACTTTTTTGATTGCATTCACAGATTTTTATAAAACTGAGGTTATCCAAATGGGGACCTCAAAAGATGTCCCCAAAAGTATGGAAATTTCAGGTTTTACTACACTTTGCGGACAATTTGGTCCTCAAATGTGATCTATGCAAACCCACATACACACACACACAAACAAGACATACTTATCACTATGAAATGCTCCACTTGTTGAAATTACTACAATTTATTTCTGTCTGGTGCCAACTCAATTAAAAACAAAGAAACCCTTCAAGAAAGCATTACTGTAGAAATATACATGTTTACAGTTTTGAGAATCTACAAAGGAGCTAATCTGTATGCAAGTATAATATGCAATTAAAGGCATGTAATAAAACAATCTTCACAATCCTTGTGGAATGAGCCGTCATTACCTTTCCATAGAACTGAGAATTTATGGGTTAATAAGGACTATAAGTGGAATTCACAAGAGAAAACCACTAATTTAAGTAGAATAGAATAAATTACTGGTTTGCAGAATGTACACATTTTAATTGTTGTTATTAAATTAAATAGAATGTAATCAAACAGTGACATTTGAAAAAATATTAGTTCTCTATTCAGGGTGAATAAAAATATAGATTTTTTGGTTGGCCTATATATGCACATTGTCAGTTGATGGAATTGTCTCTGATTTCCAAAAAATAATATTTTAAAAATACAAAATGACCCTGGTAATCACAGAAAGAAAATGAGTTTTCACAAGATCAGTATTATGCAGACATGGGTAAATCCACATTTTTTTTTTTTACCTTTTTAAAGCGCAAATGCCTTTGAATGCTTTGAAGTCCAGCAGTTGGTTAATCTGTGTGCCTTTCTGCCGTTGGGCCTCTGGTAGGTAATCCGACACTCGGCCAGCTTCGTCTGACCCTTCTCCCTCCCCGAGGACGTCTGCCATTTTGGTATATATATATAAAAAAACAGTCTTCCTCTTTCACCCCAGGTAAAAACATCAAACAGCAGAAATGCTAAAATAATGAAGGAGTATGATGGAATGTAAGAGGGAGAAGTCTTTTTAATTAAAAAGAAGATTGAAAGTTTTCTTAATTTGTATTTGTCTGTTGTGTGTGTGTGATTCTTTTTTTGTTTATGAAGGCAATTGAATCATTTCTACATATTTTTAAATGCCTAGAAGTCATAAAAACCTTTTTAATTATGGAATATACAAGATTTTTTTGAGAATTACTTTTAAAAAGTTCTTGCACAGAAAATATCTAAATGTAACCGTGATTTGATTTTTGTTCATTTTCATATGTGTGGTTTATATAGTTTCATTAAAAAAATTCCCACCCAGGTGAATCTTTCTCAGAATCTTTGTCATTTTTCCGAATATGACACAAAAACTATTTATTTTAATAGTATGTTTCTTGATATCTCATGTTTAAATGTCTTACATATTTATATTTTACTCATTACTGTTTCCAACGACATTGAAATTTCATTTCAGTGTTTGACCCACGCATCATATAACTGAAGATGACAATGAAGGTTCACGCTATGGATAAAAGTATTGGGCCACCTGACCATTATACCTAATCCATAGGCATCAATATGGAGTTGGTCCCCCCTTTGCAGCTATAGGAGCTGCAGCTCATCTGGGAAGGTTTTTCACATGCTACTTTGTGCACAGTCATGCTGGAAGAAAAAAAACCATACCATGACATTTTAGACGATTCTGTGCTTCTAACTATATGGGAACGGTTTGGGGAAAACTGTTTCTGTGTGAAAAGCAAGGTCCATAAAGATATGGTTGGGTGGGTTTGGTGTAGACTGGCCCACACAGAGCCCTGACCTGAACCCCATCGAACACCTTTGGGATGAACTAGAATGGAGATTGTGAGCCAGGCCTTCACTTCCAACATCAGTGTCTGACATCATAAATGCTTTCCTTGTAGAAAACCTTCCCAGAAGAGCAGCAGCTCTTATAGCTGCATTGATGCCTATGAATATAGAATGGGATTGTCATAAAAATTAAGTAGATGTAATGGTCAGGTGTCCCAATGCTTTTGTCCATGTAGTGTACTTTCACTTGAAGGTGACATTGATGTTGACCCTCCACAGTGAACGCAGAAGGAGTCACCACCAATGGTTCAGAACAGAAAGTCCATACAGAGGATGGTCAGGACAGCCTACAGCAGTCAAATTCCATCAGCAACACGAAGCCAAGGTTCACTGCATCTGAGATGCCAGTTGAGGGGGGCTGGGTCAATTTGCAAAACAATTTGCCAGTCCCTCAAGAAACATTTTGGTGGGGAAATGGGGGGGGGGGGGGCAAGTGAATGTCCGGCAAGTGAATGTCCGGTCTAGTAGGAGGTCGCAGTGAAGAACCATCACAGTGAAGAACTGTTTCTTCCCCCAAGTTCTCCTTATCATCTGTAGCTGAATCTGAACTACTGCAAAATGACTTTATGCGATGTTCAAGTGTTCTGTATTTTTACCTCACTATTGTACATTTATTGTCTATTCTTGATTTATTTGCATACTGCTAGCTGTTCTGTTCACTAGATGTATTTGAACGAGTCAGCATTCCGCTCCACCTGATAAGTAAAACCGACTGAGTGTTGAAGTTTGACCATTAGCGAGCCCTACAGGTGCACAAATCAGTGTAAGCGACCGCTGCAGAAATGCAACCCTCCGCTGACCTAAGATCTGCATACCCATTCGCTTAGATATTTGCAAAGACCAGTGTCAATTTCCAAAAATTATGTAAACATGTAAAAAAATTTCAACGCAGAATTACTCCAGCTGAAAACATTTTAGAAAGCGCACACACGAGTGTAGAGCACACAGCAGGGAACACCAGAGATGGGATATCAGTCATATGTGTGACTTTTTGAAATCACGCGTCCACTCTGGTGGACTGGCACCCCATCCGTGGTGTCCTCTACCTTATGCTCTATACTGCCAGTCATATGCTCTCCCCAACGACCCCCCCACTGGAAAAGTGGCTGGAAGATGGATGGACAGACACGCATTCTCTGAATAGTTGTTCCTTTAATTAGACTAACAAATCACTTCTAGCTGCTCACAACGTGTTGCTCACTGACATCCAACTCACACAGACTATAAGGTGAAAGTCAGAAAATACGATTTGAGCACATACAGACTGCAGCTGTAGGAAATTAAATATGACCATTGTTCCATTCTTAATAAACATATTCAGAGAATAACCATTCAACCGTTCATCCTCTGTGTGTGTGTGTATGTGGTTTTGTATTTATTACATTGTGGGGACCAAATGTCCCCGCAAAGTAACAAAGATCTCTTATTTTGACATTGTGGGGTTGAGAATTGTAGATTCTCAATTTTCCAGACCCCTCAAAGGGATTTTTTTTTTAAATCTGTGACTGCAATCAAAAAACTAAAAATGCAAAAAAACAGTGCATTTTATTTGGTCCCTTCTTGCTATGGTTAGGGCTGGGTAGGGGTTAGGTTGTCCTAAGATTATAAGTTGTGCCCCTATAAATTCACATAAGCTTGGCTACACTAACATGCGGCAGCATTTTTGCCCCTTATCTGACACTGGTGTTACTGGCAGAGCCAACACCCTTGAAGCAGACATTTAAACCCACATATGCAAAGTCATCAATAAACCGATTCCCACGCTTTAGAAATGATTCGGATATTCTGTGGCTAAGTGCAGTTTATATATTTTCACAAAATCTACTATAAACACATATTGCCAGTGGTCAGTCCAAAGAGACAGAAAGGAAGGTTCATCTTACATTTTGAAACACATATTTAGGATTGACCAAAGGAATGAATCAGTCAAATCCGACTCCTTTGCCTGTGCAGCATTACGATGTGTGATTCAGCTGACCACCATTAGGAATTAACTTTTTATGAGATGAATAATTAACTTTTTATTAGTCAAGTCAAGTGGGTCTTTATTGTCATACCATCTATATACAATCCACAGCATACAGTGACTTGAAATAATATTCCCCAGCACCGTTGTGCAGTATATATACATAAAGTGCAGAGACTGTGAACAAGACAAATGCAAGACAAGAGGGAGATGGTAAAAGGAGAATAATAGCTGATAAATATGAATAATAAACAATATGCATACATTGACACACAAGGGAGGGCGGCATGGTGGTGCAGTGGTTAGCGCTGCTGCTTCACAGCCAGAAGGTCCAGAGTTAGTTCCCGGGTCCTTTCTGTGTGGAGTTTGCATGCTTTCCAGGTGTTGGAATATGTGGGTTTTCACTGGGGGCTCCGGTTTCCTCCCACAGTCCAAAGGTGTGCAGGGTCTAAATTGGCCCTGTAGTCTTGTGTGTTGGCGCCCAGTCAGGGTTGGTTCCCACCTGTGCCCAATGCTCCCAGGATAGGCTCCAGGCCCCCGTGACCCCAGTGGGGACTAAATGGTTACGATGATGGATGCATACAAGGGGTACCTACACAATATACATGATGTGGTAAAGATCATAGAAATCTTGATTTAAAAGGTGAATAAATACAACAGATAAAATAAAAATTTGGGTGCCAGTTTTTACACATCTATTGCTTCATGGATATAGGTTCAGAGGAGTATGGTAGTGAGAGGCGGTTTTATGGACCTCACTGCAGAAGGGCCACACACCACAGTGGCTGGAGTTTGCAGAGACTAGTCCCATAAACAAGAAACAGCCAGTCAGCAGCACTGGTGTGGCTGAAAACACTTTGATAATGAAAGAGTTCAGAGGAGAATGGACAGACTCGTTAAAGCTAACCGGAAGGCCACAAGTGCAAAAATAACAGCTCAGTACAACAGTGGTGTGCACAAAGGCTTCTCTGAACACACATCAACTTTTGAAGCAATTTTAGAGGCAAATATAGATCCTGCCTGATACTAGTTAGGCGAACCTCACAAAATGGCTAAGGAGTATAAATCACAGATGGAGAGAATAAACTCCTTCTTCACCTTATTTTCCTGATATTACATTTTACTGCTAGCTTCACTCCCAGTGGAAATATTCTCCTTTCTGTGATCTAGGGCTTTTTCAGGCTTTCTTTGCATTACTGGATTACTGGATTCCCGTATTTAAAATTGTATTTGGATCTGCAAATTTGGATCCTTCTTTTCCATTATATTGAGGATGTCCCTATACTGGCCAGTTGTTTACATTTATCAACATTTTTTTGCATTTGCTCAGAGCTCAAAAAAGCAGACCTAACTTGGTTGGTCACCTAGAATTATCCTACTGCAGCTGACAGGCCTGAAACATTACCCCGAAGGCCATTTCCAAAACTCCAGAACAGCGCCATCTACAGGGCTACTTAGGATAGCACACATTCATTAGAGTTCGGTCAGCCATTTTATATTGATATTGATACTGGGGCCTTCAGCTAGTGCTGCCAGTGAATCAAATAATCAAAGAAAGTTTGGTGGGCCCCACTTCCCGTTTAGATCCTGTATACAGGTTGTTCTCCGCTAATTGCTAGCAATTTGCCAAATAATTGTAAAGCATTGTTGAAGTCACAGTGCATGTCATTAACATAGTGTGATTGCAGAAAGAGCAGGTGTTTCTTAAACTGTTCTTAGACAACATCTGAAATGTTGGGAATTCAAGGTTACGCTGTATGAAACACAGTCCAAAAGCCAAGAAGAGGACAGCTGGAGTAGGACCTACATCTCCTTCCTGCAAGAAGAAGGGGCTGCTGCTTTAATGCTATATGCACCCATGGCCGTGTGCGTAAGATGTGAAGCTGGTCCGATTTCAAGGTAGACTGCCCTGCTAAATTTAGGCCTGGTAATTCATTCATCACCCGGCTAGTGGAATTCTCAGGACAAGCCCATCCATTCTCACCGGTGTTACTGCTGTCTGTCAGGGTGACTTTGAAGCAGCCCGTTACCCATCACAACCGGGGTAAGGGGTGGGGGGGGGGGGGTGTAGTGGAAACCCACTTCACTTTGCACCAGCTCCTCTCTGCCAAGTGGTGCAGGCCTCTGATTTACCCACAATGCTGTGGCTGTCCGCTGAAGTGGAATCCTGTTTGGTCTGTCTCGCTGATTGTGTGAAATTCCCAATAAAGACAAAACAAACCAAAGATCCAGTAAAGGTGTTAGGAGACGTTGAACAGAGACATTTCCTTTGACAGACCAAAAATATGCATTTAATTACCATAAATTATATGGCTGTCTATGTGCTGTAAACATTTGGGTGGATTTAACAAATATATATATATTTCATGAATCATGAAAGAAGGAAAAATGTGTTTCACATGATTTTTCCTTGTTTGGATTTCTTTATTTATTATGCTGAGCTGGTCTTGGCCCTGGGGGGTTGGTTGTTTTCAGTGCTTGGGTTCTTTCCCTGCATGATTGAGTTCCTAGATCATTTGTGTTGACTGCATGTTTGAATTCCATGCTTGGTTGCATTTCTCGCTTGGTTTTGTTCTCTGCTTGGTTGAGTTGCCTTGCATGGTTGTCTTCCCTGAGTGGTTGCGTTCCCTACTTCAATTCATTCCTTGCATGATTATGTTCCCTGTTTGGTTGCATTCTCTGTGTGGTTGTCTTCTCTGCTTGGTTGCATTCTCTGCATGGTTGTGTTACCTGAGTAGTTGTGTTTCCTGCATGGTTGTAATCCCAGCGGAGTTGCAATCCTTGCATGGTTGTCTTCACTATTTGGTTGTATTCCCTGCGTGGTTGTCTTCTCTGCTTGGTTGCATTCCCTGAGTGTATGTGTTTCCTGCATGGTTGCATTCCCTGTGTGGTTGTCTTCTCTGCTTGGTTGCATTCTCTGCATGGTTGTGTTACCTGAGTGGTTGTGTTTCCTGCATGGTTGTAATCCCCACGGAGTTGCAATCCTTGCATGGTTGTCTTCACTATTTGGTTGTATTCCCTGTGTGGTTGTCTTCCCTGCTTAGTTTCCTTCCCTGTGTAGCTGAACTCCCTTTCTGATTTGTGTCCTCTGCATTGGTGTCATGCACCATTAGTAATTAAGGGTTAGAGTTTGTAGCCTTAACTACACTAAACAGAAGAATGCATTGGGACATTACACCATTGAGGGACATTATTGGGACATTAATCATTGAATTCAGGTGTTTCATCCAGACCCATTTCCACAGGTATATAAAATCAAGAACATAGCCAGGCAGTCAGGATTACAAACATCTGTCAAAGAATGGGTTCGTTCTGAAGAGCTGAGTAAATTTAATTGTGGGACTGTCATAGAATGCCATGTTTGCAATAAGTCAGTTTGTAAGATTTCTACCCTGCTAGATATTCCATGGTCAGCTGTAGGTGGTATTATTGCAAAGTGGAAGCATTTAGGAACAACAGAAACTCAGCTATGAAGTGGCAGACCACGTGAAGTAACATAGCGGGGTCGGCGAGTGCTGAAGTGCCATGGCCAAGCAGCTACATACAAGCCTCACATAGTACAGGACTCTAGAGCACTGGAGACGTGTTCTCTGGATTAGCGAATCATGCTTCTCTATCTGGCAGTCTAATGGATGAGTCTGGGTTTGGTGGATGCCAGGAGAACCTTACCTGCCTGACTGTATTGTGCCACCTGTAAAGACTGGTGGAGGAGGGATAATAGTATGGGGTTGTTTTTCAGGGGTTGGGCTTGGTCCCTTAGTTCCAGTGAAGGGAACTCTTAATGCTTCAGCAAACCAAGACATTTCAGACAATTCTATGCTTCCATCTTTGTGGGGACAGTGTGGGGAAGACCCTTTTCTGTTCCAGCATGACTGTGCCCCAGTACATAAAATAAGGTCCATGAAGACATGTCTGCTTCAGTTTGGTGTGGAAGAACTTTACTGGCCAGCACAGAGCCCTGACCTGAACCCCATCAGACACTTTCTTTGGGATAAACTAAAAGGGAGACTGTGAGCCAGGCCTTCAAGTGCAACATCAGTGCCTGACATCATAAATGCTCATCTGGATGAATGGGTAAAAATCCCAAAGACACATTCCAGAATCTTGTGGAAAACCTTCCCAGAAGAGTGCCATAAAAGTTCATGTATGTGTAATGGCCAGGTGTATCAAATAGTCTTGTCCATTTAGTGTATTATAAATTTTATTTAGTTTGTGCCATCTATTCTTCAGGCAGGTGATGAATGGAGAGGAAAGGTTTTCCTCACAGTCAAATTTAACCACCAAGAAGGCAACATCTGCATGTCATGCATGGGCTGCTAGTGTTGCCTTCCCCTGCAAATGTCCCATAAGTGGGGGGGAGGGGGGCATTTGGGAAAGTGTTGGAAGGAAAATTGAATTCACCATGATGATCTGGTCTCCTCAGGCCGGGCTCCTTCCATGCCATTTCGATGACACCATCCGGAGGTCATCTAGGTAGACAGTCATGTTTCACAGCTTCTGTCATCTACAGGAATAATAGCACCATTTTCGCCCTCCCCAGATACCATAATACATTATTCAGGCCTTATCTCCTGTCCCAAGCACCACACGATGGCCGGTGACAGGAGCACCATGTTCCCACTGACATATTCCCCCAGCATCCATCACGTGATGCTGCCTTCCTGCACCATCTCAGCATCAGATCCGGAGACGGTCGCAGACCAGTCCGACCTTTTCTTTTATTTGCTCTGGTGTTGGCCTTTTCCTGCTTTGTGACAGGGCTGTGCATCTTCTGGAGATGAGGAACACATTGGACTAATGGCTCTTAAGCGACGTCAGTTAAGATGAACTTAACTCAAAACGGCTACCTGACTCTTCCAGCAATCTTTTTATAATATGCAATAACAAAATGAATTTATTATATGCAGAAATGTACATGAAACAGTGTGCTTACACGGTCTGACACCAGATATGGTAAAAAGCAGCAATAGTTGGTCTGTGTGGATTTCTTGCTGTTCAGTCACGGACCGGATCCCTTTGCCGTTTTGTCACGGCGGCAGGCATGAAACATAGACATAGACTCTTCATGCGTATAACACCTCAGCAGTCCCTGAAAGGGGGCTGAAAACAAGACTGTGGTCAGATGACAGGCGCTTGGAAGATTACCAGGGGACGCTGGAGGATTGGCTTTGGTACCATAACCAGTGCCATAACCAGTGCCCCCTCCCTTAAATACTTGTGCTGGAGGTTTGCCCCCTCAGAAGATGCAGCCCTGGACAATTGCCTGTCTTGCACTGGCCAGGATGTGGAACTGGTGGTACCTGATACTCAAATGCTGAACTGAAATTTAGAGGCAGAAAGCCCTGCCATTGAATCAGTGAGAAGGCTCAGCTTGAAGGTTTGAGTACTGAGCATATAATAAAAAAGAATTTAATCCATCCGGTTATCTTCTAACTACTTATGCTGGGCAGAGGTGTAGGGTAAATAATACATGAATAAAATATATTCAAATCTTCATCCTCAGTTATAGTTTATTTTACAAGTTTTATGTTTTCATTTTATACGCTTATTGAAAAGGGCTGCAGGTAGGTCTATGTTATATTAAAAATCATGCTGAATATATTGTTACTGGGATTTCATTTGATTATAGATGTGTGGCTACATATGAGTGAAACATTTTTTTAGACTTCAAATGCCCGTTAGGATGAAAGCTCCAGTTAATCAGATACAAAACACCTAATACTGTGAGACAAGGGCAGCAGTTTGGCACAATGAGGCCTGCTAAGTTTCAGTATCTCAGGAAGCACGTGACTCGCAGGAGTAACTGAGTCCATTTGGAGGCGTGTTGAGGAGCCCCTGAAGGACAGATGGCTGGAGAAACAGGGTTCAAAAGACTATACATCCAGGGACAGAGCTTAATTAAGAAAGATAAGCAGAAACTCAAGACAATCCTAAATGAAACGCAGTACAAAAGAAACAGATACTGTTGATACACAATCTCATTCCATGGCTGTGTACCGCAAAGCTATTCATCTAATCACAAAGAGCTTGGTTTCAATTGGTGGATCAATGTTGATCATGTGGTTCGTAATCAACATATGGTATTGGTTTGTCAATGTCAAACCATAATGTTTAAGTTAATGGGTCCATTTGACTTCATGCAGCCGCATACAGCACTGGCTTAAAGCAATGCATTCTGGTCCTGATGCAATGCATCATGGTTAGATTTTTCTGTCTGTCTTAAGATGGTGCTGCAGAACGTCACCACTCGTCACTATGTCATGTGGTACAAAAACCTTGCGAGAAAAAGACACCTTAAGACAGACTGTGCAGCGCCTCTCAGCCGGCTGCACAAACTGGAACTGCCTCCATGACGACAATAATCTTTCATTTGCTGATTCTTGTTTAAGACAAGTTGGGTCAAACACTACTGTCAATACTCGTACCTCCTTGGATGGTGTTTAGTTTTTTTTTTTGTTTTTCAGATAAAGAGTTCTTGGCTACTCAAGCAACTCAGCTTAAACTATCTGCAATGTTGCAAGATAAAGTTCCTTTTTTATTAAAACATTTTATTAGACAATGGGAGACCAGTTAAAATGATTATAGTTATAACTACCACATCATCTGCTCTGCCTCATCTTTTAATTCTGCCTGCACCATCTGCATCCCCAAGACCCATTGCTGCCACCCCACTGGGGCCCCTGAACCCTGCCATTCGCTTCACCCAGCAGCAGCATACTCAGTGGGCCCCAGCGATGTGGAAGAGGACTCAAACTAAGACATTTCAGAGTAACAACCAGGTATGGTGCCTATTAGATTATATATATTTGGCCAGTCAGTAGTTAGGAGTGCCCCAGAGGGCACAGTAACCTCCATCCCCTCTCTACCCATCAGCCTTCAGCAGCAGAGCCTGATCCTGCTGTTTTGACTGAAACAGCTACAGACTGGGAGATGGGTAGGAAGCCAGCAAGCCAAGCTGGATCATTCTTTGAGTAATACGAAGCCCATGCTGAGTAAAGAGCTGCTGTGCTGGAGTCCCTTGTGTGCCCAGATTTGGAGAGGTTCAGAAGACTGAAGCAGAGGAGGAGGGGAAACCCTGAGAATAAAGTTCTCACAAGTCTTGGGCAAATTTCAGAGCTTGCAGGAGATTGCTAAAGGCCAACAAGAAATTGTTAAACTCTTGCAGAATGTACAGCATGGATAAAAAAATAAAAACTATGTGCCACATATCATCATTCTCTTTGGGGATTCTAATCTCATAACATTTACATTAAAGACAGCAGTTGCTTAGTCAGTCTACATCTCTTGGGATCAATAGTTATTGAGATTCCCGGCTGATTTGTCCAGGTTTCGTGGCTCCCAGGTTCCATGATCTGCCTCATGGACAGCAGGGTTCTCGTGTGTGAGATACTCCTGCCCTTGGTAGGTACAGCAGGGTTCTCGTGTGTGAGATACTCCTGCCACTGGTAGGTATAGCAGGGTTCTCGAGTGTGAGATACTCCTGCCACTGGTAGGCATAGCAGGGTTCTCGAGTGTGTGATACTCCTGCCCCTGGTAGGTATAGCAGGGTTCTCGAGTGTGAGATACTCCTGCCACTGGTAGGTATAGCAGGGTT
>JAODUD010000040.1:29694040-29706678 GCA_026784285.1 Stomatorhinus walkeri | reverse complement strand
GGGTGGTGGTTCTGATGCTGTTGGACAAGCCTGGAACATGTAATACATTTCAATCCCTCATGCATAACATCAGGGCTTTTCTCTGGTACATTGTTTTTTATGTTAGCCATTTTCTTATGATCTGCAGGCAGTATTAATATTATTGCTGTATTCATACATGGTGTGAGAGTTTTACGAGGCCTGGCAGTGTGATGGCACCACAGAGCCTTCAGTTCGGTCCTTATCCTTCATTTCTCCTGGAACACTTGTATGTTTGAGAAATTGAGAAGTACATTTACAGATTTACTGTAAAGATGGACATCTTCTAATTTTGACACAAGCATCTGTAATAAGCTTTTTATGTCCTAAATTTCCCAATCTACTTATCTTTATTACATTTTAACATGAGAATTTTGAAGACCTTTCATGTTTAAACTACTTCGGAGTGCATACAGTTGTATCATCCCATCCAAAGCCATTTAGCATCTGTTGTGACTTTGTGATCTGCACCCGGATCTTGCCCATCTGCGGCAGCGTGACCTCTGTGCCTTGGCATTCTCATAAAGGTCACCTCCCCGGCAACCTCTCAGCATTCGTACAGAGGATGCCATGACACACTGGGTTTTGAAGCTCAGAGTCAATACATTGGCAAACTGGAAACATACCTTTGATCTTCTCTTTTGTTAGCTGCCAGTGGTTGCTCTGATTTTCAATAAATTTCCTTGACTGTTTCAATATACTGAACTGTTAGTAAAGTAATAAAAACAGCTCCAGGGTCTGTATCAATATGTCAATATCCAAATCAATCTGTCTTGCTCTCCAGTACAGTGTTGTGGTGAGGTTTGGAGGCACTCTGAATGACAGGACACATACGCAGCGACGCACTATGATTGTAATTTAAAAACACAGATTCACCTAACTGTAAGTATATGGACTACAAGAAAAAAACAGTAGTTCCTGGAGGAAAAGCAGCCTGTAGACAGAATTAAAATTCCCAACGCTGGCACATTAAACCAGCCTCAGCATACAGTACTGCAGAAGCCTTAGGCAGCCAAAGAAGATGGTGCTTAAATGATCTTCATGTTGGTGTAGAACTATGATAGCATACAAAGTGTCAAAGTGTAGTAGCTTAGCCTTTTCAAAACCTTAATTTAAATCAACCCTGTATTTTCTGCAATCATTTACACTGTTAGTTCCCACAGCATGTGTAACAACACCCACGTGTTTCTAAACTTGATCACTAGCACACCTTGTATAGCTAATCAATAAAAAAAGTGACTTAAACTAATTTAATTAATTAATTAATTAATTGAGCTGGTGGTGAAATTTAAGAAATATATGCTGGGGTGCCCCTAAGGAGAGGTATGGGAAGTGAAGCAGTGCTCATCCAGTTATCCGGTAAATTTATCAGTAAATTTCTGGAGAACAGAAGAAATTCTTATTAGTTTTTGTTGTGTTATTTTTAATTCGCATATGTTATAGTGTTAAACTGTGTTTTTTGCTCTGAGCAAAAGTGCACTTTCTACCCAGAAAAATAGCTTTAAACATTTCTTTTGATTACCGAAGACTTTGGCACAGAACTGTATATCTACATGCTCTTTCTCTCTTTATGTGTCTGTGTGTGTGTGTGTGTGTGTGTGTGCGCATGTGTCTGTGGCGCGTGTGTGTATATCTTTACAAAAAAACATTACCCCATATTTTCTAGAGTGAAAAGTACAAAAGTTTGTGTCTTATAAGTGCTATTGAAATGTGGTTAGTAATAATAACAAACATGTAAAGTATCACGTTCGGCTACAAGCCGGTGGTGTTGGGCGGGCAAGCAGATGCGGAAGCCAGGAATGCGGGCAGGCAACAGGGTTTATTTAGGAGAGACGCAAGGCAAAACACCACCTGTGGGTCCCCCACCGTCGCCTCGTCGGCCTCCTGCGGTCCTGACTCTGGTGCCTTGGGGCCACCTGCGGATTCCCTGGTGGGTTCCTCCATTCTGGGTCCTCCGTTCACTCCTGGCCCTCTTGTTCTGCCTGTGGGTGTTCCCCCTGTCTCCCTTCCTGGCCTGTTTGCATTTCCCGTCTTGTGTCAGGGTTTGTCTTAGCTGGTGCCCCTGTGCTTGTTCTGTGTTTCCGGTCCCCCATTGATGTTCTTGCTCTTGTTTTTCAGGTCCTGTGTCCCCAGTTAGTCCTTTGCCTCCCCTGAGATGCGCCCCGAGTGTCTTGGGGGGGGGGTTGTCATGGCCTACTCATACGATCCTAACTTAGGCCACGCCCCCTTCATTACCTCGTGTGAAACTTCGATTGTTTTCAGCTGTTTCATGTCATTCCTGTTTAGTCCTGTGTATTTAAGTCTGCGTTCAAGTCTGTTTCCCCAGTCTGGTCATTAATATTACTTGTATTGGAGTTTTACCCATTAAATAAAGTCCTTTGTTCTTATCCACGTCTTTGTTCACCTGCTTGCCTGAACCCGACGTGACATATATATTTCAGGTCAATTTGATTTGACTTGATTTGAAGTTTGATTTGCTCTATTAGAGCATATAGCACATTTTGAAATATTTGAAATTATAGTTCCAAATTATAACAGAGAAAAGAAATTCAGCCTCCTGGGTACAGATTTATGTCCAGTATCCTAAGATAGAATGGAGAATATCAATTCCCTCACACTAAATAAGAACAATTGATTTTCTAAATAAAGATATAATGAATTATAAAAAAAAAGGTTGGGAAATGTGGTTTGTGTCAAAGGCTAGATTTTTTCAGCATATTGAAATCTTATATTACTCTGCACTGAAATACAGAATGTTCCAAACAAGGTTAAATTTAAATGGTAGCTGATAATTTTCCATTTAGAGAAGCAGTCTGTCACCTCTGAATTTAAATGATAAGAGTGGTCTCATCTCAGGACTACTGTAGTGCAAACATCCCTCCTTTTATCCTGCTGGCTTTCTGACTTGGAACTTATCAGCGATCCCTAGGAAACATATTGGATTGTAAATTGGTCATAACTGTAATCTGTAAAGCAGATAGTTATCATCTAGGTGAATGCAGCAGCCAGCAAAGCCCTCAGTGGCTCAATTGCATATTCATCACATTAGCACTGCTGATGTCTCATTAGTAAATTAGTAAATCTCTTTGGTATCTGTGTAAAATTACTGCTCAAAATATCACATTTTTTAATGGAGCAGTTTACTTCATACTGGAAAGGTGCATCATTACAATGTTGGTGTAAAAATATCTGCATTATAGAGTGGACAAAAATACCTTCCATTGACCTTTGTTTGATTACAGGACAAAAGCAGGCGGCAGAATAGACCTCGACATTCAGGCAGCTGGATCACAGAGTTTATGAATCGTTATGTATTCTCTTTGCTGTGTGCCAGGCACATACACCATTGTGGCAATTTATACAGCTCCAGACATCAAAGGCCGCATGCATGTGGGTGTCCTGCATCCACATGTCGCAACGCAATCAGTAATAATAATCCATATTTAAACAGATTAAAAAATGCACAAGTAACAGCTCTCCCTACACAAAACAGGCAGATGGAAAGTTTAAATTATTTGCAGTAATTAATATAGCAATTCGCCCCTAATATGCCTGCAACAAAAATAATGGCAGTTTATCACAAAGAAGCTTAACATTAATCTGAAAAAGCTAGCTTCCCCTGTTAACGATGTGTCCTTAATGAAAGCGAAGCAAAAACAACAAAAGACTTAATTAGCTATTAAGGGTTTAGGGCTAATGAGAGTCTGGTTTAGCAATATCATATTCATAGAGAGGATATCATCTGGAGAAAATGTCAGCAATATTCAATATTGAATGCCAGTTATGTGACCAGAGTTAAGGGCCTGATTTTATTTAATTCATTTTTGTATTTTGAAATTAATAATGAAATTTCATTTTTTTTTATTCATGAGAACTTTAATTAAGGACAATGGAGTGTCATACCCTGCCCGTACGAGCCTCGTGTGTGCCACGCCCCACTTGCTCCTCGTGTGCAACTCCCAATTGAAACCACCTGTGGTCCATCCGTTTGAGTGTATTCCTCTGTGTCCTGATTAGTTTGCTGTCAGTCTTGTGTATTTAGTCCGTGTCTGAGTTAGTTACCCCAGATCCGTCATTGTGATGTTTGGTGGCGTGTTACCCCGTTTGTTTTCTAATAAACCCCTTGTACCCGGATTACCCTTGTTTCTGCCTGCTCGTTTGCCTGACGCCGCCTGCATTCAGGCACGCTCCGAACCTGGACGTGACATGGAGTTTACTTAGTAATTTTTTTTCACAAATGTAACAATTAATTAACAGTTAATAAATTGAGAAATCACACTTTTCTCTATTGCTTTTTATCACAATAAGCCTCAAAGCATCTAGGGAGCTGATGGAGTTTTTTTCCAGAAAAGGGATGTGAACACCCCCTTGCTATCGGCTTGTGGTACGTGCCATTTTTATGAGGTCAAATAAGACTTTACCTCTAACATTTTCACATTTGTCTAAGTAGTGGGGCGGGTGTGCAGGGTGGTTTGATAAATGTAGGCTACCCTGGCAGGGGTCAGCGCTCATTTGCATGTATTAGCAGCATGTCTTAAAGTTTCAGAAAGTGGAGTGTTTAAGGAAACCGTCACACAAAGCAAATGCTGCTGATCTGAGGTCCTGTCATGGTCCTCTCCAGCGTTATACTCAATCTGAATGGCTACAGTAAAGTGCTTTGCATAAACAATGCAAATGACACAATTGTAAAGTCAGCCTTTGATGTAGGAGAATCTCCTAGTGCTGAAAATTGATTGGATGGTCATGTGATGGCAAAGATCCATTTGGATCAATGGGTGTCATAGTGAGTATTGTGTTTATTTATAGAAAAGCCGTCACATGACATGAGGCCACACTTCTTACTACACACTTCATGCATACTTGCCAAATGTTGCCAGGTATATTATTTGAATAAATCACATACGTATATTCTGTTATATATTTTACATAAAATGAGAGCCACGTCAGTGCCGATTTGCATATTATACATATGTAAATCTGTACTGTAATTTTGGATAGACTTCTACCCCGAAATGTCACGCTCCTGTCATTTATCGGGAGAGAATGTATGCGTTTTAGAATGTAAGGTCAATTTACTTCAGTAAAGTAATTATGTAATTAATCATAGACTGCAAGTTGAAGGCAGGCGTGCTAATTTCACATCAATTAATGCTTTTTCTGAGATCCCCATGAGAATTAAATTATCCTCCCTGAAATGCTATGGCAAATAATACAGACCACATTATCATTCAGGAGGTTCTAATTACAGGTGTCTATTGTTCCTGATATGGAACATTCCATAATTTAAAGAACACCAATTATGCAAATGTGAATAGCATATTAAGTGTCTTTCTTTTGAGACATTTTATAGAAAACAAGAAAATATAACATTTTAGAGATTATCTCCCTCCTTATACAAGCCTTATATTGTTTTATTTAATAAAATCAGTATCACCAGTAAATTGTTTCAGAATTTTTACAAATTCCATCCATCCATCCATTCTCTGTAACCACTTGTTCTATGTAGGGTTGTGGGGAGTCCAGAGCCTATGGGCGCAAGGCAGGGAACAACCCAAGATAGGGGGTCCAAGCCATCGCAGGGCACACCCACACACCCTTCACTCACACACACACACCTACGGGCAACTTAGTAACTCCAATCAGCCTCAGCATGTCTTTGGACTGTGGGGGAAACCAGAGTACTCAGAGGAAACCCCACAATGACATGGGGAGAACATGCAAACTCCACACACATGGATCCCCAGTGGAGACTTGAACCCGGGCCCAGAGGCATAAAGTGATAGTGCTAACCACTGCACCACTATTAAAATATTTTGCAAAAAATATTTATGCCTGTGCAATTTATACTGACACTACTTCTTATAACATTTAACATAATTAAAATTGACAATTATATTTCCTATAACTAATATGTTACATTTTGTGTAACTAATTAAAATGTTTTAAGTAAACATTCTATGTTGCTTGCATATACATACAGACACACACACACACACACACACACACACACACATTCACACACACAGATATACGTTCAATTACAGCTACATATAATGAAACTTCATAGGAGAGCAAGTTTATTCCCTATATCAAAAAGAATTTCCTTTGTCTCTTTTAACACTCAGATCGAGTCTTTAAAACCCTGAAAACCCTGAAACTGGAACTGACCCACAGAATTAATTTACCTTCCATAACAATCATGTCAGAGGCAGCCAGTTCTGAAAACCGTTTCATCGCAAAAGAAATCTTGCAAAACTGACAAAGATAGAAGTATCAAATCATATCACTATCATTTAATATCACTGAAAAGTCCTGTGTAGAAAAACACACTTTCAGCAATTGAACAACAGGAGTCATAGGACAGATTTTAATCCTAAATATACTGAGGTAATTGTTCAGCGTCAATGTTACACAGAGATCCTAAATGTTTTGTGTACAGTCACCTCAGAGCAATCCTGCTCTGCATTCATTTCCCTCCATGGCCTCTTTGTCTACATGAATTGCATTCGTACCTCATGCTACTGCTTGGACCTCAGCAATTAAAAACACTGTCTGCCTATTTAGGGTGTAATTAAACACAGATTCACCTCTCATATAGCTCTCATGCTATACATCCAGTATGAGCAGGCTACAGCTAATCATAATAGTAATTCTATAATGTTTGTGATTTTGCCAAATTTATTCTGGACCGATATGCAAGAAAGTTAACACTTTAATAATGTTTATAAAATGAGAATCCTGGAATGCGAAGCATGGTGTTTGTGAGTCTTATGCACAAAAGACAATGGATTCACATTGCTGTTATAATTTGAGGGAACTGCACTCAAATCAGATGTTAAGTACACAGCAGCATTTTAGTACACGAGACAAGTTTAAAAACATTGAAAGTAATTAGCTCCCAGACATCTCCAAACAGACATTCAAGCAATACGCAGTTATATCGAAAACAACTGTTAGTGCTGTTAAATAAAAATAAAAAGCTTGTGATTTGTTATTACAAATATGGTTACATGGCTTTATTAAAAGACTTCAGACACTATCGTCTCCTGTACTGGGCTGGACAGTCCAATTATTCTTTCTTGTTTAACAAGTCGTTTCGGTCAGCCAGAAAGCAGAGAAAGATTGATTCGGTGCAGGCTTTTTTAAATGAAGCCTGCCTGACTCACATGATCTAATCAGTTGATTGACTCCAGTTCAGGAAGCTGCTGAATGAAATGTGTTCAGGTGATTCGCGTTCAGCCGGCATCCGGCAGGTTCTTGCTGCAGCATTGCGATGCAGATACCAGAATTAGCTATTGCATTAACCACCTAAGCAAGGCTGCATCTCAGTAGTCAGCACTGTGGCCTCACTGCAAATTACATTCTTGTTTCTGCTCCATGTTTCTGTGAATTTCCTCATGTACTCCATATACACATGGGTGAGGTGGATAGCTGTCCCTAAATTGCCCTCAGTGCGTGTTTGTGTGCATGTGAAGGTTTCCATCCTCTGCCATCACAGCAGCCCTTGTGCCATTTGTACAGTTAAACCTGACCCAAAACACCAAGAGAGTGCCTTTAATATTTCACACAATGGTGTAACTGAACACCTGTGTGTGCAATGTAGTCTGAGACCTATTTGACATAAAATGGGTAAAGTACAACACAACTTTTGCAAGAAGAGATTTCTAGGCAGGAAACTTTCTTCTTTTGATACCTACTGTAGGGATCTTGGGCATGAATCAATAATTTTGACAACAACTGAACGGCAAAACCTTGGGTGAGAGGAATCATAAAGGAAGCGATTATCATCAGTCTGATGGATGTGGTGGCCGTGTGTTGGACCTCCGTACTGGTGTTGGCTATCTCAGTGCCCTGTCTTTGCTTCCACACCTGGTTCTGAAGCCTTACAGGCGAAGGTCATGATGGAAAAAATGGGGGGAGGTGTGTGGCGGGGGTGGGTGGAGGGGGAACTGCATTAAGGCAGAAGGAATGAGGACCAGTCGAAGCCAATGTCTTTGTCACCAGCAGAGAAGGCGGCAGTGTTCAATCATTCTGGTACACCTGTGCTTTTAAGATTAGTAAAATTCAAAAGATGCCCTGGCAGCTGAACACTCTACTTTCATTAACAGAAATTTCAGGACGTAGCTATGAATGAGAACAGGTAAATGTTTTGTTTGCACAATAAAATCCTATATTTGGATAGCCTTGTGTTTCTCTGAATATAGGCTGTATATTGTCTTGTGGAAGATGCTAGGTTTTGTAATCTGCTACCGTGAAAAATCCGTCTTAGGTAAGAATATTGAGGATGCTTTGATTCCAGTGAAGAGGGGATTTTAACATTTTAGGAGGAGATCACAGAATGGGAAGCATGATGCTGTACAGATGCCACTCGATGAAGAGCGTCATGTTATAATAAAGATACAGCTAGTTGCCTGGAACGATACAGATAAACAAGATACAGCTGTTGTAATAAATCTTTATATCTTTTTGAGATGGTGGATAGAACTGGTAGGTGTTCCTCCAGTGAATACATCTACAGTGAGGCAAAAAGGCTCAGTATTAAAGTCTGTAATGAATATGGGTTGGTTGAGATTGTCCATCATGCAACTTAAGACACAAGAAGCCAATTTAGTTAATGCTTCTGAAGTCCAAGTATTTTTAACAAAAACTTTTAAGGTCATGGATGAATGTTTTGATTGGGTGATTTGGTAGGGTGGCAGGAGGCCACACCCCACACATTGTCCAATGAAAGCAGTTTGCTATATGTATAAGGAGAAACCAGAAACAATCAGGTTTTTGAGCGTCTGAGCATGATTTATGCATTGGGTTTGTCGAATTCTTTCTCCTCATAAAAGAAGGAAGAGTAGCAGATTAGATATGATTCATGAGGTTCCCTGGGCTAAGATATGCCATTTGATTATCGGCCTATTAAACACAGCAGAGTGTTTGCTGGAGGAGAGGATAAATTTGGCCTTTTGTGATTAAATGGTATTTAATGGTAATGAAAGGGCTTCCCACGCTGTAATATTAAATTTTACAACGACAGTTACTGCTATGATGGTAAAGCTCACCTATGGTT
Organism: Stomatorhinus walkeri; assembly: GCA_026784285.1. Classification (NCBI taxonomy): domain Eukaryota; kingdom Metazoa; phylum Chordata; class Actinopteri; order Osteoglossiformes; family Mormyridae; genus Stomatorhinus; species Stomatorhinus walkeri. The sequence goes on along the minus strand of JAODUD010000040.1, from coordinate 29,697,602 downwards.
GGTCATCAGACCAGCATGTCTGGGGGAGCACAAAAAAACAGCTTTTAGATTAGAGATTAGATTAGATTAGATTAGATTAGATGGTACTTTATTATTATTTAGTATGCTTTTTGTAATGTTGGAATTTTTCTGGGCAGAATCTCTGGAATTATGGAATGACATTTTGATTGGGGGAGGGGGCATTGGCCTTTTCCATGGGGAAAGACTGAGGTGTTGGCTATGAATGAGACTCATTGTTGAAAACTCCCTGTGGTTCTGTCATAACAAAAACATTCTCGCAACCAGCTCAGGCTCCAGTAGTCAATGCCTTCATTTAAAATGCCATCTATTATATCTGTTACACAGATTTTTCCCAAACAGCTCACTATTTACCACGGGTTTTATTGCAAGATCTCGCAGCAGCACAGCTAATAAGATCCAGACTCAATTTGGGTGTTTAAACGGGACAGGTAGCCAATTCCATTTTCTCAGGATCATACCAAGACTTAGAAAGACATTGGCTAGGATTTCAGTGGTCACTTTACTTATGGAATTTAGTAGAATTTTCCCTGCCATTGGGCAGCATGTGAGACAACAGCATTACCAATTAAATCTATAAGGTTTTTACATGATAAAATTAACTTTGTATACCAAAAAAGGTGGAGACTATTTAAGCTGTGGCATTTGTGTCTTAGAAGATGCTACACTCACTAGAAATTCTTGGTGATGAAAGTGAAACTGCACAGCTCTGTCCACACTTAGGAAGGGAGTCACACTCAACTCCAGCCAATCCCAAAGATTGCTGGTCTTTAAGGGAGAAGGACAGCAAGGGCCCAGCAGATAATATGCACAATGCCTGCACTTATCTTCTTGTCCTGATTTCCGTATTGTACCTATTTTCAAATCCAGATCTTATGTTTAATTGTTGCAGTCCCAATGTACGTTGCTTAAGAGTACTAATGAAATTATGCTGTATTTGCTATTTGCAAAAGCACACTGGAATCTCTCATTTCATATATCCCACCTTGCTCTCCTTTGAAACATACATGTATATATACAGTTGAGAGTAAAGCTTAAGGTCTTAATGCAAGGCAAGGCCATTTATCCTGCAGCCCAGGGGCATTTTGGGGGGATTTTTGCTCAAGCGCCCAACAGAGACATGGTTATTCTGCTGAGACTCAAACAAGCAAGCTTCTGGTTACAAGCACAGAAAACTAACCCATTAAGCCACACAGAGCAGAACCACAGAGAAAAGCTCAAACCCTTACAAGGCCTTGTCTTCCTTCACTGTATGACCTGTATGACCTACTGTCCATTTATCTTAAATAATCAAGCATGATGAGAGTATAACTGACTTACAAGATTAAGCCACGGTTGCCAAAGAGTGCTATTCCTTGCCAGAAATCTTGGTGATACCTTAAAAACCCTTAGCCGGACATAACTTCTTCTTAATTGTAGGTAAACAGAAAGAAATCTCAGTTCAAAATGTATTTTCTTACTTCCTTGTTGAAGCATGCACTATCATATCCAAGGAAGGATCTCTCTGATCTTAATAATCACAGTTAGGAGACGAGGAATGAGGTGCAATTCCATGAAGTTCCCAAATCCAGCAGCCAGGAGACGTCTGAGTGTGAGCAGGGAAGGCCTGTCAGCTCACCATCCTGTATGTTAATTATATTGTTTGCGGCCAGTCATTTACATAATTACCTTCCCAAAATCACCCACTGACGTTACACCCACTGCCCATGCAGCAAAATACACATTCACTGTCCCTTTGCTCTTATTAGCCTAGCCCCAGTGTACATAAAACCTATAAATAATCACTGGCAAGAAGCATTTTTTAAATATAATCAAACTGGCAGTGTTGCATCTAATTTTGTAATTAATGCTTGATTACCAAGATCCAGACCGTACACTCTTAATATAAGTTAAAGTTAGACATTATATTTAAGGTATGTTCATGTCACACCTGACTTTGTTGGGTGAGGTGTGATGGATAGGAGCAGATCCAAAACATCAGAAGATGGAGTGAGAAGGTTATCCTCAGATGCTGCAGCTGATGTTCCTGTACTCTAGGGCAGTGATTCCCACTCCGGTCCTCCGAGGCCCACAGGCTGTCCCCGTTTTTGCTCCTTCCCAGCTCCAGGTAGAGAGAACAAAAATGTGCGCTGTCTAGCAGGGAGCTGAGAGGGAGCAAAAACATGGACCGGCTTGTGGGTCTCCGGAGGACTGGATTGGGAAACACTGCACTAGGGCATGTCTATTTAACAGCCATGTATCCAGAAATTTATTTCCAGAGAGGTCCAGCAAATTTCAAGGGGTTTACAAACTCCTTATTTTACTACCTGGCTACGTGCTTAATTGGGAACAAAAAATTTTAAGGTCGGGTTCAAACTCATAATTTTATTACATGACTATGTGTTTGTTTGACAGTGATGAGTGGAGGCCATTTTTTAACATGGATTAACATGTGCTGTCAATCACTGCTTGATTTAACTCAATGAAAATCAATGATGTCAGCAACTGAAAGTAGGTTAAAATGACTGACAGCGCAGAACAGCCCCAGCCAGTGGTGGTTCCAGCATCTCATTTCTCCCATAAACAGCAATAGCTGCCAGGAAGAACATTACAAAATCTGGGCGGGACACACCCTCTCCTGTAGACAAAGAAGGATGGAAACCTTTTATACAATGATGAAGCTATGAATAATTTTCTTCAAAGCTCAGTCAATGACGCCATTCCGGGGAGGACAACTTACTGTTTAATATAGATCCATCCATCTTTCATACTGCTTGTACAGCTGAAGGCCATGGTCAGGCTGAAGTCCATCCCAAGGAGCATATTTCACAAAATGGGAGACATTCTTGTAGGAATGGCAGTCTGATATTAATTTGTTGCATACTAAGGGTGACAAGGTGGCTCCACAACTGTGTGGCTGAAGGCTGAAGAGCTGGTATTTTTTCCGCATGTCATTGACCATGATCCATGGGCAGACATTCAATTGCTTTGGGCTTGGTAGGCCATGGTACGTGCTGAAACAATACATGACTTAATTCGCTTGCACCTCTAAAACAGACAGAAGTTTTTCTCACAACCCATGTTGTAAAATTCCAGTTTGACGCGTGGACAATCCAGTTTGTTACAGCACTCCTTAACAGGGACTTTTTCTTCCAAGCATATTTCAGTAGAGGTGGGTGCGGTGCATGAAGCCAGGCTAAGAGAGGCAGCGGGTGCATGCGTCAGCCCGTGAGAAATGCGGAATAGAGTCATGCCTTACGAGCTCTTCCAGAAGACGTGGTTTCTTTTAAACTTGCTGTGATCGGCAGAGCCGGAACACGTGGTTTCAAGTCCAAGTTTGCACATCAGATTACGACGCAGGCTGGAAATAAGGATCTCCTGCATCCAATGCTCAAAAGGCAGATGAACACTCTCCACAGGTTGAAGACCTCATGGGAATTCACCTGAAAGAGGAACATTATAGCGAAGCAGAATTTAATGAGAACCCCCCCCATGTGTCACCTAGAAATGGGCTCATTTCAGAAGCTGCAATCGCTTACGGCCCTACCACCCTGGATACGCCCGA
>JAODUD010000040.1:29674919-29693940 GCA_026784285.1 Stomatorhinus walkeri | reverse complement strand
TTCAACCCCCCCCCCCCCCGACCATTCTTCATTGTTATATCTCCAGAGTACCTTGTTTAAAAAAATCTAAATTTTGTAATGTTGTTCATTAAAAACGGGGGAGGGAGGAGACATATCCCCAGAGGGGGTTTTGAATTGCTAGCATGATAATATAACTGTCATGAGCGTGGGCCCATGGTTTTCCGCTACGTTGAGAAATCGTCCGGACATCTGAGTAGCAGAGGCGTCTTTGACAGAGTCTGACCACAGCTAGGTAACCCAGACCTCATTATTCACAATCTGAGCAGCGACATTCAGTCTGAAGTGGCTTCGGGGACGAGATGGTCCACAAGGAGATGCTGCCGAGCCAAAAAGCCCTGGATTGGCCCAGTGCTTTGTTAATGCTTCTGGCTTTTGTGTTATCAGCCTGAACGGGTGATAAGCAGTGACAGACACAGAGGGGATGCCCGTCACACACTGGACAGAGAGAAGATATGATTAAATCATCACTACTATGTGGAACGTTGTATTTCCACTGCCAAGAGGTCAATGTAGCGATACTTGAACAGTACAAATTCGTGACGGCAACAGGTAGTTAAATAAACAGCGTCTAATCTCTTTAAATATATTCTGAAGGCAAAATGTCTAAAATATTGAAACTCCAAATCAGCATATTGAATAAAGGGCTGAAATGTTATTGACTGCCTTTGTGACTATTAGAATAACAGAACAAACATGCTGATGAACAGGGAATCTGGGTAGCACATCCTATTAAACTGCATTGAAGTATGTAGATTAAAACTATAAGCTTATGGTAGAACTTCTCTCTTGTAAGACATGGGCAATAACTCTGGCTAGTTTGCTGTCTGGCTGTGATGCCATGAGTCCTTATCCCAGGTGGGGTGGGATCCGTATTCGGGCGCCACAGTGGCTCAGACTTTGTCCTGCTCTAATGTTATTGTGCTGGGAGGAGCAGAAAATGAGGTCCTGGGAGTTAATAAATATCACTGTGCAGGCTGGCTGCCATTTATCATGGCCAGAGGAGCTCTGGTAATGACTGGAAATGCCTGGCCTTAACAGCCATGGCTGGAACTTCTTATAACTACAACAATTACAGTACAGCTCTTCACAGCTGCCCCACGTCAGCTAGCGGCGGTGAGTCACTGATTTGCAGGCAACCCTTCTTTTGGTGACAAAATTTGGTTGGCTGGCTGGTGATTTTTGCACAAGAAGGACACCTCACAAATATATCCTGATGAATTAAGACACAGTATCAAGGCTGGATAAGCAGCCTGTCTTGCGGTGTAGAATTCTGCCAGCAGAACCAGGATTAAACTAGGCTTTAACAATGCTGAATCTTAAAAAAATATGGAGAGGTCTCTCAATTTTTTCCAGAGCTGCATACACACACACACACACACTGCCATAACATTAAAGCCACTGAGAGGTAAAGTGAATATCATTGATCATCTAACAATGCCTGCTGTCAAGGGTACCATTATATCTTAGGTAAGTGAACAGTCAGTTCTTGAATTTGATGTGTTGGATGCAGGAAAAATGAGAAAGCGTAAGGACCAGAGTGACTTTGACAGGGGCCAAATTGTGATGGCCAGATGACTGGGTCAGAGCATTTCCAAAACAGCAGATTTTGGGGGGTGTTCCTGGTTTGCAGCAGTCAGTACCTATCAAAAATGGTCCAAAGAAGGCCAACTGGTGAACTGGTCATGAACACCCAAGGCTCACTGATGCATGTAGGATGTGAAGGTTATCCTGACTGGTTCAATCATACAGGAGAGCTACTGCAGTGCAAAATGCTGAAAACGTTAATGCTGGTTGTGATAGAAAGGTGTCAGAACACAGTGCATCACAGCTTGCTGTGTATGGGACTGTGTAGCTGCATGGTGTCCATGCTGATTCCCGTCCACTGCTGAAAGCCCCTACAATGAGCACATCAGCATCAAAACTGAACCACGGAGCAATGGAAGAAGGTGGCCTAGTCTGATGAGTCACATTTTCTGTTACATCATATGAACAGCCAGGTGCCTGAGCATCATTTACCTGGGGAAAAGATGGCACCAGGATGCACTATGGGAAGACGGCAAGCCGGCACAGGCAGTGTGATGCTCTGGGCAATGTTCTTGGGTCCTGGCGTTCATGTGGATGTTACTTTGACACATACAACTTGCCTAAATTTTGTTGCAGACCAACTACAGCCCTTCATGGCAATGGTACTCCCAGGATAATGTGCAATGTCACACTGCAAAACAAAAAGGGTTCTAGGTATTGATTTGAGCCCCGTATTCTTCAGATTTTCATCCTATGCAGCATCGATGGGACAAGCTGGACAAACAAGTCTGATGCATGGAGGCCCCTCACAACTTTCAGGACTTAAAAGATCTGCTGCTAACATCTTGGTGCCAGATACCACAGGACACCTTCAGAGGTCTTGTGGAATCCATGCCTCGATGGGTTACCGCACGAGCAGGACCTATGCAATATTAGGCTGGTGGATTTAATCTTATGGCTGATTGGTGTCAAGAAAACTGTCAGAAAATAAGCACTTATTTGTACCTTTGAGGGTAAAATTCCTTGTCACTGGGACTGAACCCTCAAGCATCTGCTGATTATTCCCTAGCTGTAGGTAAATATACTCTATAAGGTACAGAGATGGACTTTGAGGAACATTTTTATACCATTGGCAGTATATTCATGTTGCTTGTACGTTGGGGAACAAAACTCTGTACAATCTAAAAGCAATATATATATATATATATATATATATATATGTGTGTGTGTGTGTGTGTGTGTGTGTGTGTGTTCTAAAATATTCATTGAGTCAAGCATATTATGTTTTTTTCCTACATTATTAATACACATTTCTGTACAATATAGAAGAAAATACAGATATTTCTTGCTCTTTTAAAATATTTCCAGTGTCAGGTTCGGCTAATTTGTGAGGTCATTACCTCGGTCTGATTCAACAGTGCATATATAGAGAATTTTCATTTGTTTTTCATCTTGTGGAGATGGAACCCAATGCCTGCAGCCTAATCAAAGCAATGGAGGGGGATCCGTCTGTAATCTGCACTGTCTCACGTCCTGTTTCACCCCTGTAGGTTTTCCTTTTTCCATGTTGGGTGGGAGGGTCAGTTGGCTGTATTTCGCTAAAAGCACAGGATGGCTTCCCCATCGTACTGGCAGCAGGGAACATGCTGGACAGAGTGTAGAAAATGGTCCTGTGACATATCATTGTGTTTCTGTGGAGGATACAAGCATGCAGAGCATTTCATGTGCTCTGGGTTTATGCCGGCAGAGCTGAAAAATAGATTTTACTGTCAAAAATAGACAGTCAACTTTTTATAACTAATAGTGCAGCTTCTTCAGGCTACAAAAATATGAACATTACTCACTCTGTGATCGGGTATAAAATGTTTATATGGATACACAAAAGTAAGACATCAGGCTAGATATAGGAAGACTGGATCTGTAAAAGGGTTCAAGGATTAGGATGGCAGAAGGTTATTTGGATTGTAGGGCATGTCTGGTATCCATCAGTACCTGTGTGGTTTAGGACTGTGACCCTCATGTGTGCTGTTTCCACTAATGTTGTGCTGAGTTAATTGAAAAGGAATTCAAATATTTAGTTCTTTTTTTCCTAGTTCTGCCTTGGTGGAAAATTTAAGCTCAGAAATCCGAGTAAAGGTCAACTGATCGAAGACTGTCAGTCTATGATCAACTATGCAATTTCATTGAGTATTTTTATTTTTTAGAGACATTATCTAATGTTTAATGCTACTCAGATTATTGAAAATAGCAGCAGGTTATCATAAATTTAAGAAGCATGAAAAAAGTCTAAAAGCTACAAAATTACAGTTCTCCAATTTGTCATAAAATACATACCTCAGAAAAGGTCTGTGGCAGTATATAATTATTATTTGAAACTAGGACATTCACTTTACCACCCATCTTGGCTAAATTCCCCTCAATTTATGTGTTCCTGTCAGAGTAACAGGTTGAAATCGGTAACCTAGCAACAGGATGGTTTAGGCATATATTAGATGTTGTGTTTGGGTGGATTGCAGCAAAAAGCCGGTTCCAAACCTCATCTTCTCCTGTCTGCGTGCTCTTGAGTATGGCGGCCTTTGAAGTCAGACAAGTTCTTCATTAATCTCAATCTGTTCCACTGTTTCCAACCCCCCACGTTCGTCTTGTTGGCAAGGAAAATATAAAAAGCTTTGAAGAAGCACGATGGAAAAAGTAGATATTTACTTCAAAGTTCTGGGTATTTCTATACAAATTCCAATATTCAGTTTATATTCTGTAGGTCAAGGTTCAGGATGCGTGTGAGTTAAACTCTGCGCTAGTTTTTCTGATGGCATAAGGGGGATGTAAAAGGTTATAAGATGAGAAAGAAAATATTTTGTTTAGGACTGAGCTCAGAGGAAACCGCCACATTCTTAACATTAAACCAGGAGCGGGTCAGTGATGGAAGATTCAGTTCTGACTTTGCCAAGTTCCGTATGGAGTCCGTCAGGGATAATTGGTTTCCTACTGGAGTAAAACATTAAACCAGTGAGAAGACACCATTTGCTGTTTACCTCGAGCCTGTGCTGCCAGATGATTCGGGTGTACCTTGTAAACAATGCGTCATTATTTAAACATTACAGGCATACGAATTCATGCACCGGTATGTGTGAGAATGCATATTTATGCACACATAGAAAGAAGCACACATGATGCTCATATAAAGTGTCGAAAGGTCAGAGAGGTCATAAAGAGACCATTCAGTACAGAAGAAAACAGTTTCAGTGTAATGGGTGATGCTTTTTAAACAGGAAACCCAGGGTCAGCGTTTCAGAGTGGGAGTTTACATTGAAATGTTTGTATTCATATCTTTATGAGGACTCTCCATTCATTTCTGAGGGAAAAACCCTAATCCCTGGTATGACATCCTTAACCCCTACCCAGCCCTAACCTTAACCTTAAGTAACCAGTGTTGTTGAAGTTACTGAAAATTAGTAATAAGTTACAATTACTAGTTACTTCATTCAAAAGTAATTTGATTACTTTGCCAATTATTGCACATAAAAGTAACGTACAGAGAAGGCCGTGGCATTGCGGCAACGACGAATAACGAGGAGACTTGGTTGCAGGGAAGAACCAGGCTGGAACCAGGCTTGACCCTACGGGCCAAACCAAAGAGATTAGGGAAACACAGGGAGGTCGGACGCGAGATGGGACAGCTCACACATGGTGGGTAATTTATGTTACACTAAAGACATGCAAAGATCAGATAGGATTCACACAAGACATGGGCGCTACATGCTACATACACACATGCAAGTTACAATCGGGAAATACAACCATTAACAGTACAAGGGCTATTTAGAATACACAGACAGAGGCTATGTATGCTGATCCCCACTGGCACTACAGTAATTAGTTACTTCAATTTTCTTTGCATTACTACCAACACTTTAAGTATCGAAACAAAATACCAGACTTTAGGCATTTTTAGTTTTTTGATTGCAGTCACAGATTTTTATTAAATGAAGTTTCCTCTTGTGGGGACCGATAACATGTCTCCACAAGGTCAAAATAACAGGTTTTTAATCACACTATCGGGACATTTGGTCCCTTCAATGTAATGTATACATAACACACACACAGACACACACAGAGATGCCAGTTTGCCTAGAGGGAGGTAACTCAGCAAAACATGACCAGTCCACACCTTTCTGTGGGTGGTGCTGGTTAAGGACCCATCCCTTGACCTTCGGTCGCTGCCCTCTGGATGTGTCTTGGCGTGGCTCCCTCTCTGGGTTGTTGGCCACGTTCGCGGGTCCACGGCTTGGCGGCCTGGCGATTCCAGCTAGCAGGCCGCAGGCGACATGCGAGGGTGTGTTTTTCCTCGAGCCTGTCAATGTCCTGGCAGCCGGGTGGCTCGCCGGTACACACCAGGCAGAATACGCGGCTTCCCTGGGCAGGGGGTGTATGGAGCTTGCGGAGCCGGCTGCCAATTATGCAGATAAGGGATTTGCATATCCCCTCAGGTGTGTGCGTGGGGGGGGGGGAACGAGGAGGCACAGCAAGCGGCTACCTCTGCCTCAGCCTGCCTGGCCGATCTCCTCCCCCCCCCCCCCACCCCAAATCTAGGATTAATCTGCTCCTGCTTTCGGCTGAACAGCTTCCCTCAGACAGCTTATCTTTCTGTCACTTTAAGCTGCTTTGAATTGTTTAAGATCCATCCATCCTCCAACAGCTTATCCAGTGCAGGGTCAAGGAGACCCTGGAGCCCATTCCGGGAAGCACAGGGTGGGCGACCTGGACCGGACGCCAGGCCATCATAGGACACACTCTGACTTACGCAAACAGTTGAAGGCATAACTAATTAACACTGCATTATGTAGCACAAATCAGGGGTCTTTTTCCAGCTGTTCCAACCTCCAACAGTAAAACATGGCTGGGACTAAACTTTTGCAAGATCTTGCATTTAGTCATAAATTAAAGGATGGTTTTGTTTGGTCCCATAATGGAATATTAGTAATTGTAATATATCCGTAGGGTCTGTTATTGATTATTGATGCCGAAAGAGAGAACATAAAATAATTAGTTCAGAATGATAACCAATCAGATTGTAGAAAAGGTGGATCCAAGCAACTAGATGAAGTGGGACTGAGACATCTGACTGGTTGGTCCTCTAGTTGCTTGGACCCACCTCCTCTACAATCTAATTGGTTGCCTCGGAACCAATCATTTTTTGTGAGAGTAAAATTCCCACAAACACCTCAAAGCCCCAGTCACCTGACTCCCAAAACTTCCATGCCCCCCGCCCACAGTTTTCCAGTTGCCTCTCAACCATACTTGTACACTTTGTACTCTCATTATACAATGAATTACAACAAAATATGAAAAAAGATTTGAAAAAAAACATGAAAAAAAAAAAAAAAAAAAAAAAAAAAAAAAAAAAAAAAGAAAAAAAACATGAATGATATAAGTTTTGCAAGGGTAACTTTTCAGGTCCATAAAACCTTAACAGCTCTACATACATGTACATACATCACACATGAAGGACATGAAATTATTTATGATTGTGAATTCATGCCCCCTGACCTAACAGAACGGATCTTACTTTTGCTGGTGCACACTTTTCAAACATAAAAAACAGGGACCTTTTCAAACGTAAAAGAAAGTTCCTTTTAGCTTCTCAAAAAAAAAAAAAAAACACACACACAACATTAATTATACTGCCACATCAGTGCATGTGACACTGTGGTCCTGTAAAGAATTGCTTCAAAGCAATTCAAAATCAGTGTTTTGGAAAATACCTTGTTTTTGTAGTACAAGCTGAAGGAAACACACAACAAGTTGATGTGATGTTCAGACGTGTGGCGTAAAAAGCCCATTTAAGTTTTCAGGCCAGATCCAAAATCGCTTTTTATCACTCCTGACTGATAACAGCTTTTGGGAGACTCAGAAGGCAGATACGCCTTTTAAAATTCAAACAAAGGGAAAAAACAGCCTTATTCTTTGATCACATCCTTTTGCACAAATGCACAGAAAATGACCGCCACACAAATCTCACTGTCTGGCTGTCTTTCTGTAGGTATTTGGAGCTCACAGAAAGGATCAGCGGCTCAAAGAAAATGGAAAACATCCAAGCATCCATCTTCCAGCTGGTTATTCGAGACAGGGGTTTGGGGGTAGGGCCAGCTGCACAGGGTAGCAGTGCACCCTAGATGGGACGCCAGTCCATCACAGTGCACATACACACACGCTACAAGCAATTTACAGATGACTATTAATTTGACTGGGTTTTCTCGGACTGCAGGTGGAACCCAGAGCACCGATAGGAAACCAACAGGCTTCAGACAAAGGGCACATTACAGATTGTTCTGTCCTGGACACATTTTGCCCATTTCCTCTGGGGATTTGTACCAAAGTCCATAAGCTTCCAGTGCAGTCCTGGGAAAAGGATCCCCTACCCTCCACCCCTTACATGCAAATAGCACAGTGGACCACATATGCATGTGGAAGCTCAGCTGGGACTGGAACGAATGACGACGGGAGAATAGGCAGCTGCCGTGGCCTGGCGAGGGGGCAGAGAGGGCAGGACCCTCTGCCAAAGCATATGCCTCTCCGTGCTATGAAGGGAGCCTGAGCGAGACAATGAAATGGCACAATACCACACAGAAAGTACAAATTGCCCATCAGCTATGTTTTTCTCTATGAAGGTCTGTAATGAGATTATAACTGCATGTAAAGAACCTGTCATCCTCTTTGTATCACACACAAAATGCAAAGCTGAGGGAATTTGAACAAGCTGTTAAAGACTTAAAAGTGCTATTTGTTCTGTCTGCAAATGGAATGACATTTCCTCTGTTATTTTTTTATACAGATTGTCTGTTTGCACCCAGCTTCCTCAGCCCCCCCCCCCCCACACACATAGAAAACAGCTTTGCATGCATGATTGCACATCACTTCAACGGCTGAATGTATTACACGTGTATAAGGTTTACACGTGTTCTCTGAATTTGCAACATGTCAATTTAGGACACTATTGTAAATGTTGATCAGGTGATGTCATTTGATTAAAGTGTTTGACCAATTTGTAGCACGTTGACACTAATCAGTCATCGTACCTTAGCAACCACATCATAGCAATTCTATCTGCATTTAGTTTTGAGTCAAACATTCAGAGGAGTTCAGTTCTGCAGTTTACCAGTCACAGGGAGGGTGTGAATTCTCTCTTCCACATGACTGTGTACCAAAGGAAAATCGACTGGTTCCTGCCAGATGAGGCAGTGAGTGTCCGGATTCCTCCAAAAAACAGCCCTGGTTCCATTAGCCATGGTAAGGATGGCAAAGGGCTGCCTGGAATAACTCAGTAAGTGAAGACTGATAATCATAATTGGGCTGACTGGTCTTGATAAATCTCGTATTCTTTATTAAGCATCTTATTTTGGAAGTGTATGTCTTGGGATATTAAGGGAGGTGGTGACCCAGCGGTCAGCACCCCCACCTCCCACTGTTGGGATCAGGGTTCATGGCCCCAACTCTGTGGAGTCTGCGCATCCTCCCTGTGGAGTGTCCTCCAGGTACCTCAGCACTCTCCCTCCCAGATAACAATATTATTATTTTAACTCAAACATCAAAAATTTAACAAAAATGTTAACTCAAGCAACAAAAAAGTTATAAAAGTTCATCTTTAGACAAAGAATGCCATGAAAAAGTAAACATATGCAGCTCTTTTCTACATGTCTACTGTATCACATAATAATATCAGTAAAATCTGCTAAGTAACGTAACTATGCATTTTAAAGGTCAGGCATGCATTAAAACATCACAGAAAATCATCATCAAATGGTAAGACAACAGGTGAATATGCCCCCATATTGTAACGGAGGCGGGGCATGGTGTAGGCGGGAAATGAGGGTGATGATCCACTTACGGTCCAATAATAATGGCAAAGGGATATCAGGCAACAGATTTAGTGACTTATACTAATGAACACGAGACTAGGGAAGCTCCAAGATTTAAGATTGGTTTATTGTCAATACAACGATACACACAGTATACAGTGTACTGAAATTCCACTCAGGCCATAAATAATATAAATAATAAATTTTACTACATTTTTATGAATAGAAACAAACTAGTTCTAATGAACTATCTATGTACAGTAAACAGGACAGAGACAATACAAAGTGGTCATATTCAATTAGAGTTCAAGTAAAATGTGCAGATAGTACAGTGGTACCACAGAACTCGAACTTAATCCTAAAATGTTCGAGTTGTGATCGGATTTTCCCCATAATATGGAAATGGAAAACTAATTAATTAGTTCCTAGCCATTTTTTTTGGCATTTAAACACAAAATGAACCAGATAAAACAAGAAGAGCATATACTGTACTAAACACATTTAAGCACATTTATCAAAACAGTAATTTGTAAAGTAAAAAAATAAATGTATCCCAACAATGTGTCCTGCCCCGATCGTCTGCTCCTTCCGTGTGCCACCCCCCCTCGTTAACCCCGTGTGGAATCCCCGTGTGATCAGCTGTTTCTGGTTGTTATCATGAGTCCTCTATTTCGTACTTGTTTCAGTTTGTTTCCCCAGTCCGGTCATTGTATTGTCCGTCTGCGTTTTGCCTGCCTTACCTGTAATTAAACCCTGCGTTCCCTGATACCCTGACGTCTGCGCCTTTGTCTCCATTCCGTCCCCGCATGGCATGACAATATTATTATAATTAAATGTATTAATGGTTTATTATTAATATTAAAATAATTAATAAGAAATGTTTATTTTTAAATGCGTTTTATTACATAATAATAATTACTGTTACTGTCTATCATATTCTAAATGTATTTTTAAATATATGCATTTCGCTAGTGTAAACATGCATGATGCTATCACAGCGAATGTGAGGCTGAGACTGAAGCATTACCCTTTGATTCCGCTGAGAGATGTGCCACATGACTCGACTCATTTCCCCGCGAGTTCAAGTTATCTTGGTGTTCACAGTTTGACTTCGGAGATTCAGATCGAGTTCTAGGTAACTTTATTTCAAACTGGTTGGTTCGAATTTAAGAAATTTGAGTTCTGTTGAGTTTGAGAACTAAGGTGCTACTGTATTGAAAATACCAGGTTCAAGTTATGGTCAGGATATTGCTGACAAGACAAGAGCAAGACGTGCCAATTGTAACAAGTTCAAATTTGGCAAGAGGTAGACATATTTGAGCAAATATTCAATTGAGCAAATAATCATAGTGTGAAAGTCCAATTTGTAGTATTTCTGTGTTGTGGGTTTAACATTCCTTTGGTGGCAGTGAGTTGAGAGTTCTGACTGCTTGAGTCTTGATGATGCAGTGTCTGGCAGTTACAGCTGTGATGCTGTGGAACCATCTACCAAACGGAAAGAGAGAGATCAGTGCATATGAGGGGTGAAAAGTGTCCATTATGCTGTTCGCACAACAGATGATGTGCTTTTCGTACAGGTGGGAGATGGCTGGGAGAGGAACCCCGATGATACTCACTATCTACTGCAGGGACTTCTTTTCAGTGGCGGTGCAGTTACTATACCAGACAGTGATGTAGCAGCACAGAACACTCCCGATGGTCCCCTGGTTGAATGACGTGAGGATGGGAGGAGGGAGGCAGGTGGTGTTCAGGAAAGGTCTTCTGCCAAATGCACACCCAGGACCTTCACACTGCTGACTATTTCGAAAGTGGAATCGTTGATGTGTAGTAGAATGTGGGCTGCAGGGCTCTTTCTGAAGTTAACAACCATCTCTTTAGTCTTCTGAACATTAAGAGACAGGTTGTTATTTTGACTCCAGTCCATCAGGTGTTTTACCTCCTCTCTGTATGCAGACTCATCATTATTGGCGATAAGACCTACTACAGTTGTGTCATCTGCAATCTTGACGATGTGATTTGAACTGTATTGAGCAGCACAGTCATGTGTCAGCATAGTGAACAGCAGTGAACTAAGCACACAGCCCTGCGGGGAGCCTGTGCTCTGTTTGAGAAACCTGGAAGTGTTACAGTATATCCTATGGAGACAGACTGGGGCTTCTCAGAGAAGAAGTCCAGGATCCAGTTACAGAGAGGGGTGTTCATCCCTAGTAGGTCCAACTTTTTTACCAGCTTCTGGGGAATGACTGTGTTAAATGCTGAGCTGAAGTAATAATCAGCATTCTGACATAAGTGTCCATTTTGTCAAGGTGGGAGTGGGACAGGTGAAGAACAGATGAAATGGCATCATCTGTGGAGCGGTTTGGGCGGTACGCAAACTGTAGCAGGTCCGGGTTCTGCAGGAGCTGTGTTTTCATGAGTCTCAGTACCAGCCTCTCTAAGCACTTTGTGATGATGGGCATGAGTGCCACAGGCCGGTAGGTGTTGAGGCAGGACACAGTAGACTTCTTTGACACTGGGATGATTTTGGTGGTTGAGGCATCCTGGTACCACAACTGAGTGCAGTGATGATATTGATGGTATTGAAGATATCTGTGAAGATGTCTGTGAAGATGTCTGCAAGCTGATCAGCAAACTCCCGAAGCACCCGACCAGGTATGTTGTCCGGCCCTGCAGCCTTTCGTGGGTTCACGCTGTGGAAAGCTGAAGTATCTGGCCATCTTCCTCACCGGTTCCCTGTTTTCTGACTCAAAATGTGCAAAGAAGTCATTCAGTTCATCTGGCAAGGAGGGTTCCCTGTTGCCTGCCAGACATGTTGGCTTGTAGCCGGTGATGGTCCGAATGTCCTTCTACATGCTCTGTGTGACCTTCAAACTTGTGAAGTGTGTGTTGATCCTCTCTGCATACACCTGCTTTGCCTCTTTGATGGCCCAGGACAAGTCTGCTGGCTGTAGTGTAAGCTTCCCTGTCTTTGGACTTGAAGAGTCTTTTAGGCGTCTTTTCACCAAGGTGTGTAGCTTTGCAGAGAACCAGGGTTTATGGTTTGCACGGATGAAGATAGTTTTGGAGACGGTGCCATCCTCAGTGCACTTGCTGATGTAGGTGGCAACTGAGGTTGAGTACTCCTCCATGTGTGTTCATACTGTAGGTGGAAGCTTCTCTGAACATGTCATAGTCTGTGCAGTCAAAACAGTCCTGAAGGGCAGATATGACCCCCTGTGGCCACGTTGTCACCTCCCTCAATGTTGGTCTGATCTGCTTGTTGATGGGTCTGTAGAGTGGGGTGAGAAGTATGGAGATGTGGTCCAATTGTCTGAAGTGCAGTGGCGGTGCAGCTTTCTATGCATGCTTAATGTTATCGCACTATGGTTTGAACCGACACAGAGAAGAGACTCAAGGACAGGGTGAGATGGTACAGACCCTGACACATATTGTAAATCAGATGTTGGGTTTCTCCTATTTTGCAAAAACCTTCTCGCTGATTCCAGCCTATCCCCACAACCTGTCCCCACACATAATAGAACTGTGAGACACTAGTGTTTCCTTTTCTCGCTGCGAGGGAAGCCCGGTTAGGTTACAGGGACAGATCCCTGGGTTTGACTCAGCCGACTTCGAAAGGGTACTTCCTCTGCAGCGTCTTTTATTTGCACACAGAAATGTTACACAAGCAGTCTCATGATATTATTTAGTTTCTTTTAGTTCCAAACAAGGTAAAACACATGTTATTGCTAAGCGGAATAAGGAAGTTAGTTGTGCTTGGCACGTATAGTTTTACAACATCTTCTGAAATAGCTTAGCTAGAGCTCTACGGTTATTGCATAAGAAAAGAAACGTTTAGGTGCATGTTCTTTTGCACATCTAGAGAAGTAAAACACAAATGACAATAAAACAATTTCCTAACATTTCTAACATCAGAAAAAGCAGAAATCTTGGTTTAAATACCTTGAGAGTGAAGAAATAATGTAATGGAAAGTATACAATATTTATATGATTTGATTTAATGTCCACTTGATGCCTGCATTTGGACTGAGTGGGCTGCTATATTTGGTGCACATGAACCTGTCCAGTGTTGTTTTTAGCTGTAGTTAAGTTTGTTCTGCTTATCATGGAATCTGTGGACTAAATTGCATGATTTTATAGGTCAAGTTCCCCTCCTGAAACACAGGCTGCCCAATCCAAGACCAGCGCGTAAGTCTCCCAAGCATTTGTTTCCTGTCTCCAGTGAGACGGCAATATTTTTCTCAATGTGCAATACTGACTGCCAAGTGTGATATCTGTCTATCGTCAATGTCTATCAATTGAAAACTAATTGTTTAATTGATATTTTGTATTTGCATCTTGTATTTCTGCATTTTATCCTGTATAGTTTTACTCCCATTCTTTTATTTTTATTCCTCTCTTGATTATTTTTTACTTGAATTCAATATGTCATAGTGCGGAATGTGTGTGTAGTTTTATTGTACAGTAACAATAAAGGAGTCCAGAGGACCAAATAATACCAGTAAGGGAGGCCGTCAGATGAAATGCTGCACCAAGCTGCCAGCATCTGTCCTCCTGTCCATGTCCACCACCATTAGATCTGCTCTTATCCTGGGGCCAACCAGCAGGGGTCAGCCAGGTGTAGGACGCTGTAGAGCAAGGGTCGCCAACTCCGGTCCTGGAGAGCTCCTATCCAGTAGGTCCTGGTATTTACCTGAGAACAGGTGTGGCTCATCAGAAACAGGGTATGATAGAAAACCTACTGGACGGTAGCTCTCCAGGACCGGAGTTGGAGACCCCTCCTGTAGAGATATGATGTGAGGCCTGTTCAGATGAAGAAGGAGATCTAAAAGAAGGAGTGGTTCATTGACTAACAAGTTATGGAAGCTACTACGCTGCGGTAACACCAAGTTGGGGTACAAAGGTCTCATGCGAGGATCTCACCCAGACTGACGACGACAGTGCTACCATCCTGCGTAGGGCTCTGTCATTGTCACAGCCTGAGCCCTACTTACCAGTCTTCTCGTCAGCTTCCCTCTTATTTCCCTCGCTAGTCCCATCCTCTTTTGTTTACTCTCCTTTTCCATCTCTTTTTACAGACTCTCCTGCTTCATCCGCATGTTTAGCATCACCTGTAAGCCCATCTCCAGGGTCATCTTCAGCTCCAACCACAGATCATCCCATCCCTCTGTGGCCAGCTCCACTGCAGGATACAGCCCCCTCACATCAGCTGGATACGGGTCTAACGGCCTCGGTTATGGCCAGTCCCATTGTCATAGAATGCAAATATTCATGTGCTTCAATTACTACTACGTGAGCAACTACTATACCATATCCTAAGAGGATGCTTAGCCTATTACTGCTGTCAACAGCTGGAGTACATACACTTGAGTGCAGCTTATAGCTACAATGGAGAAAACAAAACTCTGAAGTTCAATATGTGTATGACAATAATGAGGGTTGCCCTGTGACTGGGAGGCATAGAAGTGACAAAGATAAGCTCATCTTTTCCAATGATTCTACAGGGTCCTGAAAAAGGCTGTGGATAAGGGCTATCTATCTGATAAAAATAGTTATATTTCCCTAGATCCTGCAAATAGTTATGCTAGAGATTTTGTAAATAGTTAGGATAAATCATGATTAAGAATAAAATACCATCTTTGCAGGTGATCCACTGTGCCACCACCCCCCTCGGTGAGAGACAACTCCCAAATCTACCAGGTCCGAGTTCTGCTAAATTCCCACAGGAGGGCGGGTGTTCTGCAATATTTGGTTGATTGGGAGGGTTTTGGCCCCGAAGGGTGTTCATGGGTGCCGGCCGCGGACATTGTGAATCATGCTCTGGTGACGGAGTTCCATCACCGTCATCCTTCCAATTTGGCTCCAAGGCCCTGTAGTCGCTCACGATGCACTCCTCGGCCTCCTGGAGATGGCTGTTGGGGGGTGGGGGGGAGGTACCGTTACACCCATAGGGGCGGGGTTGCACAGCAGCAGGTAATCATCACAATCTGACCAAGCTACTTAACTTCACAGCAAGCTGCAAAGGTTGTAAAGAATTGTTGCCATACCCATGACACTTACCGAGCACTTTTCTGTCTTGTTTCTAACCCTCCTGCCCTGCCTGCCTCATCGAATCCTCCTGTTGTGCCTGCCCTGCTTCCCTAGTTATCCTGCCTTCCTGCCCGATCCTGCCTGCCCTACTTGCCTGCCCTGTCCTGCCGCCCTGGTCTGCCTTCATCCGCCTTCCTGACCCATAAGGATGTTTTACTGAGATTTTTTTAAGTAACTTTAATTATTAGATACAAAGCTTTCACAGTAAAACAACATTCGTCACACCACAGAACACTCGGGGAGGCTCAAAGCTCTGTAACCACAAAAGGTTTATTAAAAAAGCGGCAACCAGAACTGGCAAGCAAGATCATGGTCAAGGTAGCGGGCGTAGGGTAGAGGAAGCCAAGTGAGGCTGTCCGACACGAAAGGCACAAGACGGGGGGTTACACAGGGGATCCAGGGAGTCAAGACAGGGACAGGAGCACGACAGGGAGACTGGATTAGGGCTGCATGAAGGACAAAAGAGAATCGCTTAGTACGTCATACGGAATCAACAATACCTTGCACTGGAGTGGTGTGGGTAAGCTCTTATGTGCAGTCTTCCCCCGGTGCATGTGATCTCTGCTGATCAACTGGTGAGTTTACGAGGGGGGTGTGACAACATTGACATTTTTGCCATCATCCCCCAAAATATTCCCTCAAAATTGACAAAATTTTAGACTAGGTCCTCAGAAAAGTGTTTTTGTAAGGAATTTATAACTTATACCTCATATTTTAATTTTTTTTACTTTTTAAAACACTTTTAAATTTACATAAAACATATGGACACAAAAAATGTCATTTTGTCATCATGTCATTGACCCATTTACTATACAGTACTTTTTATTGTTATTTTAGAATGTACTCTTTCTACTTAAAAAAAGAAGTAAGCATAGCCTAGATGTGTAGAAGGTTATAACATCTATGCTTGTGCACATACACAATGGCTTATTTGGGGGCGCCTGGCCAATGGATGCCTCTTCATAACACCGACCCTCTGTAGCAGGGTTTCAAAGGTCAGCAAAAAGAAACAAATCTTAAAACCACACAACATACTGCAATGTTGTCTAACCACTGGCCAGCAGCACTATTTAAACACAAATCCCTGTATGCAAGCTTGTTCTTGCTTACTTGCCAGCTGCTGAATTTGTAAATAGGGTCAATCCGGTCAAGGCTTTTTTTCATCCAGTGAACATCTTGCGAAAGGGTGTTTTAGCAAGGAAATAACCAAGTTTTCTATTATTTCCGTGGTTCCACTTGAAGTCCCCATCTCCTGCAAATGCCAGTCAGGAGCAGGAGTGACGATTCCAATTCACCGCCAATAACAGTGGGAGTGTCTGGGGCACAGAGAGCTGCGCCCTGTGGAACATCTGAAAAAACCATTTAGAGAGCAGACTCAGGTCACCGGCTTGGCAAAAGTTGAAGGACTTACGTGGGCTGTGTCCCAATTCAGGGGCTGTAGTCCAAGACTGAATACAGTATATCACAGTGGTATGACAATCATTTCAGCTGTCCCAGTTCAATGCCTCCTTCAAATACAAGCAAAATATGGCTCTATCTTTTTCTGGGCCGGACCATCAGCTGGATCTTGTGTAACCCCACCTATCCCAAGATTCATAGTGAAGACATAGACTGTGCCACTCAAAGGATGTAGCCCCTGAATTAGGACACAACTACAGATTCTTCCCTGGCTGGCACCTTACACCCAGGAAGGACATGTAATCAAACACTTAGTTTTCTAGATATTTGGAGGGGGCAGCACCCCAGCGCCCTACATTTACGAACCACCACTAACTGTAAGTGTACTTCTGCCGTCTGACTTTAGCTTCTTCTATAAAGGCCCTTCGACCTAAATTAATGAATTAACTTGAATAAATTAAAAACCTAGTTCGCCTCCCTCTCCAAAAATGTTAACTTAACTTTATAAACAACATCCTTTTTTCCACCTGCTCCACCAGGCCCCTTTCTCCATCTCCAAGTGGACTACATCACTCTGCCGAAATGTCATGGTTATTCAGATGTACTTGTGATTGTGGACAAATTCTCAAGGTGGGTGGAAGCAGTTCCCTGCCGAAAAGCCACAGCCACACACCGCAAAGACACTGGTCAAGGACTACATTCCACGCTGGGGTCTACCATGTCAGATTGACTCAGACCAAGGAACACATTTCACTGGAGGAAGCAAAAACTCCCAAGTAGGGAGAAAAAGAAAAACTGGGGATCCAAGGTCAACTGGCTGCCAAACCCCCCCGCCCCCCGCCATCCAAGCCATGTTAACATTATTGAAAAATATGAACTTGCTTGCTAAAAGCTAGCTGTAAGCTGTGATTAAGGTCAAGCCAAAGTCCATCAATAAGTCTGTTCTCCATGCTGGCTTGTGTAGGGTGGCAGATTGAAATCTGCACCCATGATATTACAGGTTACAGTTCGTAGGTCATATCCAAAATGTTACCCTTACATGGGACTGAACCAGGACTCCACCTCAGATGATTCCCACCCAGGACACCATCCAGACATGTGAGCAGGAAGGCAGAGAGCAGGGAGCATGCCTTGACACATAAATGGACAAGCATAGTAAATAAAATGACGTATACAGTACAACATCACCAGCATCCATAGTTACAATATGTTAGGTTGTGGGTAAGCTAAACTGAACTAATAGTTTTTCAGTGGAGATTAAGATGGTAAACCATTCCACTATATAGGGACCCAGTAGCAGAATATTTTACTGCCCACTGTCACTTTTTTTTATATATGGAACGACAAGGAAACCTGCATTCTGTGATCTGAACGGAAGATGTGGTTTGTAAACTTGAAGTAATTCTGTCGGTAGGCAGGTGCCTTATATGTAAGTAGGAGAACTTTGAAGTCAGCTCTAAATCAAACAGGAAGCCAATGCAGGGAACTAAGAACAGGGGTTATGTGTTCAAACCTTCTGCTCATGGTGATGATTCATGCTGCTGCATTTTGAAATCGCTGCAAAGTGTTTAATGTGCAGTGTGTGCTCCTAGATAACAGAGCATTACAGACTAACCTAATGTTATCAAAAGCATGTATCAATTTCATTGTGTCTTCAATAGTAAGAAATCGTCGCAGTTTGGCGATTTGGCATAGCTGTACAAAGCATCCACATGTGATATGAGCTGAGCTGTTGAGGGAACTTCAGTCCTGTGGAGATGATCGCATTCCTATCCACGGACTTGCCACCAAAAAACAGAATGTAGGGTTCCTGAGCATTTAGTGATAAATAGTTCTCAGTCATCCAGGTCTTGACTTTTAGTATTTAGCTAAAGTGACAACAGATGCAGTGTCATAATTGTGAAGGAATTACCCACAGTCCCCTGAAGTATTCGTATTAGGGTTATACACTCACCTAAAGGATTATTAGGAACACCATACTAATACGGTGTTTGACCCCCTTTCGCCTTCAGAACTGTCTTAATTCTATGTGGCATTGATTCAACAAGGTGCTGAAAACATTCTTTAGAAATGTTGGCCCATATTGATAGGATAGCATCTTGCAGTTGATGGAGATTTGTGGGATGCACATCCAG
>JAODUD010000040.1:29626094-29640561 GCA_026784285.1 Stomatorhinus walkeri | reverse complement strand
CATTGTGGTGGTGTATAGAGCCAAAAATGTTAGCATTGTGTCGATGTCCCAATATTTATGGACCTGACTGTAAATATCCAGATGGCAATACAAGGAATTTAAAAGTATTTTGCTGAATCTACGCATATAGCATGCCGTCCTAGCGATGTGATTTTGTTATAAATAAAGCAATGTGATTTTGTTGTAATAAATATTTAAAAAAGAGTTCATAAATTTCTCACAAACCCGTCTTTAAGTGATTTGAACAGCCAAGATGAAAATGATTATGATTATCTCAGAGAACTTGCAGCAACACATGAAAAGCAGCAGCGGTAAAACTTTAAACAGATTTTTAAACATATAAGAATCTATAAAAGGAATACTAATTAAAATTGCAAAGCCCAGTTTTTTTCCTATGACAGAGTATCAGAGTAAAAATAATTTAGCAGAACTTTAACCCCCTGCGCTGTAATGTCTGTATAGAACTAAAAGTAAGAAAAAACCTTATTTTAATATAGCTGACTAGTGATGTAAGAATCGTATGTGCATAACATGCAATGTTTGAATTAATATTGATCGTCGCCAGGCAATATAGTATACCACAGCCATTTTTCTAATTCGCTACAAAATAACCCATCTCACACTGCGTTATCATTCGGCACCAGTACCAGTTTTTTACGCCAGTGGAAAACCAGCACGTTGCAGTCCCGTACTTTTGATACTTTCTCAAAGTACCAAAAGTACTGTGACGGGTGTGGTGGAAAAACACAGAAACATCTACAACCACAATGAGCAAGCTAGGGCAGCAGGCGTATATAAGCATAGTTAACAAAGACCAAACTAAATACAGGTGTAGATCGTTAGCACGTTAGGCTGAAAACCCGTGAGGTGATTCTGGGACGGCCAGCGACCTCTACTGGGCAAACGGGAACAGGATGGGTTGACAGAGCCGGTCCTGACACAAAGTTTGTTCATCCTGTGTAATATGATGTCGCACCGGATTAATAGATATCCATGGTTGCAATGCGTAACCAGTTTCATCTTGGTTCAGGGACTGTAGGGCCGCTACAGGTTGGCACAATGTCAGTGAGTTTGGTCAATTCAGCTCAGGGACTTACACCTGCTCAGTGTGTCTGTTTGATTCAATTTAGAGTCTGCAAGCCAGACAGAATGATCAATGCAGCTGAAGGACTGATGTAATTGCAGTATGTCTGATAGACTCAGGCTGCAAAGCAGTTAATTACTATATCATATGCTATAGCCACTCACATCCTGTTTACCCAACCCAAGTCATTAGAAACATAGTCTGTAGACGGTGATGCACAATTCTCTTACACTACCATTCAAGTGTGTAATAATTGTAGTAGCACCACAATTTAGGAATTTTCAAAAGTTAGCAAATTTGACAAACAAGAATTACTCAAAACATAATTTTCACTGGGTAGGTACATCAATTGAAATTCCATCATAAATACAGAGATCAACCTAAATGGCCACTTAGCTGCAACACAACTGCATTACAAAAGTAAAAAAACAATGCAAAGTAATACATACCTAGTGGAAGATACCAAGAGTAAGTGTGAGAGAGACCTGGCTAAGTATGCTAATCACATAGTAACATGTGGGAGCTCTGACTACCGAGTGTCTGCTCAGTAAAGGCTACACATGGCAAATGTGCTAATCACAATACTACAAAGTATTTCTCTGGCTTGGGACCTATTGTCATGCCCTGCCCGTTCGAGCCTCGTGTGTGCCACGCCCCCCTTGCTCCTCGTGTGCAAATCCCGATTGTAATCACCTGTTGTGCTTCAGTTTGATTGTGACCCGTTGTTTCCGATTAGTTCCCTGTCAGTCTTCTGTGTTTAGTCCGCGTCTGAGTTCGTATCCCCAGATCTGTCATTGTGATGTGTAGTGGCGTCTACCCCGTGTTTCCTCGAATAAACCCCATTGTTTGGACATTCCTGCCTCCGATCGTCTTTCCTGACCGACGCCGCCCGCATCCAGGCACACTGCGCACCCCGCTCGTGACACCTATGAGGAACCTTCTTTATATCTCAAACGAAGTGATTGGTATTCAGATTGGATGATGTAATATCCATATCAATAAACAATCAGGGGTAAGTTTCCCAAAACCCTATATATATATATATATATATATATATATATATATATATGTGTGTGTGTGTGTATTCTATATCGTTCACTTTTATTTTTTTTTGCACTGGAAGTTGGACATTCAAATTTCATTGTATCTACAATGCATATAAAGATATATTCTATTCTATTCTACTTTAAGTTCTATGTTAAAAGACAGAACTTACGAATGACTTAGTGTTAAGGAGGTTTCAAGAAACTCAGCCCAGAACACAAGACAGTCAACTGATAGTCACATTGAAACACTTCACATGAGACCATACCAGACCATATGAATATGTACACCACTGGCATTCATATTAAACAATGATTCTCACATAGACGCATTCTGTGTGGTCCTTGTGTGACCTAAGTCAGGGGGGAAAGGACGAGGATCGTGGAGAGGAATGGATGCATTTATAATCAGGAAGTATATGACAGCTTGACTGTGGCCCAGTTTTCATTCAGTGAGGTTGAGATGGGTCTGACATGCCACAGTGTGTGTGTCAGTCCCCCCTCGTCAGGGCAAACTTGACAGTCCCCCCCGAAGATGAAAAACAACACAGTCCCAGAGGAGTCAACAGTTTCCTGTGGAGCCAACAGCCTTACAATGTTCTGTCCATGTATGTGTTAGATTCCATAGTCCAAAGTCCTGGGGTTTAGTTGTCTAAATACTGATGTTTGTGATTATTTCTGTGTGTTTGTCCTGTGATGGACTGGCATCCCATCCAGGTCACTTTTGCCTCGTGCCCTGTGCTATCTGGGGAGTGCACTCATCCCGCGCCGCATTTGTGTAAGCGGTCATGGAAAAAGTATGGGTGTAAAGGAGTTATTTTACGTCTGATTCGATTTATAGACTGTAGCTAAAAGCCTTGTTCCTTAGCTCACACGCAGTGTTGTTAAATCAGGTGCTATGTTCTCAGGATAAGTACTGATGGCACACTGACCCTTTCCAGATACAGAGATTCAGTCACTAAATAATTTATTTCATAGAAACAAAAAAGGACTTTGCTGTTTTGGGCTGAGGCTTTATTAATAGCTACATAAACATAGAATGAGCTGCCCTGTCACCGTCGCTTTATTTTACTATTTAAATTGGTACTCTGCAGCTTCCTGAATGACTTCAGAAGCTGCTGTATCATAAAGAGCATTCTACATAACTAGGTCCCTCTGTTAGCATTTGCTACGCTCCTGAATTTATTGAGAGATAAGAAATCATTGGCTTTCTTTGTGTTGTGCCTCTTTATTTTTCAAGGTGACTCTGGGGGGGTGTGTCTCTCTGGGTTGCTACTTTGTCTCTGTTTATGTGGAATTTGCATGTTTATCTCTTTTGTTCCAGGTTTCCTCTGGGTACATTATGTATGTATTTTTGTCCTTCTGATCTATGACGGACTGCCATACTTTCCTGAGTGTCCCCTACTCTTTGATTTCAGGGATAGGGTCCAGGCTTTCTGTGCTCTGTGTTGGATGGATGGTTTTCAAGGGTGTGCCTTACCATACTCAGTGAGCTTGATAAAACTTGCTCTGCTTACTCCAGCATCTCACAGAAAATGATGACTGAGTCCACTGGATGGAACGCCATAGAAAGAAAGTAACTAACAGGACTTAAATGTTAAATCGATGGTTGACTCCAGACTGATGTGTGTAAGAGGAGGACTTATGCACAGAGTGTAGGTGACCACAGGAGAATGGAACCAGATTTTCGACCAGAGGATGGAAGAGAAGAAGCAGGAATCCAAATATGGCATAGGAACCATGGAACAAGAACTAGGACATTGGAACTAGTCAGGCGATTGGACCCCAATGAATTAAGGACTGGAAAACATACTCCGGAAGGTTTCAAACTGGAAACTAGAAATGTCACAAGACAGCCAGCTCCATCTTGTCCAGAAAACACCGATTTGGTCGCAGAAGTAACAAATAAATGGAGGCATTTATTTTAATCTCTTCAGCATCATGTTTCAGTAATTTTCTTATTTGACCCAGACACTGAACATTTTCATTAAGAAAAAAACCCAGGACACACTTTGAAGAGAGTGTGGATGTCTTCTGTCCAAGACTAAAATTAAGTAGCGTCACTTATCATCTTTTATAGTTCGGTGGTGGTGGAGTATTCTGCTCCAAACAATCTGACTGTAAGATATGGGTGAGCAGCTACACTGGCAGGATTAACATCAGATAATTGCATACAATTAATCTCATAGAACTTATTATACATGATTAATGTAATACACATAATTCATAGTACATTAGTGTGTGCAGAGGACTTAAAAACTTCACTGTTAGAGGTACTCATCCTAAATTTAAATGCCAGTTTACTATGCCAATCAGCTTCAGAAGGGAAATTCAATGTATTTCATATTATATTGCATTATATTATATTGGATGAAGCAAGATATTTTTTTCTGAAACAAAACATTTACATTGCCTGAATGGTCTTCTGTAACTAACTGCTTACCTAACTGCTTAGTTTGAAAAGTCAGCCCCCTGAAAACTTATCTAAGTACTTCCTAATGACCAGCTATATTGTTGGCATTAAATACCTTTCTGTGAGCCTTCTACAATCTGTCCTCTTTCCACAGCTTAATGCCAGCATCGCTAAATGCACCCATGGGCCTCACAGTTCTGTCTCTGCTTTGAGTTCAACACCCAGCCGTGAGACTTTTAAGAGACCTTCCTTTAACCTGAAGCCGTATGCATTTGTAGTAACATTGGTAACGTAGCTCCATTTAGCTTATTGTGTTCCGGATACCTGGTTTTTCCTAGGAGTTTTTACGGCCCAGAAGGTGACGACATATTTCTTTGGCTTTGATTCCAGTGCACTCCTCATACTGTAACTGTGCACACTGAGAGTGTACAGTTAGACATGAGGGCCACGCATAAAAAATGAAAGTGCTGAGGTTTCTGTACAGAGCGCGAAAGGCCAAGGATGATGGATGATCTCAGACCTCACATCTTAAGAAGCGCCCGCAGTGTTGAGTTGCTTACTTACTCTGGGGTTTTTCTGCATCTGAGCTTCATTGCCCCATTAACATCAACCAGAATCATAAAGGTCAGACATATCAATAATATCAACAACAAGTTGGTTGAATGTGAGCTAAAGATTCAGCAATCAGTGTGCCTACCTCTCTTCCATCCCTCTGTTTCTACAACCACCTCCACAACTAGTTGCATATTGCAATCTATTGATGCAGAAACTGATCTATGGAAAACTTGATGTTGAGTTACTCGATACGTTAACATGCACACTAAAAAAACCAAACTATTATGTTAATCCGACTAAAACCAGACTTTTAAAGTACATGTAAATGTTTGTCTGATTGAAATCGTACTAAATTGAATTTCTCTTAGTTGGACAAAAACACCCAGATAATGTGACTGGGAGTCGATGTACTCCTGCAAGTGTACATTCTAGGCGCTCTGTGTTCCGCAGTTTCCCCCTCGGCTTTGATCCGGAAAGTAACAGAAGACGCTGGTAACCAGAAGTAGTTTTGAGCATAGCAGAGGATGCACAGCACATATGAAATGTACAGCCCTGTAAAGCCATCCACGTCACCGAGCAACTAAACGGAGCTTTTCCACTGGACCAGGTACTGTACTTTTGGTACTTCAAATAGGTACCAAAAGTACGGTACTTCAATGTGTTGGTTTTCCACTGATACCGGTGCCAAATGACATCACAATGAGAGGCAGGGTATTTTATACTGAATTTGCAAAATTCAGTATATTGTAGGGCTGGATGATATTAATACCAACAATGCATGTTATGCACATTCAATTCTTATATCACAAGCCAGCTAGATTAAGATCAAGCTTTTTCTTACTTTGAATTTGATATGAATATTATAGCCCAGGGAGTTTAAGTCCTGCTAAAACATTTTTATTCTGTCATGGGAAATAAACTAGCAAGATTTACAATTTTAATGGTTATTCATTTTCAAGATTATCTAGTATATGTTTAAAAATCAGTTTAAAGTTTACCTCCGCTGCTTGTGCATGAGTGTTGAATGTGTTGTCTGAGACAATCATAATCGTTTTCATCCTTAATTGCTGTTTAAATGTCCTAGACTGGTTCGTGAGAAATTTTTGTTAATCCCTCTTTTGTTTCATAAATAGCCCAATATTTATTACAACAAAATCACATCGCAATATTTGAAAAATTTCTAATACCATACCATGCTGTCATAGTAAATTATATAAAATACTTATATCTTGTCATGCTATCCTGATCTTATTGTATCTGTTCTTCCGACCAGATCGCAATTGAAGCTTGTGTCACTTCATTTGTCCGCAAACCCATTATTATTAATTTTATTATTTTTTATGTATGTGACATAAAAGGTCATCCAGAAAAAGCCCAATACTAACAAGGTTAGCCACGATGCCACCTATTGTAGCAGAATCAGACATACTTCAGGCAATAAATCGATTCCCCTCCCTTGCATGTATATTAGGAGAAGGAGAGTAGTCCAATTAAATGGTGTAGTCAAGCTATAACCGTAACTCAACTTAGCTGTGCATGTAAACGTGATGAGTTTCCCAGCACAGGATAGTGATTATAATGTAAATTGTACAGGAGAATCTTACTGGATGACCTTCAGGACACATCAGCATCAGCCCATTCTCTCCCATTTGCCAAAGCCACTCCTGGGGTCAGCCATGGGGAAATGTAATTTTTGTGTGCGTGAAGAAATGACTTGAGAAGTGCAAGACGAAGCTGCCCTCGTCCAGCACTTCAGGATCCGTTAAATTAGCGGGGGCGAGCTGACGCGGAGTATTTCTCCATTCTGAAGAGTTACGTGAGCGTCGGTGGTAAGAAAATGTCACGGCACTCTGTCTTGAGTGACGGTGGAACGGAGGAGTCTGTGGATTGCAGGAAGTTTGACAGACAACTTTTATGCTCCCGGAAATGTGGCTGTGATGAACACAACACAGCTACCAATTTTACCATATAACCACACATTCTATAGAAATTTACTAATCATCCATCCATTTTCCATGCAGCTTATGCAGTACGGAATAGTAGTGAGTGGGAGTCTGTCTCAGGAAAGACAGGGCATGAGGCAAAGTGCTCCAATCCATCACAGAATACACACAGATACTCGCGCCATCTTAGAGACAGTTCACCTATCCACATGCCAACATAACACAGGGAGGACTTGCAAATTCCACACACATAGGGTGGGTGTAGGACTCAAATCCACAGCCGGGAAGCTGTCTGCTGAGTCACATTGACACCCTAGAAAGGCTTTTGACAGATATAATGTTTTAAAGAAACACTATTGATTTCAGTTGGGGATTTTTACTAACGTAAAGCGTACCTTTGAATGAATCCATGATCTGGCTACTTAACAACTTTAACAAGAAACTAAAACTGTGAGTAAAACTCGAACAATTATGCGATCCCCAATGACCTTTACAATGATACACATTCATTTTTTCCTGATGTTGTAGGTGTATGTGGGTTGTACTCAGATTTTTTTATCCTTAGGCAACAATGGAGATATTAAGGTGTCATTAAACTTCAGTGACACGAAATTACATCCAAATTGAAGGTTTATTTCTAGTCGTCCACAAAGGCAATGTTGTATGATAAGGTAAGTGTGTTCAAAGTCCCAGGGTATCATCACACTGAAAACGTGAGGGTTCTGTAACACAAACATTACAGCGTAGGACACCTTATCACCAGACGCAAATCACATACTGTACTTGCATATTTCGTAAGTCATCGCTTAAATGCAAGAACATACTTTGCCTCTCCCAGCTTCCCACCCTGATTATTCTTGCCATTTCTGTGGTCAGTCATTCTTTCCTCCCAGTAACAGCTTCACATTCTTCCACTAGAGCGCCCCTCCCATTCTGTGCTTCCATAATTGGAAATGTACAAGGAGATCCCAGTGATCAATGCGGGGGCGATATGTATTAAGTCTGCTTTCACTTCTTATATTAGGATTGGGACACTTGACTCAGACTCTGACTGTATTTCATTCAGCTCAGCAAGGCCACAAACAAACTCAGAAGAAACTTATTTTCATCTGATCCCCTAGTTAAACTGAAGCCCATTATTGCTTTGCGAATAAGAACAGGAACTTGGAAACGGGCCACAGTAAAAAACATAGTGTGCTGTGATTCGGTTCTTACTGATTAATTTGTAATAACTCTCCAATAAGCTGCTAATATGTTTATCCAACATTTACTGGGTGGCTCACTGTATTCACCCTATGCTTCTGAATAAAGATGCCCATGATGTTAAATGAAGCACTGCTTTGAAATAGAAAACTCAGACAGAATGAGAGGCGCCCTTCATTGCTGTGGGTCATATAGGAATAACTATGGTAATTTTCCACACCTTGGGTGCATTTGTGTTGACTCATGCTGTTTAAGTGATTTGTTCCTTCGCATATGTGAGAACCACACGGTGTGACAAGAAGAGCTACAGGACAATTTACTTAGCATATTAAAGAATACGAATCCTTGCTTTGTTGTTGTGTTTATTGTCGAACTGCTTTTTACCATTCCTCAAATCTGTCGCATTCAGCCAAGCTGAAATTGGTCAAAAAAGCAGTGATCATGTGCGTTAAATTGTCTAAAATGTTCCCCTCCCTAATGGAACATTCATTGTAATGCACAAGGCTTTCAGTCAAACCTGTGTCAATGCATTTCTCTTCAAATTGCCCAAAATGATGCCTGTCATAGTAATGCACACAGAGAGCCTCTCCTACATTTTGAGCAAAAAACAATATCCATTACTATGGTCAGCAGAACACCAAACAACTTAATTAGTTTGACTAAAAATGCCATCCTTGACCATCAAGGGGAGACTGGCAGATGCTTTTAACATCCAAGCATCAAACCTGGAGTCATCAGTGCAATTTTGAAGTTAGAGTCATCAAGGCTGACTGACATATGTATAACAAACACAGCAAACAGGTACAGCCACAGAGGTTTAATACTGGAAACAGAACTGTGGCAGTATGTCCCTGATAGGGTCCGTAGCACATATGTCTCTGGGGTGTTTCATGCTCCCTTGGGAGTTTTGAGGAACATTTTCCAATCAGTTTTACATTTACTGAGAGGATACAGCAGTGCATAATGTGTCGAACTTTGACAATAATTGAGTCATACCTTGCACCTTTACAGTTGCCATTACAGTAGCGCTGTACAGCTGTCTTTCTCCAGGGTCATAAAATCAGTCACGTTAATGACATGACATGCATATTTTTGTGTCCAATTCCATTATAAACAATAAATACATATCTAATACTATTGTATGAAAACCTATTTAATGCAAATATATTTCAAATACATTCAAAAAATATACAGTTTTGTCATTTTTGTGTCTCAAAGTCCAATAATGTCAGATGGTGCAACCACTTGAACAAATAAGAAGACTAAGAAGTTTGTTGAAATTGGTATTTAAGCAATTTAAAAAATTAGTTAGTTATAAGTTACAAACACTATGGTTTTAAAATAATTAAAATGATTGAAAACAATTATCAGCAAATTTACATGACCCAGAATGTCAGGTGGCACAACTGGGAAAATGGGGGGTTTTATTTAAAAGTCATTTTAGAAAACAGTGGACCAGATGTTACATCTTAAAGAAGACCCGAAGCGATCTTCATAGTGCAGAGAAAGAGTTAGTAGATCTAATGGAAATATTGACAAAAATGACCATTTTCACTTGTAACTAAGCTTCTGCAGTTTCGATGTCATGTGGATCAACCCATGAAAAACAATAAAAATATTCTAATATGATAAAACTTTGTTATTTTTGCAATTGGGTGTTTAAACTTGATATCAAGGACAAAAGTTTGTTCAGGTGTTCAATTAATCGTTTAATTTGAAATGAGGTTGAAAAGTCATGTGGAGCAATTGCAATTAATATAATCACTAATAAATGTGAAACAAATAAGAATTAATGTCTGATGCGTTGCAGATACATGGTTTTGATTTGAGAAAAATAACTACAAAATATGTTTGGTGGCATTTTTCATTTTGTGACAGTCCTTTTTGTCATTCACACAGCCACTGACCATTTTCTGTTACTCACATTATGAAAAGGGTCTGTTTATCCTGCCAAATAGCGTGACATGCTTAATAGTGCGGTGGGGGAGGGGTGATTGCCATCTGTCCTACAGGAAGTCATGTGACAGGTGTTACGTGCAGCGGTGAGTTGATGGGTTCTACCTGTCGTTCCTTTGCTGTATTTAGTTTAAAGACCTGCTCTGATGTTTCCTGGTTTCCTGTGAATAGGAACTAGAATGTTGTTCTCACCCATGCAGAGAAACCTCATACCTTAGTGCGCCCACACCTCCCACTGAAAGAAGGCAGTTGTTGCTTTTTTCCCTGTTTGAACCAGACACTTTGTTTGAAACACTCATTATCAGTACCTGATGCCTCCATCCTTTGTGGACTTTTAAAATAATTGTTGTAGTGGTGTTTTTTAATGTATTTCCCTTAAAACATCCGCCTCCATCATTTACTGATGCTTCTGTTCCTGGTGGGCTTCTTCTAACATCTGCTCCTCAGACTTATCGTCGAATCCCACCTTCTGTTCCCGAGGAAAGCTTTGATGAAGGGACTCATTAGGGTCCCTCCCACACGTTCATCTGCAGCCCGGCCCTGCCATAATTCAGTGGTGGTGCAGAATTGATGGGACACGCTTTTATTAAAAACCACTGTCATTTGGCACAGTGGAGGTTTATAAATAACCTCGTCTTCTGGAAGGATCTGTGTTACTGCTGGGAGTCGTCAGGTGCCGGGTTAGGATCCCAGGAGAGGCCTGACACACTAACTGGCCATCCTCAGGGAGCCAGGACTTTCTTAGTGAAGATCAGCCCGCTTTCAGGAATACAGTACCTGTAATATTTGCCCCTGTGCATTTTGTTCCTCTGAAGCCCCACCTTCTAACTGTTTTGTTCTGCGTTGTCAATGTATGTCAGCGAAGATATTACTGCAGTCTTCTTACGGCATCTTTCTCTGACATTCCTTGGCTCTGCCCTTTATCAAGAGTGAACTCCCCATACCCCCATCCCCCAAGGACATAGAAATATGAGGAAGGCCTAGAGGATACTGCAGCAATTCTCACATCAACCTTTACAGAGATGGGAATCTTCGGGGACACAGTTATAATGAGAGCATGTAACTGCATTGTTTTTCTTCTGGCTAGATTATTATTAATCCCATAGCAACCAGAGTGTGATAACTGTGTTACTAAGCTCAGCACAACAGTATCGTGAGCTGTACAGCAATAGAGGAGCTGTATGCGTATTGCCTACCATGTCAGCAGTATTATTTGTATAATGTATTTCATTGTCAATGAGATTGATTGCCATAACTGGCTTAATTGCTTAATAAATTGATTAGGATCACCATGTAAAATGTCCCAAGGAAGCAGCATAGATGTTGATTTCCTACAAAGTCATCTCTTTCAACATAGCATCTCTACAGTAATGTAGCTCACAACAGACTCTGGCTGTGTGAAAACTGCTCTTTTTGTAGTAAGATTGGACAAGACAAAAGCCAAGCATCCTCGTCCAAACCGTCAGCCAGCTTTTCTGCCTGACAACCCTTGAATCCATTGGACAGGTCATTGCAAGAAACAGGCACCCGCTAACTGGGCGGATGGTTCCAGAATGAGCTGTGCTCGAGGAGAACTCCAGGGCAGATGCTTAGCGAGGACACAAGAATGAGGACATGGTGCCTAACAGGCAAGCAAAACAATAAACGGAAACGCTGACATATGATAGATAAGGCTGAAACACAAAGCCTCACAGCTCAGTATATATGAGCCTGGGACTTAATTAAGCTTTTAATTAAGTTGTGGGTGACACAGGTGCGACCAACAAAATCCCAATGTAATCCAGCAGCTCCTGGGTGAGTGAAATCTCAACAAATAAAGTCACACAATCCAGCTACAGTGAAACTCCAGTACTGAGTGTCTATATTCTGAAAAGGAAATCTTTTTTTCCACTACAATTTCTATACAGCTTTTTTCCATGGGTGATAGGTACAGGAATGTCCCACACTTTATACAAAAAGCTCCATTCTTTATGAATGAAATTTGAAATATGGCATGCATGCTGAAAAGATACATACACAATACATACACAAAACAATGTAATTTTTAAATAATGAATAATAAAAGTAATCTAGTTATTTAATATAATTGTTTTTTTTTCAATCAATGTAAACTGTAAAGTTTCCTGTATAGTTTTTGCTTACTAAAACTGAAGTGCTTTAACTTATAGAACTCATTGTGTCTTAGCAAAGTCCTGGATGCTCCATCGGTTGCTCTTGTTTTCTGCTATACAATCTGATAAACCAGCAATGTCAAATTACATTTAAAGAATATCACATAAGTCCAACTTCTGTTTACCTACTATAAAATATAAATGAGACCACGTACACAAATAGGGAGTGAATTCTATTTTTAATTACTACAGCATATAACATCAGCTGATAGACATAAAATACAAAATATAACCTGAATGTGATCGTCTATGATTTTTTTAATGTTTATAAATTAACATTACCAAGAAAGCATTTTGAAAGCTGCTAATTTGCAGTAGCACCCGATAAGATTTATATGTGTGATGTAAGTGGGTATTTTGATGAGAGGCTAAGTTATCTGACCTTCTTCAAGCTCCATTTGTTCTCACATTACTGCATTGTTGGCTTTTACCCCTGGGTGTAATTCGGCATTCATGTGGTGAACTTTGATGTCGGCGTTTTGGCTTCAGCTTGCAAAACGCACCAGCTAGAACGTGAAGCTGACAGCAGACCTCCAGTGAACGCTGGGCACTGGGTAAAAGTCTAACTGTGTGCTGTGAGTTCATCACCGATGTAGTGTGTGTGCTGTATTATCGCCCTGAGTAACGATCTCCACTGTGCGCAGAAGCGTGTCAGGCCTTGTTAGGGAGACAGGAATCAATATGGGCTTAGAATGCAAATTAGAAAACTCTCATAGCAAAAGTACAATGAAGGCTGTAAATTCATATTCTCCTGACAAGTAACGGCAAGTGCGTGTGAGCTTGCCAAGGAAGTTCAACCTGCTGCACCCCTTAGCACTGATACCGTTGTGGTGTGGTCTTCACGGAGCTAAGAGTTAGGAAAGTTATATTATATTTTTAGACTTGCTACAGTCAGACAGCAACATGATTCAGGGGTTGGACAATGGGGTCGGGAAGTTTAACAAACTGGTTAGGAAAGAAGGAGAATGGGGATGAGACAGCCTATTGGGCTTTAACCAGAGAGACTTGGGGAGGGAATGAGGCCGGGAAACTGGGCAGGTGTTGCATTAGTAGGTGGGTAGAATATTGTGTGCCTAGAGTAAAGAAACAAAGAGGAGTTTGCCTCATGTGGTTTGGAAGTGCTGCATGTCAGTGAAGGAGCTTGTCAGCTAGCTTTGACTAATCTATGCTCTACCAACAGCTGGGGCAGGAGTCTTGTAAAGGGGGGGGGGGAGTTTGGTGAGTGTGAAACACTGGGAAGAAGGAACCTTCATTGGGGCTTGGAAATCAGAAAGGGTTTTCATTGAAAACTGGAGACTAGAACTAACAAAGACCTGTAACTAACAAAGGGAGCAGGAGCTATGAACAACACCTACTTCATCTACAATGTCCAGCAGAGAAACAAGGGCCAGGGTGAGGTCAGGCACCTGCATAACACAATGATGACAAGGGTTATATGAGGGACAGGTGAACTATTAATTACAAAAGCACTGAGGATACAAATACTAAGATGAGAAACATAGAAAACAGGGCATAACTATGAATGTAGACAAAGGCAAGGATAAGTGAGGAAATTACAGGGATACAAACACAAAAACTGTCAGGGTCAGCACCCAACTGACCCTGTGCCTTTATGTCCCTTTGTGTTCTGACTAGCAGGTGGCTGGCCATTCTGTCCTCTCCCTCATGTAGTCCCTTAACCCTATTGCCTTCTGTAGGGATGCCAACCATCCCAATTATCCGGGACATCCCAAAATATGGGGGATGTTGATTGGTCCCTAGCGTTCTCCCTGCCCCCTGACAACTGCATAGCTTCACTGACGCTGGGTTGAGCGTGTACCTCACACTTGTTAATTCTCCAGTTGTGGGTTCAGAGACCAGCCTCACTTCTCTTCTTTGTTTATTGGTTTTCTACTGTCCCTTGTGTTCGCTATTGGTTCTCTCCTTCCCTTGGTTTTGGTTTGCTCTGTTCGTGTCCTGTTTGTTTTTGATGTTTTCTCTGCTTGGTCTTTCCTAGTGCAGTCAGCCCTCTTATGTCCCCTAGGGGGTATTCCACGAAGCAGGATTAAGGGAAAGTCTGGCTTATTTCGATAAGTCTGTCTTATTTAAGTGAGAGTTCC
>JAODUD010000040.1:29574170-29584797 GCA_026784285.1 Stomatorhinus walkeri | reverse complement strand
GGTGAGAAGGAGATTGGAAATGCCTTATGGGCTTGTTTGAGGCACAGGGCAGGAGGGAAAAAACATTCACTGTTAATTGTCAGTTTATTTGACGACTGTTTTAGTCGAAAATGTCATTTTAAAAAATGATTACCTTATATGCGAGAACTGAATTTTTGGTAAGGAGACTGTGGTAGCTGTGTTTTTTTCTATTTACTATGGTAGCTATTTACTCTGCTATGTCCTATGTACGCGTCTTTGAGTTTTTGAAAAGCACTATGTAAATAAAATTTATTATTATTATTTATGAAGGCGGACAGCTGGCTTTTCCCCTCTCATCCCTTATCTGGTCTTTTAAGAGACCCCCCCCCATACTCTTGTGACTTGCTTTTATCTGAAAGCACATCCAGAATTATATGATCTGTAATGTTGTGTGTGGATAGAACATGTTCATTAGCTTGGTTCTTTCTGCGGTATATAATCAGAGCTCGGCTTCGGATCCCATTCAACATCAGCCCAGTGCATGACGGTTCTCCAGCACGTTCGCCGAGCGATACTCCTGTTCATGTGTGAGCTGTAGCCTTCACCAGTTGATGTACCATCCCTTTTGGGAAAGCACTGTTTGCTGAGAAGCAGTCGGCTGACAGTGGGTGTCGCTGTAGAGCAGTGAACCCCAGCCATCATACAGAATACAGGCGAAACCCACATTTTTATCACCTGACCAGGGACAATGGGAAAATTTTGGGATTCAGGAAAAGCAAGATCTTTGTCCAGCTTCTGCAGAGGTAAAATGAGTCTTGCAAGACTGCAGATTTATAGGACAGTTCACTTTTTTGACTACTTATGGGTTACCTCTCCCTCAAAAGGCTCTGTGCAAACAAACCCCATCTCTGGACATTTTGTCAAACAGAATGGGTAATTGGCAGGGTAAGCAGACCATTTAGAAGGCAGCAGATGGAGGAAACCTCGCACAGGGCCAGCAATTGCTTCACCCGAATCCAGATCAAAACCGAAACAAGAAAATCTGCATTTCATCTCACATCACCGCTTGTATGATCTAATATTTACAAGTTCACTTTGTCAGGATGAATTCGGGAAGTGGATGATAACCTCACACCTCCCACTGCTCTGCTCCTGAATGTGCGTGTCCATGTCTCATTGTACAACCTTGCAAATAGAAGTTTAGAGTATAGAACAGATATTGTTGAATCAATCCAGTTATGCTGGCTAAATAAGTTATCTTACATAGTTCTGTCATATTGTATGATTACAGAAGTGTTTGGCATAATTGATACATACAATGCCATTTTATTATCCCCTACATCACGGATGTTTGATCGTTTTTATTACTAGCTTAATTCTCACAAAGCCTTTCCCGATGTCTTCCCAATAATCCCAGTGGGCTAAAATCTTTCACAGGCACAGCAGATACAGGCAGCCGAGAGATAAATCCAGGCCGCCGTGGCCTGAAAATTTCCGCCGTAAATTCCCGGTTTGATCTGAGGAAAGTGCATCTGTGATGGGGAAATCGATTTCATTTAGAGCTCTCATCAAGGAAGTTCTCAGGCTGCCAGACACTCACAAAGAGCTGGGAGGTATCTGCTGAGTGGACAGACGGCCCACAAAGGCTCAAAACAAAACATGACCCCCCCCCCCCCAAACAAACAAATAAAAATCTGCATACTGTGTATGTATTGTTTTAGGGCTCTTGGCTGGAGAGAGTTACACACAGGTACAAGTCAGCTGCAACCAGAGATCTGTGCTGTGAATGAGATTGTTTGGGATTTAATTAATCAATAGTGCTGTTTCTAGTTGTGTACGTGGACGTATATAACATGGGAAAGCATGGTACTGTTCACCCATTGTGATGCATTCACTTTTCGAAAGTCTGGACTTTTGCGTTTATTTATTTATGTGACTGTCAGTGTTTTTCCACTAGTAAAGGTGTAAATGTCAGCCGAGTGAGCATCTTCAGGCTGCATGCTTCCAAATAGCACACAGACCCTTCATGGGTGTGTAAATCCCCATGTCTGCTTCCCTGATAGCCTCCCACTGCCTGCTCATCACTGTGTCGACATTCTCGTGGACACTCAAGGACACTAAAGACCTGCCCTTCACCAACAAGAAACACGTAAACCCATTGCCATCAAAATCATTTTAAATTGTAGATTGTACTATATGGGGGACATTCTATTTGTGGATATAGAAATAAACATTCAATAACAGAGCTAAATGAAACAGAGATCCGTCCCTAATAAGTACAAATTATTACAGACTATCATGCTCTTTTCGCACAATATTGTCACGACGAACAGTAACTTACCAAGATGACCTACCTGCTTTTATATGTAACCAGGTGGAAAAGCAGTCTTTATTTTGGATGTTAGCATTGGTTTGAAGTGGGGGAAAAAGGACTTTGTTTTTCCTTTGTAAAGGTACACCCTTTACCTTTAAGGTGCAAGTCTTGTCCATGTTGGGAACCACCCAGAAGTTATGTTCGTTTTTTTTGTATTCCCCTGCTCCCGGCCTTTTTGGAGAAAACATGGCCACGAAACACATGGGGAGTGAGGCCGGGGTGATCGTCGCAGAGTAAAGTTTCCCTCTTGATATTGGGATGTAATAGTAAAAAAAATATAGTATATGTCTTGGAGGGGATTAGTGACAGTCTGGTAGGTAATACTGTTTGGATGATGTTCAATTTAAGTGTAAAATGAGGATCGTACATCCGATTAGCATCTGTGTGTCAGTAAAGTGGAATGCAGTGTGAATGTGTTTTTTTATTAATTCACATTAATGCGTTGTTTTTGTTTCATTGCATGTTTGTAATCCATGAACAGGTGTAAGAATAGCCTGGGGCTTTCATGTAAGCCGTCCATAGGGGTGCAAGCCATATAGGGAGAGACACAAGATACTGAGATGTAAGTTAAAAGGGCGCCATTGTTCATTTTTGTACTAAATGTGTATATCCTACTATTCAAGACCAACCGTTGTATGTACTTTGTATTTCCTTGTGCAGTTCCAGTCCACTGCCATATTCTACACACTGTTTAAAAATACAGTTTGATTTATTTTATTACTAGTATTTGTTGCTGGGGAAAGTTGATTTGTACCCGTGTAGTGATATCGCCTATCGCTGTACTGCACAGTAAAATTGGTGAAGGAAGGAACGGGAAAACTCCGCTCAGGTGCCCTTCCATTTTATTTGGGTGGCCGACAAATACATTATTTGTGTTTCTCTATGTGATGTAAATTGCACTGGCTACATATATAAGGATGCTTAGCACTTCGTGCAAATTATGTACTCGGACTGCAGCATCTACCCATATCGCGAGATTCGGAATATCTCAAACGTCTCAGATGGAGTTCACAAAAGCTTTTAGGGATCATGGAGATGTGCAGTGGGATATTAACAAATCATGTGGAGCATCGTCAATGACAATTAGCCGCCGCTGGAGAGGACGCCTCTGATGTCCTCCAGAGCCCTCTTGTCTATGTAAACAACCTTAATGCATATGCAAATGTAGGTGAAACGTAGGCGAAGTCACAAGGTACTTGATTAGAAGAGAAAAAGCTAATTATGACACAAGGGTGATGCTTGCAGTCGTTCTGACATGTTTGTATTTGAAAAGCAAACAGACTGAAAAGATTGTGCTCATGAACAAAGAGATTCCAGAATGATGCCATCAAAGGGATGGGAACACGATTAACGGGTGCCTTCACCTATGACAGATGTGAGATGTGAACTCATTCCCCACGGTGTGAAGGTAATCCTGCAAATGGGTTTTCAAATTAGCAATCGGTGCCCTGGTTGGCTCCTTATATACCTTAGTTTGATCCAGCAGTAACTCATAAACTTTTCTGCTACAAGAGGCTATGGGAGGCAGGATACAATGCAGGTATATAAAAAAAACAGTACACCAGAAGCTGAGGTTCCATAGGAAGTCCGAGGCTTTTTTAGGTGTGAATGTGTGTCTATGAATAATGTGTGTCCCCTGCCATGGGTTGGTGTCCCACGCTGAGTTGATCCCTGTATTGTGCCCATAGCTTCTGGTATAGGCTCCAGACCCCTTGTGATCCTGAATAGGATAAGTGGATCACAAAATGAATTAATTGAAGGATGGACATATTCTTTGTTGCTTAATGAATACTGCTGCCACTGATGCTATTCCAGATCCAGGATTACTCTAGCCGTGTAACCGTCTGCACAATTCAACCGTCTGCACAATACTAGCATTGTTACACAGACAGATCTCTCAGTTCCTCAACCCAAATGGCCACATCTGTCCACACTCCAAATCACAGCTGAAAATGGGAGTCCCAGTGGTCAAAGGATCCATGAGATAACCAATATATAATCAACCAATTAAAATAAGATGAATGATGTGTCAGGTATAGCTCTTGAGATCTTTTCTCCAACTGTCTGACCTGTGACCCCTAACCCTTAACAAGGTCACACTTGACTCATATGAAAATGGTGTGGACATATCCATCCATCTTCTGAAACCACTTGTCATATTCATGGTTGGGGGGGGTCTGGATCCTATGGGCGCAAGGCAGGGAATATCACAGGATGGGGCACCAACCCATCGCAGGGCACATTCACACACTATTTACTCACACACCTATGGGCAGTTTAGCACCCCCAATGAACCTCAGCATGTTTTTGGATTGTGAGGGGGAAACCAGAGTACCCAGAGGAAATCCCATGACTACACGGGGAGAACATGCAAACTCCACACACACAATCCTGGTGGAGGTGCCAAGTCAAATCCCAGAGGTGTGAGGCAATAGTGCTAACCACTGCCGCCCAGGTGTGGATATATATCATTAAAAAATATAAGGGGCTCTAATATATTACAATAAAGATATTTACCAAACTTAAAACCCCCCCTAAGAACCAAACCAAAAATGTCATTATTAAATGAGAGCTGCAATACCCATATTTACTATATGCCAATCAAAACCCTGAAGAACAGCAAGCATGATATTATGAACATTGCTTACTATCAGTTAACATTCTTCAGCCCTCAACTTAATGTCATTTATTGGTTGTTGATATATTTGTTTTGACAGTTTGATAAGCAAGGCTGCATTTTATTTATGTTCTAAATATGGCCAATTTGTATGTCCAACTGTAAATAATGTAACCATCCTGCTGATTAGCAGTTTTCTCAAACAGAATTATTTAGTTGGCTCTCACGGAAATGAGAAATGCAGTCTTGTGATTTCTGCATTTATGATCATTTGTGTACTAAAGTATACAAGTACACAAACGCAGTACTGTACAATAAATGTATATGTACATAAAACACTCACGTTTAGCTCTGATCTGGCCATAGGAGGGGGCTTCCTCATCCAGCCAGACTGAACTGATTCTGAACACTCAGGCTGCCCTTGCCAACCTACCATGATATATCTGACATTCCAGAGTTGCAAAAATAATTCTGGAAATGTCAAAGGAACTCAGGCATGTAAATAGATGCTTTTCAATTGACAGCTCATTTCAATGGCTGCTGTATTTGACCTCCAAATTTATGGAGGTCTGCAAGGGATTATGGGAAAAAACTGTTTATGAACAGTGTGGATATACTCCCTGCTTAGAACGTCAAACAAATAACTTATGATGGAAACACTACCCTAATGTTGCTCCTGTCAGAGTCTTGTATTACTGAACTAATAATGTTCAGTTATTTTAAGTCAATTGCTATAGTAAGAATAGCATAACATCATTTGACACACTTGGGTGGTTTTATAAATAAAACTGTTGATTAGTGGAAAATTAAAGGCTTGGTTTGAAAAACAGTTGGCTTTGTGCTGTGATGTAACTTTAAATTTAACTCATTTTTAAGGCCGGTTATTTCTGATCAAGTACTTTCTGTAAGGGATCTACGGAAACCATCTTTGACATGTACTCAAGCAGTGTTGTTGCTACCAGCTTAAATAATACAAAAATAACTGGCTTTTGAGTGAAATGTTCCATGTGTTTGTCATTTTATAGCATTTTTTCCACTGAGGAAAATTAATGCTAAAGCTAGCTGTACCAATCTCATACAACTTTGTGGATTGCTTACCTATGACATTTTTTCGATAAACACGCAGATCCCCATCTTAGTATGGCTTGACTCCTTCTGTGACTTCCCTCATATCATATATAACAGGTTACTCTTGGGGATGCGGCTGACTGCGGTTATTTGTTTCACTTTGTTATCATGCAGCTGCTAGCTGTAACTAGCCCTTAAAGATGTTGCTAATTGCGCCTCTTGGTGCCCTTAGGGACTCCTTACCACTTGTAATCCTGCTTCATTTCTCCGTACATGTTGAACGAACTGGCTCACTAAAGTAAATGAATGATTTTGTTTTCCACTATTACACTCTTGCAAGACGAGGACAATACCCAGGGTGCCTTTCTCTCCCACTGGAATATTTCAGCAGACTTTTGTCATTTCGGGATATTCTTCTATACAGAGACTGTATTTTTTTTGAATCTGCAAGAGGGAGAGATGCATTGTGAGGGATACTTTGGCACTGCGGGCAAATAAATGGCTGTTTTATCTCCCATCAGCTCTGAACCGTCGACCTGCCAAGTGGACAATGCAGTGGAAAAGAAGGAGAGGCCAGCAGATGAGGAGGCGGATGCCGTGGAGAAGAATGGACACGTCAAAGGCAGGGAGAGCAAGCACCGGGGTCACCGGCGG
Source organism: Stomatorhinus walkeri (assembly GCA_026784285.1). Classification (NCBI taxonomy): domain Eukaryota; kingdom Metazoa; phylum Chordata; class Actinopteri; order Osteoglossiformes; family Mormyridae; genus Stomatorhinus; species Stomatorhinus walkeri. The sequence continues at coordinate 29,578,123 of JAODUD010000040.1, read as the reverse complement.
GTGCGCAGGTAAGTAAGCCCCTCACACCACAGTCTGAGCCCCCTCCTTCACAGGAGGCAGCTTCAATTCATTATTCTGTCACCCGCAATGGTCAGCTGCTCCACAGTTATTGATGTTTATCTGGGATCCACATACTGTATGTACACCCTCAGACGAATGCACGAGCTTACCCTCGATTACATTGGCGGCCTCGGAGAGTCACGTAAAAGACAAAGCGATGTGCTGGAGCCAAACCTGATGAGCTCCATTTTAAGTGTGTATCTGGGAATTAGGCCCAGTGCCAGATCGCTTCCCCTTTGTGAGAAGTGTCCGCTTACCTGCTCTAAAATGTCTCAAAATGGGTGCTGATAGCTGGCAAACATCCCTGATTTTCCTGATACCATCAAAGCCACCATGTAGCTGGGGAAGGAGTCTCTGGTCGGCACTCTCAGCGAAAGATATGTCCTTCAAAGGTTTTTCCAAGCATGGGCAGAAGGTAGCTTTCTGCCTGAGCTGTTAACAAACTTTGTTTTTTGTGTGGGAATGTTAGCCAAACCCCGCTCCGTTTAATGCCACTGCAAATAGCGAAACGACGGAAACCCCACACCCGCAACCTATCTGTCGTCAAGATGCCAACAGCGTCCATTAATTCCCTTGACCACACATCAACAGCTGACAGCTAAAGTGATGGCGGTCATTAGTTTCGCTTGCCAAAATGTCACACTGAAGGTCAAAGTGGGGAACAGCAGCCAGAGCTGGTCATGACACAGAGCCCTTGCAGTGACAGAGTTAATGTGTGGGGAGCGCTGACAGGATTTTATGGTATGTAACAGCCAGGGAACAACACAACCAGATTTTCTGCAATATAAGTATTTCACAACAGATGTGTACAGAAACGCTAGCATTACGTTAACAGGGTTTCGACACAAATTTACCTTAGAACTGTGCTAAATTGCACCTGCAAGCAATAAATTGCAGGTTTCCTGAGTCAACAGAATGTTACAAACGGCAGATTAAGCAAATCCGTCACAGTCACCAGAAGAGTGAACTGAGTATTTATTTCTCTATGAAATTAATTCCACCACCATATTTTTTTCTGTTTTTGTAATGCATGACTGAAAAAGAAACAATTCCCTTTTTATACGTATAAATATATATAGGAATATGGGATGAACAGATGAAATTTGGAGATTTGTGAACAAGATCATATGATACTGGTATTGATCATGTGATACCAACATTGATCATGTGATACCGGCATTGCTCGAGGAAGGATAAGATCAGCAGGGGTGCCCATCTCAGGAGCAGCAGGACTTGGCATGGAAGGAGTCAGCACAAGGTGCACAGAGGGTCAGCTGGCAGAAAAGCACACTGTACCACATCAGTGCAATGCCCAATGTGTCTAAGATGGGTCATTTCCAAAAAACATCCAGATATCAGACTGACATCATATTTTAACCTTGTATTCTGCAGCTGAAAGCTACAACCGGAGAAACAATTTTCACCTCTCACAGATTTAAAAATGCAGACATGCACAACTGGTATAGGGGGAGTTAACGAGATGTGAAGCTTCCTATTGTCATGGAGGGAAGTCGCTGTGATGCTCTTCCACTGTTGGAGCTCCTGTCTGACACAGTTGTCATTAATTATGCTGCAAAGGGCATGTTCAATCCTGATCAATGATCATTTCAGACTGTGGAAAAATGAAGGGTGCAGCCCCGTGTAAAGAATGCATGTGAAAAGTGGCTATCAAGCACGCCTTTCATCCCAGCTGTGGTGAATATGCACGTGGTTTCTTGCAAAAAATTCTTGAGAGGTGTAACTCCAACTCTTCCGGAATGGCAAGATGGCTGTAAGACAAGGAAGGAGCCCATTAACATGCACAAGATAAAAAAATTGCCAGACAACAATGTACAGGAGTACCACCCAAAAAATCTTTCTTCCTGTAATTGTAGGGAAATTAAGGTATAGAGTGTTAAGGCTGTCGGTGCTGTAGCTTCATATCTCCATGGTAACGCTGCATTTCTTTAGCTTCGTGACTCTTTGCGAATTGACCTCCTCCTATGTTTAGTAACCAGCTGTCACATGCATATGCTATCCAGCCACATTCCAACATACAGAAATTTTGGTACTCAAGAAAGCCCCCACAGGGGCCTGAACTTGCAATGTTCAGGAAACAAATCCACAGGTTTACAGTGAATCTATACTCCATACTGGGCTATGAGTAGAGCCACAGGCATCCGCTTAAAATTCTGATATCAGAATTATATATATATATATTTTTTATATATACCTTTGAAGGTCAACAGTTGAGGCATAAGGGGTAGAGCCGCTGTTTTCTGGCTCCAGTTTCAGTAGCACAGAAGTGCATGGATAGCATGACCTTTCCTACTGTAGAGACTTTGTGACACATTCCCGAAATCCGAAAGATTTGATGATTAGCCTGTTTCCCTACATCGATCTGCTTGCAGCCAGTGGTGGGGGCGATAAATCGGATTCTACAGAGGTGGAAATTATGAGCAGCATTTTTCTCAGACTTTAACACGCCCTGCGACGGATTGGTTGGCACGGCATGTAAGTCGGTGAAGCAGAGAAACGTCGCGTCAGCCTTGTGTACAAGATTTAAAAGATAACAATTTATTTGTAAAATGGGCCAAAATAAAATTTGTATGACACAAGCTCCAGTGATTGGGGGGGTGTAAGACCAGGTCTGCCTGTAGGGGTGATCTAATCGTTTACTGACACATTCGATCTTCTCACAGGGCCAGATTCTGTTGCATGGCCAGATAGGCCTACTTTTCCCCACAGAGTCTTCTCAGGAACATGGTTTACTTGGGGTTTTCAGCTGCTACTTGACATTTACAGACTGCTGTTGGCGTTTGTGGTTAATTCTGGATTAAAACTAAGAAATCTGGAACTACAATTCAGAACAAATGCGGCAGAACCATGGAAAAAACTTACCGGGCCATTGGGGTTCTTTGATATCTGTCCATCTTCTCATACCGATTATCCATTGAACCAAAGGCCTAGGTCATGAAGTCCAGCGCGTGAGGCAGAATACATATTGGATGGGATGCCAGTCTGCAATCCGTTATTTATACATTTGAGGCCAAGTTTAAAGACAGTGATTCAACAGAATCACATATATATGAAGTAGCCAGAGAAGACTCACGGCAGCTCGCACAAGGGATCCAACCCAAAACCCTGGAGGCAGGAGAGTGGAGGTGTGATTTGGTTTTGCTGCTCCCGATCCACCTCCCTCACAAATGACATCTGTCATCTTCTATTTGGCCCATCCTTACCCCCTCCAAAAACCCTTCAGTTGTTTTTTTTGTCTTGGTTTGAACATGCACACATCTTCTGTGTTTTTGAACTTTGATAAACGAGCTTCGACAAAACCATGGGTTTTGTAGCAGGTCTCTGCTGAAATTGCAGGAAATGACTCTCCTACTGTTTGTCGGGCACTATAAAGGTTGCATGAAGGTGAGGCAGGAACACTGTGGCTCTGATAGCTGGTAAGATTCAAGAGATTAAGGGAGATAAAGTCCTTTTTTGAACAAGCTTAACAAAGAAAAAAAAAATCTGCGGATTGCCTTTTTTCCCCATAGGAACTAGATTCTTTAATCTAAATCCATCTTCATTCCTGCCACAAATTGCAACGTGGATCGTACCAACTCCCTTAGTTCTGGCCGAAAATGGATTACGCAGTAATACCTTAAGTAACATTAATAAAATTCCTATGTATAAATACACTTACTGAAGCTTCAAGAATTCTCAAGTAAAACTCCCATGATCTCTTCAAGACCTCTAGCCCTTACCTTGGTATTTCCCAAACAGTGATAAGTGTGTGAAATTAGAGAAGTAAAAACGGAAGCTATCCAATATTCATGCTAAACTTAAAGTTACCTAAGGAATCTTTAAATTAATTTGGTGTGCACACACAGGATATCTGAGCCCTACACGACAGGGTGTCT
>JAODUD010000040.1:29559784-29574070 GCA_026784285.1 Stomatorhinus walkeri | reverse complement strand
TGTCTGAGCTCTACACGGCAGGGTGTCTCAGCTCTACACGGCAGGGTGTCTGAGCCCTACACGACAGGGTATCTGAGCCCTACACGACAGAGTGTCTGAGCCCTACACGACAGGGTATCTGAGCCCTACACGACAGGGTGTTGGAGCCCTACACGGCAGGGTGTCTGACCCCTACACAGCAGGGTGTCTGAGCCCTACACGGCAGGGAGTCTGACCCCTACACGGCAGGGTGTCTGAGCCCTACACGACACGGTGTCTCAGCTCTACACGGCAGGGTGTCTGAGCCCTACACAGCAGGGGGTCTGAGCCCTACACGACAGGGTGTCTGAGCCATACACGACAGGGTGTCTGAGCCCTATACGGCAGGGGGTCTGACCCCTACACGGCAGGGTGTCTGATCCCTACACGGCAGGGGGTCTGACCCCTACACGGCAGGGTGTCTGAGCCCTACACGGCAGGGTGTCTGAGCCCTACACGACAGGGTATCTGAGCCCCACACAGCAGGGTGTCTGAGCCCTACACGACAGGGTGTCTCAGCCCTACACGGCAGGGTGTCTGAGCCCTACACAGCAGGGGGTCTGACCCCTACACAGCAGGGTATCTGAGCCCTACATAGCAAAGCATCTGAGTCTTTCACAGCAGATTGTTTGAACCCTAGGTATAGCCAAGTACCTGAAGGCCACATATCTGTCAACCACACACCTCACTATGGTTTACTCAGCAACAGAATCGACAGGGCATGCAAGTACATCTTTCCCCCACGGTCAAAACACATCATTTACCGATCTCCCTGCTTGGACGTGTCTTTCCTGGTGTCCGACAACTTCATCCTGCCTAATTCCTGACAATTTAATCTCCTTCACACTCTCTCCAGTCACCATGATTCTCATTTCCTACCTCATTATTACTACAGCGATGCTGGACAAATAAACATCATTAAGAGGCCCCTCCACACTCTTAACCTGAAAGCCTGGTTTAATAAACTGGGATGGTTTTCAAGTCCGCTATGTAATTGAAAGAAACTGTGATCTGGTCAAGTCAACAAGAGTCTCTTTTCAATATTGATGTATTTAAGCAAATGACAGGAAGTCATATTACTTGAGGGGCGGCGGGCTGTGGGGCTGTACACCTCTCACCTTAGCTAACAGTAACACACCAGCATCTATCACACAGTCACCAAACCCCCCCTTCCAAGCTTCCCACTCTGCGTCAGACATTCAAGCGAGGCCAATCCCAAGGTTTACATCTGTCCTTTCATACCATGTGAGAACGTCAGTCTACAAAGAGCATTAACTAGCTCTAATCCCAGATTAACCCCCATTGCTATCTAAAAACGACAGCTTTCTCTATTTCTTCTAATGCAGAAATTACTTCAAAATGAAATCTTCTTTTGTTTGGACTTTTAAAGTGGCTGTCATCTTTATATTTCAAATGCACTTTAAACAACTCGAACTTGGACTTCTTCAATAAACCTGCACCACTGCATGTTATATTGCTGCATCAATACGAGCTCAGGTGAGTCTGGCTGACTGAATAAGGGATCCTCCATTTGAACTGTATCAGTCATTAATATTTCATGGCAGTTCATTTGCTGAAAGACACAAAGACACAGCGGCATTAGTGAAAGATAATCTCTGGTCAACTTTTTGCTTTTTTTCTCTCCCTCTCGTTCGCAGTTTGTCTTTTGATAACGATCCGTCCCCTCGACCCGCACCGAAGGGAAAGAAGAAGAGGAAGAAGTCACAGCGAAAGCGCAGGAGGAAACGGTCAGCGCGCGGGAAACGGGCCGCGTTTGTTCTCGTGTCGCTGCCTGGCTTATGATGTGTCTTTTTAAAAGTCGCCTCATTTCTTCCACAGGTCTCCCTCATATAGCATCTCGCCTGTCCGAAAAAAGAAAAAGAAGAAGAGCTCAAAAAAGAGAAAACGACACAGGTATCAATACGGGGGAGGGAGGCTGTTTAATGGGGGAACGTGACAAACTTTCACTCCCTCCATGGCTATTAATGTTAGGATAAAGGCTTATTTAGTACTATTTTCATGTACAGGCTGTTACGACCGCTCTCACATATTACCAAAATAAAAATAAACTATAAGTATATGTATATGTATGTTAAAAATAAATTTCGGACGGCCTCTGGCTTTTGGTCGCTTTACGCTACTTTGATTAGGTTTAATCCTGAAATACAACATGTTTTTCACAGTTTTAATTACATTTATTAAAATATATGTTACATATAACACAAATAATAACATTTTGAAGCCTGAGAGCCTATGGTTTATGTTTTAAGTTGGTACACTATACTGCAAGTCTATATACCAATTCCGACAAGCGTCCACTTCTTGCATGTCGGTCATTACGGAACTCTCTGGTAAATATGCATGTTGAGTACTTCCGTAGCACAGGCGAGTACTGTAATCCCCAGAATACTCGTAATTTGTCTGTGTCTATCCTTTCTTAAATGTTCATATCTTGTTGTAAGAATCTTTGTGAAAAGTATCAGCCATACAAAAACTTGCCATTTCAGCGAAGTATTTCTGCAAGGTGTTTCGATAGTTTGTGACAGGTGTCAGCGCTTTTATCTATATCACTGGACAAGTAGTCATGTAAGATGATTAGACTGATGGATATTGAAAATAACAAAATCTAACAAATCTAGCCATAATGCAGTATATTTGAATGCATAAGTTAATTATATATATTACTAGTGCATACCAGTTGTATAAAATACTCTCAAATGCTCATGTCATCTCTGGCCTTTAGAAATTGCCATGAGTGACACTCCTCATGTTTTCCAGGTCAGTCTCCAAGAAGCGAAGGCACAGGTATGCAGGACAGCCTTGCCAAGCTAAACAAGTCTGAGCCAGGCAATAGGCCGTGGGATTAATCACTACGTTTACTTTCCACCCAACAGCTCATCAAGCCTGAAAAGCAAACGAAAGGATGACAAAAAGCACAAGAAAAGGTAAAAATCCATATATCTGTCACAGAGAAGGCTCCCCTGTGGGCTCGACTGTAGTGGTGTAATGGTTCTGAAATGGAGACCAAAATCTTATGACTCAGTTCTGAAAGACAGAACCACGATAACCCTCCCCCAACCCCTCCCCCAACCCCAACTCCAGCGCGCTGCAACCTGTTGAACTCTCAATCACATTACAAATGTTGTAAAAGTTATTTTTCATTTCACAAATAACCCTACAGCACGTGTAAATCACAAAAATATTATTCTATTCAAAGATAGGGCAAGCTGTATATTTTGTAAGTATTGCGCATATTTCCAGCTGCATATTGGTGACCTTGTAGAGGCTGTGTTAGGGTGTGCACCCTCCTACACCAACTCCCCCGGTTTCAAAGCTGCCTTCACCTCTCGTAGCTCAGACAGGCTTGTGGGCCATTGTAAAGTGTGTCATCTGATATTTTTCACCTCTTAATATCTTACTTTGCTCTACAGTGAGAACGAGAACAAAGTAAACTTCGTCCATTTCCGTCACCTTGCCGCCATAGAGTACGCGATCAATTTACTTTATTTTCAGCCACTGCGGTGGCTGTTTAGTAGCTAATAAATGCAACCCATTTGGAGGTGTGTAATTGCATCTGTGATAAAAAATGTTTTGTGTTCATGTCATGGTGATAAAGAAGTTGATCAGCAACATAACATCAGCTGGTCGATGCCTCAGCCCAAAAATCCTGATGTGTGATAAAGAGGTGAAAAACAGCTTTCCTGCTGGATCAACCCCAACGGTCAAAGAGATGCAGGAACTTGCCTCCTATGATGGGGATCTGGAAACAGGGAAGCGGCTCCCTCCAAACTCCATCACTGACATTCAAAATAAAACATCTCTATTCAAACGGCATTGTGGCTCCTCAGTGAGAATAACGCAAACCTTAATTGCAAAAAAGCTTCAGTGTGATGCCCGATGTGAGTTTCACAGTAATAACAATGTTATTTTTCCAAACACTCAACTGAAAATATTACTATCACTGGGAGGTCTAATTTCTTTCGTATCTTGGTTTAAAGTCATAAATGTATGTTAGCTCTCCATCCTGAAATTGTAAACTTCCCTGTACATCTGATTTGAATGCATTAATATTCTTAGCATATTAAGCTCCAGGGTTTTTAAATATTTATCTTGCGTTCAGCTTGCATGCTTCTTTCGTACTGAATATGATCCACAGCCCCCTGTTCCATCAGCTTCCTCCTGTGAAACAGGAAGCTCCTCTGTCACGTTATGTCAGGGAAAAGTGGCTCTGTCTTTCTTAGGGGTGAATACTGTAAGATCTCATGCTGTATTTACCTCTGTGACATTCAGTACTCTTCAAACTTCAGGATAGATGGAGATACTGTGATTATGACTCCTATAACAGACTGCGATTAAGACTCCATTATGAGTCTGATTATGAGTCATTTATATGCATATGATTAAGACTCAATTATCTGAGTCTGATTATGTCTCACTTACCTGCATACAATTAAGATTCAATTATCCGAGTGTGATTATGACTCCCTTATCTGAATTGGATTAAGACCCCATTATCTGAGTATGACTATAACTCCTTTAACAGAGTATTGTTAAGATTCTATTATCTGAGTAAGATTTTGCCTCTTTTAGCAGAGTATGGTTAAGACTTCATTATCTGAGTGGGACGGTGACTCCTTTAACAAAATATGATAGGCTCTAGTTATGCTTATGACTTCATTATCCGAGGATGATTAAGACTTCTCTATCTGGATGTGATTTCCTGTTATCATAGTGGTTACAAGTTATTCTCATTGTGATGCGCAGCACCTAATTAGACTATTTATTCTTTGGGTTCTTCATATTGGCACAGGATGATGGTTTCAGTCTTTCCTAGAACACCTTTGTTCTCAGGTAATTGCAGCCTGATATACTCGTGGCTTCATGGCAGACTAAGGTTCAGTCTAAGCCTTCAGGTTCCTGTTCCTGTCCTTAGCCCTGGTCTGAGTGCCCTGTAAGGAAGCAGGTGAAGCTAAGGCTCTCTCACAAACGTGCATGAATAACTGCCTGCTGGGAGCCATTCTTCACTGCCTTGGCAGCAGGGATTATGGAGCCTTGTCCGTATATTTTTGCTGGGTTCTGGGTGTCCTCACCTCATCTCAGCTACTAATGAGCACCGCGATAGCTGTCGAATGTCTAGCAGATATCACGTTCCCGCTGTACATTTTGATTTCCTCACCCCTATTCCATTCCAAAGCCACTATCTTGCACTCTATACATGGATGCCATCGTCAGGCAGCCTGAGCTGACTGATTTTTTCCAAGGTTCATTTCACCGTAAGCTGTCAAGCAGAGGAGGGATATGGTTACGTTTCTGTGCACTGGGGGATAGGAGATTAAATTCAAGGTGGGACTCACAGCCTCCTGCCAACAAACTGTGCTTCAGAAAATCCGTTTTCCCCAGTTATGACATTGACTGCTAAGAATCTCTGAGTCACTGGGGTTCAAGGACATTTTTAGGGGTGCACAGGTGTCCAGGACCTTGTGTTCATTAACAGGAGATTCCCTTCACTGTACTTATATAAATCAATGATTATTTATGTCATTGGATTCCTCAATGCAGAACAATATATTGTAATGCTAAATTTAGTCCTTCTTTCTCAAACCTTTTGAGGCAATATTTTGTGCAGCTCATTCCAGCAGACAAGTTTATTCCCAACATTCTGGAACATTCTTCGGTATTACACTTGCCGGTTGGCAAATAAGAAATTGTTTCCTGTGCCCAAGTTAATGTGACTGTGACAGTTTTCTGAGACTCGATAAAGGGGGAGTTGGGAGGTGCTAGTGGCTGAGATTTTTATCACCTTCCTGTTTCATTGTGCAGATCTCGGAGCCGCTTACACAGGAGACGTCAGCGCCCCCATAAGTCAGACTCAGAGAGTTCTGCTTGCCGGTCCTCCAGCCCTGATGTTAGGTAAGGGGACAACTTCCTCCCACCCAATTCTATTTGTCCATCTGTGTGTCCAGCAGTGACAATACAGCCTTCAAACCTGTGTGTTTTTTGTATATGTCCAGCCACAAGATGTTTTGGCAAGTCTGGGAGCTTTGCAGGAGTGCAGTACAGGGGGTCAGAGCTCATGCAATTTCACCCACTTTCTGATTCAATCATTAGCGATCTGGCACAACTGTTTGTCAGGCCTCGTAAGGTGGACCCCTCTTACCATATGAAAAAATAGCCAGGGTTTAGATTTGAAATAGTCTGGATCTGAAGATGATTGCTTTTACATCCCTCTTGATCTCTCTATTATGTGGAATGTCTGTGGGACATTCAATAGCCTGAATCATAAAAGTTGAACCTTTACAGTGTGTTCCACCGAAACGAGAGAAGCGAGAAGAAGCAGAATTACCTTTCGGCTGGCCCCGTATTCCATTATTACTGTGATAAAGTAATTCCGCACTATAATAAACAGTGTGCAGTCATTGTACAGAATCATTCTGGGAGCAGATGCCCCTTATCCAAGTACATTGCAGCTCTTGAGTGTAGCTTAGTTGAAGATATATTGGTTTTGTCTGGATGAGTGGAGACAGGATTTGTCAGCTAGATGCTAGTATTTTCCAAAACTAATTTGTAATATGTAAAATATATGCCATAACATTCTATTCATTTCTTTTTTTAACTTTGTGTTGTTAAGTACATATACGTGGGAGAGTTTAAATATGTTGCCCTCCCTCCACCCAGAATTACCCAGAAAGCCCTCCATGAACAAGCAGACTCTCACCCTGTGTACTGTTACCCTAACCCTGACTCTCACCCTGTGTACCATTACCCTAACTCTGACTCTCACCCTATGTACCGTTACCCCAGGCGTCTGCACAGGTCTCGGTCGGGAAGTCCAGCCAGGCAGCCGACCCACAAAGGGAAGGACCGCAAATCCACCAAGCAGATGGTGCTCAAGCTGGGGCCGCCGGCTGCTCCAGCCTGTAATACCCCACCAATGTACCGCCCAGCTCCCTCTGATAGCACCGTAAGTGCTCTCTGGGTCCCTCAGATGATCTTGTTCCTTGCGATTCTGCCCAGGCCATGTAAAGCCTCCCCCCCCCCAAGGTTTAAAGCTGTAATTCTTATGAAATTGATGGTGATTCAGCCATTTACAGGTCAGGCTGGGTACACTCTCTACCTGCACCTGTATGGCTTAAATCTTTCAATTACATTCTTAAAGGAAAATAGTAATTAATTAATATCACATCTGAATTCCTATGAGAATAAAATTTTCTATTGAAATATTCGGATTGTATAGAAAACATGTGCTTATACAAGTTTTATTTATGAAATACATGTATTTTTTGTTTCTCTTTAATTATAACATCAAATATGTAAAATACTGCTGCTTTTCTCAAAAGGGAAACATTATCTCACTTTAAACTACTTTTACATGGCCTGCCTCACATTTCCTGACTTTTGATTGTTTTTATTGCTTTAAGTTATCCGTTTGTGTGCTTCAGTTGGTTCACTAAATTATTACAGAACTATCAAACAGGATGTACAAGGATGTACACGTAATATACTTACTCCCCATGCTAAGATAATTATAAAATGCATGCATTTACACTTTATATCAGTATTAAATAAATTATCATTATTGTCTACTTACACTGTCTTTAGTACAAAAAAGGTACTCTTCATAATAAATTCCATTAAATTAATAATACTATTAAACTTTTAAATATCCATTTAAAGTACATAAAAATATAAATAGCATTTTCTTTTTATTGATTTTAAACACCAACTGTTCAGTAAATGCCACTGGATTAACTGCAGGGTATCATTACGCTGACTTGAGGTGAGTTTTATTATGTCCAAAGATGTTAATTTATTTTTTTGTAGCTGTGTATCAAATTGTTTCCTAGCAGTGGTGACAGTAGTTAATCTGCTTTTTTGTTCACTGAATCCAAACTGGATATTTCCTTTACACTTCTTTTCTAAGAAAGCATCTCACACAAATACAAGAAAGGTGGGTATTGGTGAAATAAGTAAGGATTCTTCATCATGAGGGAGGTTTCTGAGTTTTCCTCAGAGGAGCATGTGAGCAGTTGTAATATGTACTGTTGTTAGCGGTTGATTTTAGGGCAGTGATAGGATCTTCTCAGTCTTCACATGATCTTCATGACTTGCTTTCATGTGATGGGTTCGGTTTCTGTCAGAAGTCTCTGTCCCCACGGGGGGCCACTGTGTTCCTGACTTAGAGAGGATGCTACAGGCTGCCCAGTACAAGACAGAAAATTGAAGGGTGGTGGATATATTTTAAAGCAAAATGGCAAATTATATCATTAACAAATATTTCTTGAGTTAAGGTGAGGAAGAATAAGGGACAACAACTATTCTTGATGATCAAGGTTCTAGTTTTTATTTAAAGCTTTAGGGACACGATACCTTGTCAGAGTTATTTTACACTGGAATGATTGAACTAAACATCCCAGAATGCAGTGCGGGCAAACGGTACAATCAGAGCGATCGATAAGACGCTGAGCATAATGTCGATGCAAGGCGTCAAACAAACATGCTAATGTTGACGGTGCCTTTGACCTCCCATTTAAGCGTCTGAAATGACCCTTCCTGCTGCTGGTAATTAACAGGCATGCGGATAAATCTACAGCTGCATAACGAATACAATAAGTGACCTTAGCTTGTATTTTTGTGGCTGAGACACTTGGCATCACGAGTCTCAGGCTTTTACAGAACTCTGCTAGCTCATGGTTGGGCTCCGGCCATGAAACGTACCCACAAAGCACATCGTCACAAAGTAAGACACAGGCGTAGGGAGTGTGTCAGCCAGCCAGCTGGCACAGGGACTGAAGACAGGGTAATTGTCTTTTCTTGTAATTTACATCTCTAATGTTGCACTTATGTTGCCCGCTCTCCCTCTTTTCTTACACCTTACCTACTTAAGGAGGAAATCTTGATTGGTAAGTCGATGCTACTCGTAGACACAGGGATTTATTTTAGGTCGCTGGAGGCAGATTAATATCTTCTTTCAGGAAATAAGAAAAGAATTACAAAAACTCTGTACTTTTCTGAGGGTTTTTCATAGTTAAGAGTGATGGAATATCTCTGTCTGCAATACTGTTCATTTGTTACATAATACCCATTTTGTGATGTTCGTTTGCTGTTACTTTAAGACGACTTTTTAATTGGGACTTATTCTCTTTCTTTTATTTCTTTCTCAAATTTCTCAAGACAGTCAATACTTTAACATATTTTATCTCTTCTTTTTAAGATCCCATTTGGTTGTTCCTTTTAAATGTTCTTTAGTTCACTATTTATTTAGCTGAAACTTGAGTTTACTCATTAATTAATATTTTTTGGTTTATCTTTTGTTTTAGTTTTTCCTTTTGCATTATTTGCATGCTATAAATTTGCATGACCTCTTAATCTCTCTGATTCTCCTGTCCCAAAACGATTCTCTTCTCTTTGTCCTGTAAGGAAGTGTGTGCCTTTTATATAGTATTAACAGTGGCTGATGCAGGCTGATGCTCTTACTTGTTGAAACCATCTTCTGTAGTAAAGCGACAGACCCCTCTGTCTGCTTCCAGATTGTGCACTCAGGCTCTGCAGTCGGAGTTTTTACCCAAAAGGGGATCGGCCGCAATGTTCTGTCCACTCAAAACAAAGGACAGCAGGACTATGACTCCGGCAACGACACATCCTCTCCCCCGTCAACCAAAACCAGCCTGTCGAGGTCAAAGGTCAGCGAGGAGAAAAGTGGCCTTTGTCAAATAGAGTCACACTCCCCGGAGAAGTCGAGGTTCACAGGTGGTGATAACTCCTCTGATTCGGGACACTCGGTGACCAGTTACTCCTCCTCGTGCAAACCTCTGCCACGGGACAGTGGTACGACATTCATTAATGGGAGCAACAGAGGGTGAGTCACTAATCTGAAACTAAAACCATGAGCACCATAAACATCTGAAGCACATGCACAACTCTGTTTGTTCTGAGCAGATATATAGCTAAACATACAGCTGATGCACTAGCCTATGGGTCAGTAATGCCTGTGGGTCAGTAATGCCTATGGGTCAGTAATGCCTATGGGTCAGTAATGCCTGTGGGTCAGTAATGCCTATGGGTCAGTAATGGTGTTCATAAGGCATTCTTCTTTCTTTAGCATGTTGACTCCTGCAGTTTGTGGGGAAGGTTGTGGGAGGCCCAAGGCGTCCAGAGTCACTCCTGGTCAGAGTGTGACTCCTCCACGCAGGCGGTCTGAGACTCGATCCCGAAGCAGCCGGAGCAGGAGCAGGTCCTCACGGAGCTCCCGCTTCTCATCCCGCTATTCCCGCAGTCGGTCCCCATCTTCAGAAAGGAGGTGCGTCCAAGACGTGGCCATTTCAGTCTCCAGAGGGCGACCAGATTCTCGCCTTGGTACACATCGTATGTCTTTGCCTCTGTCAAGGTCATACTCTCGGACGCCCAGTTCTTCAGGACGATCCAGACAGAGCAGTGCGGAGAGCGGAAGTTTCCGTCGGAGTCCCAGTTACTCCAGATACAGCCCAAGGAGGTCTGTGGATCTGTGAATATCAGCAAACCCTGCAAATGCCACTATCCATCAATGGCAATGACTTGGAAAGTGATATTGTGCAGTATATGAAATATATTTTAAAAGGTTTAGCAGAGATGTCAGAAGATGGTCTTTGTTGTTTTAAATAATCAGGATGAGACCTTGGTAACAATATGAAATATGATGAACATATGAATGTGATCAGAAAATATGATGAACATTGCATGTGATGCATGTTTTGAAACCTGATTCTCAATTCAATGAAAGGACTCAAGAGTCACAGAGAGGCCACAAGAGGTCAAAACGGGAACGACGGAGAAAGAGGTCGTACTCGCCCATGAGGAAGCGAAGGAGGGACTCGCCAAGCCACCTGGAGGCCCGGAGGATCACCAGGTGGGGAGACGCCCAGAAAGCTTGCAGAGGCCTGCTGGCGGTTTGTCAGCCACAGAGAGTTTAAGTGAAATCCTATAATATGGTGCCGATCAGCAGACCCTGACTGGCCTGGTTGTGATTTTTCACAGCAGGCCTGGACAGTTATTTTCTGCGGCGCGCCAACTCTGAGCTTCACTGTTTCAGCATTGGGCATTTCCGCATGCCAGTACAGAATCAGCATATGTATTTGCAATTATTCATGAGATTTGAACATGAATCTCTACCAGTATTTATTATTAGTATTAATATTATTCATGTTTTTTTTCTTTCGTTCATTTTATTGATTGCGGGGGCCACTAAAAATAGCTCTGCTGGCCGGATATGGCCCACAGGCAGCTTTTGCCCAGGACTGGTGTACATGGTTCAGCAAGTTTGACTCTGGACAAATTAGGAGTTTGAGATGTGCTCTCAGAGCAAAGGACGGCGTGTTCATGTCCTGTTTTTTAGAGTTTAGGCCTTTTTTCTGAAACTTTTTCAGCTTTTTTTGTTAACCTGTTATGGGCCAAAAATATCATTTAGGTCTGACTATCTTACATTTTTGGTCGTGCTATGCCTGTCTTGTGGTTCCACTCTTGTGGCAAACCTCTTCCCCACGATCTGGCACTAACAGGGTTAAAAGCATGACCAAACTGAGCTGGCCGCATCACCACCATCTGGCTGATCAAAATGCACGGAGATTCCGGTGTTCTGCAGGGATTATCCGCAGGGATTATCTGAAGGAAAAAGCGTATATTTTATATATCATTCACCATTAGCAGTATATCATGATGCATTCCGAAAAACTCGAAACTTGAACATTTCCAACCTCTTAAAAAAGTATCATGAAACAGCTGAACAGAATGGATTAGTAATGTAAATTTAGCATTTTATATTTGCATAACATGGCAAATCTCACAGTGGAAATTAGCACACAGTAAAAAAATACTAGCAATTGCACATAGTAAATCATGATGTAGACCATGTGAACAGTAAATCTCTTCAGTTTTACGTCATTGTTGCTCTCCAGCAACAGCTTTACTGAGCGACCCTTCTGTAGTGGAAAACCATGCTGTCATTAGTCTCTCTTCGCAGCATGGCTTGGGTACGAGTCGGTCCCTGCATGCCAGTGGAAAAACGCCATGAGCCTTCTAGGTGAATGAGAAAGTACATTGGCAGGGACCACAATCAGTCAGTGACTAGTGAAGTTAGAGGGGAGATTCGGTCGAGATCATTGATGGGGAATGGTGGGGGGTATTTTACAAATGGGTACAGACAGCAGTGCTGTTTTGAGACTTAAGCATCTCTTGTGGTGTCACACAGCGCCAGAAAGAGGCCAATCCCCTACTACCGGCCCAGCCCCTCCTCCAGCAGCCGATCCACCAGCTACTCATCCTGGAGCAGCATCTTCACACGCAGCCGGAGCAGGAGCGCCAGTCGGAGCTGCTCCAGCTACAGGAGCTACAGCCGCAGCGCGTCCTGGAGCTCCATCAGTGTGCGCAGCAGCAGCTATGACTCTGTGGGCGTCTACAGCCGGGCACGCCGCTAGATACTCCCTCACCCACAGCCTAATGAGCAGCGTTAGTGGCACCGGCCCTATCAGAACTGGTACCAAACTTTTGACTCTACTGCTTGTATGCTTCGGATGTAGAAGATATCAGCCAGTGTTCTATGGTATCTTGTTTTAACCGTCATTGTGTCTCGTATTAGGACAGTGGTGTATGTTTTGGCTGTTGAAGAAGCAAGGAAGTACAGTCGGTCTTTTGTCCCCATTAAAATGACACCCTTCTAGGATGTTGATCCAGACCCGAGCATGGAGTCTGTGTAGCAATTCTAGAGGGTTCACAGAGACATTTCATTAGATGAATGGCTGTATTAAGAACTGGCAAATACATTGCAAAAAATATTACGAAATATTAAAGCATCCTTATTTCTTAGTTACTTGTGGGATTGCACATTAGTAATAGAGGGTCAAAGTCAACTTTATTGTCATTGTGCAGATGCACAACAAAGTCAGGCTCGCTGGTTTAAGGAAGGTTGAAAACCTCCCTTATGACTCATTACTGATAATTTAGTGCAACCCCTTAAATTATTAAGCCAGGCAGTTACATGCTGATTTCTTTGTGTAGTTTTGATGCCAAACACTACCCATGGCCAGACTGATACTGATATCATACCAAACTGATACTCAATATATTTGCTCGAAGGGGAAACTAGAAAACAGGCTCTCTTGAAGACTGGAGACGCAATGGAGGGTGAGACGTTATAAACGTGTGAATGATTTCATTACGATCTAAGAACACTGATGTTGTTTCTCTTCTCCAGGCCAAAATATTTCACATTTTTTGATACTTCTTGTGCTGTGAATTTGTCAGAGTTCCCCAGCTTTGACCATTGTTTGAGGTGCCTTGGACCTCATATATTTTGTTTCCAGTTTTATATTTTTATATATATTTTTATTTTAATTAAGTTTATTAGTATTTACATTACAGCACATTCTGGTTTATAAAAGAAAAGTGAACTACCGTGGTCACCCAAGCCAGAATTAAAGCTTTAAAACACAGCTCTATAGTCACGAGAAGCAAAATGTCACTCTGCACCGGCTAAATGTGGAAAGGACCCGTTAGGGTGTAAAGGCGAGGCGTCCAGCAGCTGTAGGTGGTGGAGAATCCCCACCCAGACATCCTAAAGCAGTGTGGGGGTAGTCCAGATGGACTCTGGGGCAGGATCGTGAGTGGAAGCTGCAGAGATGAGATACATGAGAATAATTCTTAGGGCGCTGTTCAGCGGTGGTGTCAGACAGCGAGGCTGTAAGCCACTGCCTGACTGGAGGTGTTCATCAGCCAAATTACAGTGTATCATCCCCTGGAGGTGACCACCGCTTTCCGGAAGTATGTCTAAGATCATGTATTCATCAATAGCACACCAGACTGTGGTTTAGACTGAGCATTAAGTAATTGAGGAGAGTTTTTATTTCATATTTATTTTATTTATGGTTCTATTTATTTATTTATTGGGTGGAAGTCATTGATCGCTCAAAGATGAAAATCACTTGTTTTGTACCGTTTTTCATTGTTTCATATAGCTGTTGCTGTATTAATTCTATTTGTACAATCCTGTCTGCCTATTCCAGAACTGATAAATCAAAACAGAGAAACCTGGCCCATACAGTTGCAAAATGTTGAGTTTATCTGATGTGTATATTGCCCTGAACATACTTATATACTTTATTTATTCTGACCTTCTGTTGATTACTAGGCAAATGAAGGTCAAATTTATTTATGGGAGGAAGTTATTCAATGCACATTAGTTTTTTTATGGTTCAAATTTATTTTGCGTAATTTATTCAGACTTTTTATGCGTTGGAATGC
>JAODUD010000040.1:29538435-29552302 GCA_026784285.1 Stomatorhinus walkeri | reverse complement strand
GGGACGTCAATAGCCAGGAGGGGCGTCAATAGCCAGGAAGGGCGTCAATAGCCAGGAAGGGCGTAAATAGCCGGGGGGGGGGGGGGGGGCGTCAATAGCCAGGAGGGGCGTCAATAGCCAGGAAGGGCATAAATAGCCCGGGGGGGGCGTCAATAGCCAGGAGGGGCGTCAATAGCCAGGGGTGGCGTCAATAGCCCCTTGTCCTTGTCAAGTAAATAGCTATACTGTGGACCCGATTGTCATGTGTGCCTGTTTGTACTTGGTCCTTGTCTGATCGTGTAATGTCTAGTTACTCAACGTGTGTGCGTGTGTGTTGCTGGTTGTTCGGCTGCCTTGTCTCTTCTCGTTCCTGCCTCCCAGATGCCTATGACTGCCAAGTGCGACATTATATTTGGGAGTATCATACAACTGTCAATACAGAAATACACGGTGATCAGTAAATTGTGGAACGTTATACGGTTATATCACTGGAGCGGGATCCATACCTGTTTTTGTAGCTAAGAGCTGCACAATGTGATGGCATTTGCCTCAGCTTCTTCAATATGGCTGTCAATTCAATGCACTTGCAGTCACATGATAGCAGGTCTAGTAAATACACGTCATTGCCTGAGCACACACACTCAGCTGCTGGGGTATGTGTATGATTTGACACCCCCCCCCCCCCCATCAACTTTCCATGGCCTCCTTTTCTCATCTCACATTAAACACTATAACATATGCAAATCACAAAATTGTTAATCTAGTTAAAGATAAGACCAGCTGGATATTTTGTAGATATTACATATTACATCTATTTTGTTCCAACTGCATGTGTCACCTGAGTATTTTGGTCCAATCATGATCGATTGCGTCTACGGTAAAGGCTATGCTAGTTTCCATATCTCAAGATAGATAATGACCTTGAGATTGCAGAGCGGCCAGGCACATGCAAGTCAGCTGTGTGAGAACATCCAGTGCAGTAAAGGAATGGCACTCGTGTCCAACACAAAACACACGCAGCTGTAAGTGTAAAAAAAACTTACATAGTTATTTTAAATGAAATGGGGGTGTCACGTATGATATACTGATAATGACAGAAACTGTGATATTAAAAAAAACATGAAATATCGATATCATGATAATAATACACATATGATACCATAAACAATCTGATTCACATTCCAGTATAGTATGTGGCAGTATTACTCTTTAATGTTAGTTTCCACCAATGCTTATAATAATATTAAAAGGTAATAAAGTTAAAAGTTAATAATGTTAAAGTAGACAGTTATAATGTAAAACGCAGTGAATGTTGAATGTTGAGGGCGGTACACAGACTATACTCTACAGCTAAGAAAATCGCCAAATTAATGTTAATCTGTATAACAGAAGGTTGTTCGCTAACATGCAGCTAACTCACCAGCACTTGCTGCAGCAAACTGGCCTTTGCACTGGTTTGTTGAAACAGGTCCTGAATAAAACGGCTTCAACCCGCCCGATTAGATGTAAATATAATTCTGCCGTGATTATTGTCGTAATAATGCTAATTCCGAGTGCGTCATAATGCTGCATTATGGATTCAATTAAAATTTAAGTACAAAATTTGCAATGAAATTGTACATATACATGTAAATTTGCACATATAGTATATACAATTGTAATATAAGTGATTCACTAGTGAGATATGATTAATTGTACAGAATTTGAAATTCCTATATTTCTGACATTTTTATTCTAGAATACGAAGCCGATTGCACTGTGTACTTGATTTGCCATATGATTTGAATTCATAATAGGTGTGCTACTCTCATCCATAATAAGCTGTTGATTACGAAAACACATAACAATGTAGTATTCTCGACACCTATTAATTGCATCAAACTGAAATATTGCCATATTGGTCCAGAAGGGCCAAAAAGTGGATTTTCTGTGTGCCTGTGATGCAGTTATTCCCTCTCAAATCAAAAGTCAAATAATTAAACGAAACATCCTATAAAAATATCCTTCCATTTTATGGTAAAGCACTTGGTTTACATTTACGATAAATTCAACGGGTCCCTGTATTTTTTAGCGACAACTGGTGTTAATGATTTCGTTGCCTGAAAAAGATTTTTTTTGTTCTTTGTTATTTTAAATGCTCACTCTAGTAGTCTATTTACAGTTTTGGATAAACAGTATTAATTAAAAATCCCTTATCATAGATATTAGTTTATATTTCCATCAGTTTAAATCACTGTCCAGGGACAGGGTATTTTGGAGTAGTGGCTATTGACAAAGTACTGTCACTCTGAACAAAATATTAAGCTTGGTGTATTTTGTTAGATACATATTTATATCACTCCAAATCAGTGTGATCAGAAATAAGTGGTAAAAAATAAATAATATGCATTAATCTAGTTTTTTGTCCTATTGGCATAATGTACTCACTTTGCTACGGCATAACAGTCGATAACTCTGGTACCTAATGAGACCCATAAACATGCACTGAAAGAAGTGCTATGCAGAACTTTTATGTAATTTTATTTGTACTTTTTTCACTTTTAACAGACAGAGAATACTAAGAATCCAAATTCAAAATATCTAGTGGAATATTCCACTGTGGGCTGGTGGAGATCTCTTAATGCAGTCCATAAAATGAACCTGATGTTAAATTAAATATCAGTGTTACTACAGGATTTTATAAAAAAGATGGGGTGATAAAGGAAGTGTCAGTCAACAGTAAGCGCAAACGGGGCCTTTCATTGTCCATTAAATAATGTTATTTTCCTATGCTTTTGTACGTTTATGATTGCAAAATTTCCACCTCACCACACTCCTATTTTGAGGATAATTCATTCCCATAAAATTAACAAAAAGCACACTAAACAACGGTAAAGAAATTAACTAATTAATCTAATTAATTAGATTTTCTAGCGATATTGCGGTAATATCATCATCATGAATCCTTTTGCCCATAATCGTACCATGACAATGAACTTGATATCATGACAGCCCTAATCTGAAATGAAGTTGATCTTAAGTATTTTTTCCATATTTTTCCATTTTCCTTTATTTACCACCACCCCCCCCCCAACCAAAAATGAGGTATGAACCGAATCAAGACACAAAAATGAAGGTCTGAACCAAACAGTGGATTTGGAGAATCGTTACACCATTGTTATCTAGGGAGACTAAATATTTAGATTTCTGTTCACGTTCATATTTCTTTTTTGATTTCTGTGCAGGAAAACATGAAGAAAAGCAAGACGAGGGAAGCATTGTAACCAAGAACTTCACCAAAAAAATTCAGTAAGTATTATTCTGTCACGTTCGGGTGTGAAGCGTGCCTGGATATTAGCAGCGTCGGGCAGGCAAGACGATGAGAGGCAGGAATGTCCAAAAAACGGGGTTTATTTGGAGACAAACGGGGTAAACGCCACTATACATCACAATGACGGATCTGGGGTTACTAACTCAGACGCGGACTAAATACACAAGACTGACAGGAAACAGATGATCATGAGCACACGAATTAACAACAGGTGGTTTCCAATCAGGGTTTCCACACGAGGAGCGAGGGGGTGTGGCACACACGGGGCTCGTACGGGCAGGGTATGACAGATTCAATTCTAGAATGAAAGATCAAAGACACTAATTATCACCAGCTCATTCGCTGTAATATCTGGTTAGCGGTTGTTTATTTATCAGAAGAGTCTGGGATTTCGGCTCATGAGCACATACACAGTTGTTCAGTTTTTGGACTAAGAGTGAATCTTAATATGCATACTTGACCTTAGTTGTGTTCTCGTTCAGCTGTTTCACATCTTCTTCCATTGCCAAAGACCAGTTCCAAGTATAGAGGGCAGTAAAAATCCCCAGATATTATTCTTGCCCCCACCCCAAATATTAAGAATACACCAGCTGCATCCTCACCAAAGCACACCAATCCCATGATTCAGTGAGCCACAAGTTTCTTCTTGGAAGGCAAGTTAACTAGACTGGTCTTGCCAATACTGCAAATAGGATCTTTGTGTTCTTGGTATTGAGAAACACCCCATGATTTTTATGTGCTAATTTCCACTTACACATCTGTGAAAATCATGCCATTTTATGTTAGCTTCAAATGCTAATAGAATTACTATTCATTTGCATTAGGAATCCTTTACGTTCAACTGCTCTATAATACTTCTTTAAATTTTGAGCTATCCGAAATGCAGAAATACATTGTGATTTGCGATACTACTAATATTGAATAATATTTAGAATACGCCCTTTTTCCTTTAAAATAATTTATGCATAACAACCGATGTTTCCATGTACTTCAACCAGCCATATATATCATCAGTAGTACGACACATCGTGATGTATTGATGCATTCCAATTTGCAACCTACACAAACTAAGTACTGCAGAACAGCTAAACAGAATGGATTCGTAATGCAAATTTACGCAAGCAAATGGTAATTTCAGTACTGTTTGATGGTAGCGCAAGAAAGTGATTCTCAGAGATTTGCTAGTGGAAATTAGTGGCCAGTTTTTAAATTTTAATCGCACTGGAACAGCAAGCAGAGCTGTTAATCCTCACTGTAGGTGGCGTCATCTGAAGCCCATTTCTCCAACTTTGGTAATTTCTTGTTTGATCATTATAGAGCATCTCCTCTACACCACATGCACTGTGCTCATCTCAAATGATACAGGTACTGTCACAAAAAACATCCAGAGGGAAAGAAATAATTAACTGGCCTCTCAAAATGAATTTGTCCCTGGGTGGGGGGGGGGGTTGTCTGTGTTTTGCATGGTGCACTGAACAGGGACCTTAAATCCCAGACCAGTGCAAGGGGCCAGGCAACTCCATTCAAAATGAAAGCACTGGGATAGTCATTTGTTGTCAGAACATCAACAGACTAGCAAGAATATTTAGCAGAAAACCAAAATGTTGGCAGCTGAAATGCCAGAAAGTATCCAGTTAACCACACCTTTCAGTTGAGAAGGAATGATATGTAAACTGGTATGAAATGTAGCCAGAAATGATTTAATGAATCTACTTGGTAAATGATTTACATGATAATTCATATCTGTTTTTCTGCAGTGACTTACAATTTCACCCTTTTAGTTGGGTTGAACCACTGGAGTGACTTAAGGACCTAGTTCAATAGTACAACAGCAGTGTCCTCATACTTCCCCCAGCAGTAATTGCATTTTCAGAGTGAATCACATGCGTAAAACTGTTTTGTCCGGCAAGTCAACACGACGCTGGCTTTGAGGTCCGGAGCGAGTGATCACAGTGGCCCCAACCGTTGAGTCTGTGCGTGAGCCAGGATGCCTCTTCCCTCTCGGGGCAGGACTGGTTTCCCTGTCTGTCAAGCAGCATAATGGTACAGAATGAATGTGAGTGATTAAAAAAATATTAGCCAGGGGTAAACAAAATCACGCAGCGGGCAAATAAGGTGTCATGACTTTAGATGATAACTTTCCCATCTTACGTTGACTTTCTGAAACCTTATTTAGGTGAGATTGTAGCACATACCCTTCATTTCCAGATGATCCTAAAAATAACGCCATTCCTCCCCTGGGATAATACCTCCTCGCGGCCTTCGACTCCGCTGTGAATTCTAGAGGGCTGGTGGTAATTAGACAGGCAAAACATCAATTCTAAAACTGCTCCTGAGTTTAAGTGCCCTGATAAGTTGGCCTCTTCCAGGGAGGCACAGCCAGACCTTATTAGGGCTTATTAGGCCTTGTTAGGTGCCTGACGAAGTATCGCCCCCGCCCCCCCACCACCCTCTCCAAGTCTGTCCCAAACTGAGGCCTTTTTTCCGAAGCATAATGTATTTATAGGAAGATTCCAGTGCCACGGGTATCGGGTTTTTATTTGGATCCACAAAAAAATTGCTATGTTGAACAGTAAAATTTTAGAAGATAATACTTGGATGCGTGTATTTGTGGGAGTTAAATCTCAAGAATGGTAAAGTAGTGTTATGGATCTGGCCAGGTTTGGAGCGAGGCCGTGG
Organism: Stomatorhinus walkeri; assembly: GCA_026784285.1. Lineage (NCBI taxonomy): Eukaryota > Metazoa > Chordata > Actinopteri > Osteoglossiformes > Mormyridae > Stomatorhinus > Stomatorhinus walkeri. Next base: position 29,546,334 of record JAODUD010000040.1, on the reverse strand, counting down.
CATGATATAGGCAGAAAAGGTGTACGACCCACTTGCGGCTCACCAGACGAGGGTTTATTAAACAAAACAGAAAACACTAAGAGCACTACAAAACCAAAAGGACCACGAGGAGTCAAAAACAAAAGGGGATAAACAGTGACGAAATTTACAAAAGGGTTAAGACAAGCTACAAACAGAATATTCAAAACTTCACTAACATCCAACTATCACAAAAAATGAACCACTAAAACTCAGGCAGGAACTTAAATACAAAAACTGAAAGGGGTAATGACAAGCAAGAGAGAAACAGTCAATTAACCAATCGGGGTTGGTGCAGGACAACAAGTAATCAAGGAAACACACAAGAGCAGGCAACAGGGAGTATTCCACGAAGCATAATTAAGGGAAAGTCTCGCTTATTTCGATAAGTTTGTCTTATTTAAGTGAGAGTTCCGTTCCGTCAACGTGTCTTAAATAAATCCCCGCTGAGTTACCATGGTGTTTTACACCTGCGAACAAGTCTGCTCTGGACCAGGTTAACTGTCTCGCTTAGTTAAGCGTTGTCTCAAAGAATGTCCAACGTGTGGGAACAGATTCCCAAAAGATTGTTCCCTCGGACGAAATTCCGCGATCTTACAACTCATGTCATATAATCTGTTGAATTATGTGTCCTCATCTGATATATTTGACCTTATCTGATTGAATTATTTTTTTGATCTGTAAGGTGTACCAAAATTGCATGATTTTGTTTGAGTTAGTGGGAGAGTGAGTCTTGTATATGCGTATGTATATATAAAAAATGGAACCCTGTAGTCAGTGCTGTGAGTGAAAGCAGAGAATAAAAAACATCTTTTCGGTAGTAATCCTCAAAATCCCTGAAATGTCTCTGTCAACCCATTTCGGGCAGTTTTGCTGCATTCCATTTGCCCTCGGAACTCGTATTCCGAGTCGGATTCCGAGTTTTGAAGCCGGAAGTGATGACATGTGCACTCCTGTTTCTCGGAGATCCGACAAATATCTCAGAGCAGCACAGAGGTTCCCGAGTTCAGGATCCAAGATGGCTGCGCCCTTTATCAACAGAAGGGAAAGTTGTAGTTTAATACTGTTTAAGCACTACTTCTTATTTGAGGCTCATTAAATCGGTCGCACACACTATACCGTCCAATTATATGTGGACATGTTGCTACGGAGTTTTATACATAAAGCACCGCGCGTAATTTGTTATCAACTGATATTGCTAACAATGGCAATCAACCGGGCTAGAATTGGATTTTATAATTAGTCGGATTATTTGTCGGATTTACAGGCTAATTGTAAGTGAACGAAGATAAAGACCATTTCAACTGAGGTACTTTAAATCCGACAAGTTGCTTTTTGATATAGGTCCATGGAATTGCACTTCTGTGGCAAATAGAATGCACCTGACTCATGTTCAAAATGTTCAATAAACATGTTAAGTGCACATATATTCCCTTTTTTCATGAGTCTGCTCATGTAAAATGAAATGCGATTAACATAGATTAAAAAATGAATGATTTTAATCGTGATTAATCGAAATTTATTAGTCCACAGCAACCCTGTGAATAATCTGATTTAAAAATTGTAATCGCTTGACAGCACTAGTTAAAACTGAACTGCGTTCGTGGAATGCCATGAGGCTAAGTTTAGAGATGGAGCTAGGTTGAGTCTGACTTTTTCGGGAAAGTTTGCCGTTCTTTAGCTACTTTCATGGAATACCCTGAAGCTAATAAGATAAAACATGAAACTCAAACTAGAAACAGAATCTGACAATGGGGAAAACTGACCGGTAAAAACACAATCAAGGGCAAAATCTAAAACTGGAAACAAATGAAAACACAGGGACTAGAAAACATAGGGAACACAAGGGAACAAAATCTACAAAATTAGAGGAGGTGGGATTCGAACATAAAACAGGAAAAGACAGGCAGCTGCATGTGTTGAGCCATGTGGCCAACAGGGAGAAGAAGAAAACACAAAGATTGACAAGACGAGGGACAGGATGACCAGCAACGCCTGCTGGCCAGACGGGGAATATTAGTATTTTATCTTAACATTGTTGACTAAAAAAATTACTTTAGAAAAAGATGAAGCTCAATTTGTTTAAATCCTGCGATATGACTTATCTTTGAAGGTAACGTTAGATTTATGTAAATATAAGACATATTAATAACCCCACCCACCCCCCAAACACGGAGGATGTATGCTCACAAAAAAATCAATAAGACTGCCAGTACAATGGCATTTCTCACCTGCCGCCCTCATTCTGCCCAGCTGGCATTAAAATACATTAGTGCCGGCAGCAGCCAGCTGAGTTGCAGGGCCTGTTAGCGGTAAGCTAACGGATGATACTCGCTCTGCCTGGCAGCACTGGAGCTCTCCCAGCGCCCTCATTGGGCTCTTTTCCTCCGCTGGAGCCTCCTCAGCTGGAGAAGCAGGAAAAAGGCTCGACATGTTATGGCAGCAATTAAAACTATTATATATCAGAGTTCATTAAAAGTGCTTATCAAATTCATAAATTTAGACCTTGGTGGCTTTTTGCATTGGCATGCATTCCTTTTTGTAATGGGAGAATAAGTAAAAAGGACTGTCCCATTGGTGTTCTCTGTTTTTATTAGTTGAAGCAACCGTGCAATAGTTAGGTTAGTGAAGATAATCAGTAAGCAGAACAATCACAAGTTTATTATTCCAAAGACCACCTGTATAAATGTCTTTTTGTAAGTGCTTTGTGATAAGGTGAAAATCATTGCTGTGAACACAATATACTACATTAATAACCTATTTATGTAAGCAATTAATATGGAGGGGGGGGGGTGAGTTAGTTAGGAAAGAAATGTAAGAATATGCTAGAAAAATTCCGGGTGATAAACTTTACGTCAGGAGGTAGTGTGTACCTGCAGTCTGGCTTAATTCCAACATCTTTCACCCAAAGTGAGGCCTTTTCTCCAGCAGCTGATGCTTTTAGGACGTTTCAGTGAAATGAAAAACAGAGCATACATTTTAAATGAACGGCAAAGCTCTGGAGATTTTATATATATATATATATATATATATTAGATTACAAACCCAGAAACTGTACTTGGAGAAACACTATTGAGTCATGTATCATTCAGTCTCCTTTACCTTTTCCGGGTTTGTCCAGCTATCAATCAAAGTCACTGACTAATGGGAATGTCCCGGAAGATTGTCCTGTCCCAGGAATTATGTGCCTTCCTGCACCCAGCCTAATAACATGTTATTTGCTTTCCTGCACATTTGCAGACGTCATGTCTCTGCACCGTCATGCACTTACATGCCTTATCCTCCATCCTTCCAGAATTCCCAGTGATGTGGACCCTCTGACGGTTTTCGCCTCCCTGTCCCCTGAAGGCGTCCTTATAATCGAGGCTCACCTGACCCCCCCATATTACTGCTTCAGTGACGAGTATCCCAGTGACGGAGGAGCGGAGGCCGATTTCAAAAGCAAGGAGACGACCGTTGCTTGATTCCGGGATGGAGGGGCCAATGTGGGCACCCTGGTGGGGCCTGCGGGCTAGCAGGGGGGCACTGCCCCCACTTAGAGACTCCCAGCTGAGTAGATGAGTACATATCTGTCTGGACTTCGCCACAGTCTCGCCCGCGGCTCCTCAGTTTTCTGTAACAGCAATCGATGCACCCCCTACTGGCAGGACGGCATGCTGGGGGGTCCTTGGCTCAATCCACGCAGGCATAGAGATGGACACCCCTTTGCAGCAACCCTGTGAAATCTTCCAAGGCTTCATTTGCTTGAGGCTCCTCTTCAGGCCTCTGCCTCTGTGTTATTGTCCCTATTTCAATAAATTTCATGCAGCATTCACACAGTTCAGCACTGAATACTGGGGTTTCTAATGACTTATGGTATATATTACTTATGGTAATGGTTGCAATTCTGCCTTATATCTGTGTGTGATCTAAGTGTACCAGCTTAGGTTATTACACACTGTATATTCTTGATCAGATTGGTGGACCATTTGGTTCAGGTTACTGTGGAGGTCTTACAATTGGATTTTTGGCTTTGTTTATCTTTTCTACTGGACTGTGATTACATTGTTTTCTGTGCAGATTGAATCATTGTTTTTTTGTGAGAGATGTCTTTGTATTCATGCAATAAAATGTTTTTCACTTGCACACCATCACATTTGCAGCTTTTCACCTCTGTACAGTGGCATCTGGAAGCAATTACTGGGCAAAAGATCATTTGACAGGGGCCGCATCACCACCCAAACATGTGACAGGGGCTGCATCACCTCCTGAACATGTGACAGGGGCTGCATCACCACCCGAACATGTGACAGGAGCAGGGAACCTACATGACCAACATGTAATTTGACAAAAACTGATGCTTTTCCTAAAACTGAATTTTCAGAAATATGTAACATTTACGGTCATAATAAACTTGTCCATGATTTTGTTTTAGTTTTTAGATGTGTAAATGATTGCCCACAATATCTTAAGTAATGTCTCTCTATATAGGATTTGTACAGGATTTGTACTTCCATTAAAGTGAGCCCAGAGCTGTATCAGATATGAAAAGGGCATCACTGTGCTACACTGCCATATGAAGAAAGCTGACTTGGGAGACAATAAGTCACAAAGAACAAACTACTAATGGGAGAAGTCAATTTTAATTGTCTGTTCTGCGGGAATCTGAAGCAGGCAAGCCAAAGAGATCACAGCAGGAAATGAATGACACTTCAGTAGCTGGATTGTGATTCGCATCAGTTTATTAGTGCTCCAGGGAAGCATAGGAGCTCCATGCTTTTAACCTACGGGGCTGTTTGGTCTAAGACATTTGGCTGTAGCAGGGCAGACCATAGTGGTGGAGGCGGCAGGTGGATTGTCAAGGCCTGGGTGCAGTTAGGACTTTGTGAATTGCTCCACTGCTGGCTCAGTGTCCTGTTTTTCCAGGACATCCAGCTCAGGGTGCTGGGCTGCGTCTGATTGGCTGGGAACTGGCTCCACACCCTCAGCTGGAGGTTCCTCAGAAGCCTGTAGAGCAGCCTCCTTCTCGATTATCCCCTCCTGTTCTCTCTGGGCTAAACCTGTTTGCTCCGAGTTTGCCGGTTGTCCCCAGGCCTCCTGATGGATGTCATCCTTCTCCACACCAAAGGACTGCTGCTCCTCTTGTCTCTGGATCGAGCCCCCCACATCCTGGTCCCCAGCTGCCTGCTCTGAGGGGAACTGCTGGTCACTGGGCCCTGCTGCACCCTCCCCAGTGCCAGCTGGCTGTTCGCCCTGCTGCACCTCAGCAGATCCGGCTGAGATAACTCCAGGAATCTGAGGTTGGGGTTCCTTGACTCCTGGCTCCTCTCCGGACGCCTGTGAGTTTGTGACCTCACTGTTTCTGTCCTCACTGGAACTTCCCTCTACTGTCCCCTCCACCTTCTTCTTATCCACTTTTTCTTCATCCTTCATCCTAGGTGCAGGACTCTCTCCTACCTGCAGAGAAATGAGATGCATATCTCATTAGCCCTAACGAGCAGGAACACGTGAAGGAGGCCTGAAGGCATCATTTTAGATCATTCATCTTGTTCCGCCTTGAAGACGACTGTGAAAAGGGCCAAATCCCTCCAAAAGTATTTCTCTGAAGCCAATTATATGCACATTTCGAAGGTAAATAAATAAATGACAGATAAAAATGTAGCTTTTAAAACAGACTAATGAACCTGAACATAAACAACTGGATAATACAACAGATCTGAAGGCAATATCTGTATTTATAATTACAATCCCCTGAAGACTATTAAGAGTTTATAAAAATTATACACTGCAACACAAATAACTCCAAACCTGTTAGGGAACATGATAAAAAGATTTCTCAACAGCAAGTGCTTATAAAAAATACTCAAAGTGAAACAGAAATCTAAAACGGTGAATTTGTAGATTATTTTAAAAGGGCAGTTTTTCACCGTTTTAAAAATGTCATACTTAAAAAACAAGCAGCATCCATAGCGATGGAGAATGCGAAAGCTTCCCAGGCCATTTATACCTTCACCTGGACAGGTATGACAGTCTTCTGGGGGGGCAGGTCTCCTGAAGCGGCCAGGAGGATCTCCACAGACAGCACGCCATCTCCGGACAGGTAGGACCTCATCTGCTCGAGGTCAGTGCTGTCTGGAAGGCTGCAGTTAGCAAACGGTCAATGGTCACGTGAATATGAATAGAAAAGAGCTACAGAAGATAAGGGTTAAGGTTATCTGATCATCCGTACACTATCGTGAATGGCGGTGCACACGTGAAAACGTACTTGTACTTTCTGGTGAAACACCTGGTGACAGACCCATGCTCGTCCCGTCTTTCGTTGTGGCTCCCTGCAGACAAGCAAGTGCTGATTTCAGGGAGGTGTTCCACAAAGTAAGGCTTCTCAGTTAGCTGGGTTAACTTAAGTTAGAAGCAATGACTGCCCACTAGGATCATGGTCATGGTTGTTCTTTATGAATGCTCCTTAACTAAACTCTTATTGGATAACCATGACTCACAGCTAAGTCAGAAATCTTGCTTTGTGGAATCCCCCCAGAAAGTGAAACAAGCAAACACGCGGCCTCGTTTAATTAAGAGATGTATTTGCTTTAACCCTTCTCCTGGCTCGATAACCTTGAACCATCTCCCGCCACATAAAAAGAGCAAAAAAATGCCTGAGCGGGTGTACGAAAGGTTTTAATAAAGACAGAATTGTGAAGCAGGTGTGGAAATGAATTGTACCTGTAATCTCCAAGTAGCCCTCTTTCATCCTGATGGTAATCTCTTCCGGCGAGAACTGGTTGACGTCCAGGCTGACGGTCCACATTCCTTGGCTGCTCCTAACCTCGGACAATCCAGCCCAGGGCTGCTTCAGCAGTCTGAGGCTTGGGTAGAGCAGAGCCTGAGTGGTCGGGGTGAGAAGGTGTGAGAGTGTGTACCCAGGCCAGGAGGAACTGCCCAGGCACCGGTGGGTCCAGGTGAGATCACCCGTGTCAGAGAATGGGGGTGAAGCGATTTCCTGGCCAAAAATGAGGTTCGGGGAGACCCAGTTCCGAATGGGATCCCACCTCACATCCCGACAAAACTGAGGGCTGGGGAGAACCAGGTCACGGCCACTCATGGTCTACAGATCGTCAGACAAGGAGAAAAAGGGAGGAGAAAACGGAGAGAACACCTCTCAGTGCTCTTTGACAGAAAATTAAAAACTAATATGGGAGAGTAATAACAGTAAAAGAACAAATGCTGAAGTCAGCTAGGATACAACTGCCCTCCCATTTATATATCCTACCCATCCAGGCTAACACTCCTGCAACACAAACTGTTATCCCATGCGATGAGAATTTCGAAACCGGGTGATGATACAGAGACACACGGTCCAGCTTGTCAGCTGCCTGGTCCATAGAGAAGGAGATACTAATTATCTGTATTTATAGCTCTGGAGGTGAAATGGCAAATAGCTGGTGGATGACTCTAGCCTTGGTCTGTGTATTCTCCTCAGAAGCGGCGCTATGTAAGCCTACCCCAGAAGTGCGCCCCCTCATGGCTTTGTGTTGAAATAGAAAAGGCCTGTATTTTTTGGTTCTGTGCAAACAGCATTAAAATGCAATTGAGAGGTGCAACATGGTATCAAAATGTGCACACATATTTAAAAGTAATTAAATTTGCTGTTTTAAATGGGGGTACATGGAAAATCCCCCAGCGAAATAGGTTTCAGTTTATGTCCTACTTAACTCTGAAATCACATCGTGTCGTTAGTTTTGAGAACAAATGTGTTATATCACTTCTTTCAATTGGACACAGACAAAACAGATTATGAAGGTCTACTGTGTTTCTTTCCAAGCAGCAATATGCAGGTCCACTTATCATCCCGAAACACTGCGCTGACAGGTGTTTGGCTCAGTACTCTGGGGGGGGGGGGGGGGG
>JAODUD010000040.1:29517312-29530065 GCA_026784285.1 Stomatorhinus walkeri | reverse complement strand
TCTAGTTTATTGTCTATGTGAACTCCTAGGTATTTGTAGCTGTCCACAATGTCCACCTCAGTTCCCATGATGTTTATAATGGAAATCCCCAACATTCAATGAACTTCTGGCAAGACATCTCTTGAAATTCTCTAATTCTGCTGATTTCCTGTCTTCAATGGTCTGTTTTCGTATAGAAGCTACTTACATGACCTGAATATATTTAAATGAGTAAATACATGAACATGGGTGAAACAATCATGCAAAGATAATTTACCCAGGCGAACGAACGAGGTCCGCCAAACGCATAGCCCACATCCACCCAGTGTGACATTACACGGGGAATTCTCAGCTTAATCCATAGGTGGCGCAGCCGTTTGCAGTGCCTAATAAGATACAAAAATCTTGGATGCCTATAATTCTGGTCGTACATTTGTCTGACGGAAAAGCTGTTGGAATGTCCATTTAAACATTTTATATCAGTGAATGCTCTGCGTTTTAGATAATTCGTATATGTTCACTGCTTTTCTTCACAAACATAGCCCTTCCACGTTTGATACAGCCCTCTAATTCTCCTAAATTATTTATTTATTCAGCCCTAAACGACAACACGGGTTTATCACCACAGAACAGGAGCATATGATGATGTTACTACCTAGATCAATAAGATATATGTGCTTAACAAACACTAAGTCTCTATTAATTCTACGATTTGAATCTGGAAATAAGAATAAATACCAAACACCCAAGTATTGGTTTATAAGAAGAAAAACTCAATTTTTGAATTAAGATTTAAAAACAAATCTGAGAGGAGAAAACAGTGCTCGACATTTGCGTTGGGTGGTAATTAACTATACAGAACGAATTAGTATTTTTGCAATCTTTTTATCAGTCAGACTTTTAACCTTATTTGTTAGTGGTAAAGAAACCCTCAGGAAATGCGTGATAAATCAGGCTATGTGTGAATTTTGGCCCTCAAACGTTGTTTTACTGTCAGTATTATTTTTTTTTCCCTGCGCTGTTTCTGAGGCAAACTAGACGATTCCAGGGAGCTTGACAGATCCGCTGTGCCGCCGTGCGCCCTGCGCCAGGCTGAGGGCGGCGCTCGCATCCACCCTTATCTCCGTCCCCCCTCCTGCCGCCGCGGGCGATCCGCCTCCCACCATCAATCATGCCGGCGATCACGAAGCGGAGAAAAAGCCTCAAGGCGGGGGACAGTCCGGCACCCTCACGTTCAGGGTGAAAAGGGAGAAAAATTCACCGAGTCGCTTTGAAGCATATAAATATAATGGGGATGTATTATCACCTTCGCTTTGCTGCAAAGTCAAATGGCTGACAACCTGTGTGTGTGTATGTATATATATATATATACACACACACACACACACGGGTGCCTTCCTGACTGCATTTGCATACCAACTGCAAACAAGCAAAAAAATAAATGATAGAGAAAAAGAGGAATAGATGAAATCAAAATTTGAAAAAGAGAAAAATTGCAAGAGAGATTGGGTGCATGCAGATTCCTTGCAAGTTGTCGTAAGGAAGCAATTATTCTAACATCACCAAGTAGCAATTCATTATAACTCCATTTGCATGTGGGGAGATGCCATTACCCCCGCTGTGGTGAAAGTCCATGCTGAGTTGCGAGCTCTTCAGAAAAGGTTCCCCACAAAGCCCAGTTTTCTATAAGAGTGATGATTGTTGTGCCACGTATCCTTTCGGATATTTCCAAAACCAGAGTAGTAACATGTTGCGCAAAATTGGCAGAATTTTTCACTAAAAATGAATAAAATGTAAGCAAAATACAAGCTGTAATGACAGTCGTTTTCAAGTTCAATACAAAATGTAATGCTAAAAAACAAACTTCGAAAACGAAATGCAATTTGACATAAAATTTTTACAGTTCGAGGTGTTTAATAGTGCAAAATTGCTATAAAGTTTAAAATGTGTGTCTGTGTGTGGATTACCAAATGTCTCCGCAATGTGATAAAAACCTATATCTTGACGCTTTGGGGACCGTTTTTTCAGTCTCTACCAGGGGAAACTATAAATTTTATAAAAATCTATAACGCCAATTAAAAAACTAAAAATTCCAAAAGACTTTGGTTGGTTACTTATGGTTAACTTTAGGGCTGTGTAGGGGTTAAGGTCGCCTTGTCGGGATCATGGTTTTGCATGCAGAAATGAATGGGCTCACTGAAACTGCTCCAATGAAATGAAAGAATATGGTGATGGACGGCTATTCCACAGTATGGAAGTATGACAGTGAATATAAGAAGATCCCAGCGGTTAGTGCTTATAGATGCCAGGACCCGCAATCCAGGATGTCTTGGTTCTCATACAGGACTTAACTACAGTATGCTAGGCAGCCACCCTTTTCCAGTATAATCGCTTACCCAGGGGCGGATCTGTGTTGGGAGGTGGCCACTGTCCCCGTGACAAGATAAATAGGCATGCTGCATGGGTCCGAAACAAATGTACGCGAGTGCGCCGGGTGGTCGAGTCGCTTCGGTTGGTGAAAAACGAAGTTAAAGACAGGAAAAATAATCAAGCTTGTGGAAGCAAGATATAGTCTAATCGAGAAATCAGAGTGAGTTACATATTTATAAAAACTGTAAAATATGACTTCAAAGTAGGACTGGGTGATATGGGCAATTAAAAAAATCTTCGAATTTAATCGATTTTTACACAAAAATACACAAAACTCAAAAATAGTTTTGACAAAAATAGTTTTTTGTACACGGAAAGAACAGTAACATCCAAGCTACAGTTCAGGGTTGTTATGAAATTTAAATATAAAATAATATGAATAAAAAATAAATGCTAAACAATTCAATTCAATTTTATTTGTACAGTGCATTTTCACAACATTACCCCTGCCTAAAGCCCCTAGTGTATGAGCCAGAGGCGACAGCGACAATGAAAATCTGCCTGGAAGGAGGAAGCCTTATGAGGAACCACACAAAAAAAACGTACCTAACAAATAATTTACCAAATAAACTGAAATACATTTACATAAAATGGAACACTATGAGCAGGCAATGACAACATAAATTATAAATAACAAATGTGCAGCAGTGCAACAATAAGGCAGAGCGCGCGCAGCTGCATCAAAACACTTAACTTATTTTGGATTTTTTTCGGAAACAACAAGTGCTATTTTCACACTGGGTGGTAGGTGGATATTAATTCCGTATAACTCGGGAAAGTAATGAAAGTTATGCTTGTGCTTCGTCCATTAATTCTATATAGCCTAACGGGGCACCTTGGTGGGCGGAATTTCTTCGCAGCGTCAGAAACACAATGTGTGGCGCGTGGGCGTGTGAACTGGTAGAAATGCGTGTTTCTGACAATGCGTGAGACTGGAGAGCCCTGCTGAAGTAATATGCCCTTGTTGTGGTGGTATTGGTCTCTGAGAAACGCCAACCTCGAGTTGTGGTAACTAAGAGAATTACAGGTGCAGACTTGTGTAGACGGACTTCTGACAGAGGAAGCGTTAGATAAAATCAGATTATTCGATATGAGCATGTTTCCACATCGATTTAAAACAAAACTCGAATTAATCGAATCAGTTCGATTTACCACAAAGCCATACTGCAAAGTGTTGCATGAGTAAAGTTTGTTTAAAAATGTCTTTTGCTTCTTAATGCTGGCAATCTATCCATCCATCCATCCATTTTCTATACCCGCTTATCCTACTGGGTCGCGGGGGGTCCGGAGCCTATCCCAGAAGCAACGGGCACGAGGCAGTGAACCACCCTAGACGGTGGGGGGCAGCCCATCGCAGTGCTGGCAATCTATCCATCCATCCATCCATTTTCAATACCTGCTTATCCTACTGGCTCGCGGGGGGTCCGGAGCTTATCCTGGAAGCAACAGGCACGAGGCAGGGAACAACCCTGGACGGGGGGCCAGCCCATTGCAGTGCTGGCAATCTAGTGCAAGTATAATTCTTGGAGGACATTAAGGTCAAATGCATCTGACCCCAGTCTGCCCCCCTCCCCCAGCTGAAATGATCTAGAACCGCCACTGGTCATACAATTAGCTGCACCAGTATTTGTCTTTTATTCCAGGGGACTTGTCAGAGGTGCTAGATCTGACTGAGACAATCCTGTGGCACGCTGTGTACCCTTGGATCTAGCATTTAAATTTCCTGCACCATATTGTTCTGAAGAAGATCATTAGCAACTCCACACTAAATCATAGCAACAGCCCTTTTCAATGGGTAATTATGCCAGTGGGGGACAGCAATCTGAAGACTGTTCTAGGAAGGAGCAGACAGTGCATAAACGGCACTGGCGGTTGGGGAAGACACCAGTTCATATGAACTTTGGACCCCAGGGGTGGAAATAGGACAATCCAGAGCAAACCACAGTAACGTATGGAGAGCCAGGCCAGGGCTGCACTGGAAACCAGCTACGCTGGGGATCTGAGGCAGTATAATATTTCACTGTGACATACTTGACAGCCACATGACCCTGCCCTCACCCAGCAGCTGGTCTTCTTGGGACAGGGCAGGAAAAAGGCATTGGTCAGTCCCCTGTCTGTCACTGGAAGACGACGCAATGTTGGAGCTGCAGTGAAACCCTGAGCGGAGTCCTGTGTACAGGCTGTCCTGTCGCTTTCAATTATACTGTCTAAGTGTCCCCTTTTCTATGAATGTTCCAGAACCTAACGTGTTGTGACGCATACTAATATGTACTATTTGCATGCATTAAGCCCTAAAGCCATCAGCAGTGACAATGTTTGCGTTGCTGTGTGGAGTCCCGGCACATTACCGTGGCACTGGCGCTCAGACTCAGGCAGGATCGGTCTGTGTGCCCAATCCTCATCTAACGCAGACAGAATGAAAGAATGATCGCTGAGCAGGCTGGCAAAAAAGAAACAAGGGCAATCTCAAAGGTCGTTTTCAGTGGTTCGATGGGTATTAATCAGGGAGGCTCCCTTTTCCTGCCTGACTGGCAAGCCGTCCTTTTGATATGAGACGCCATCCCTTTACTTGGAGTATGTATTTCCCATTTAATGGCAGTAAAAGGCAAATGCTTCAACTTAAGCTGGGGGTAGGAGGGGAACTTCTGGCTGAAAGAATCACTGCTAGCAAGCAGACATATGGGGACGTGTCATTATGACTGACATCAACTTTAATTTAGGGGAGAATCAAGACAAGTAGCAAACACAATCTTTATCTTCAGCTGTGGATCGATACAGAAAACAACAGTTTAACTTCATGTTTCTTTGCCCTTACATTTTTCAGCCATCATTGCAGTTCTCACCTTTGCCATGGGGTGGAGAACTACACTACTAAAGATTTTTGTACCCTTCATTCCAAAAATGACTTGGCATTTGACAAGTTGAAACTGAAATTTTTTTATTCAGAGATGCCACGGACTCCCTAGGCTTTTAAAATCGCGAATTCAAGAAACTTAGAAAAATAAGGTTTAAGTATTGTTCTTAAAACAACTGGCTTGCTTGTTTGTAGGTATCTCTTTGCTATTAAAACTATTCTTTTGAGACTCAGCTCATTTCATAGAGCAAAACAAGCTGAAGGCCTTAGTCGTGCATTTGCCCTGACTATTAATAAAAACTCTCTTTACTAAACTGGGACAACATTCTGTATGTATTGTAAACAAGAATTTGAACAAACTCCCCTACATGAAAGACGTCAGTTTCCGTTGAGACTGTGTTCTGCTGACACCTTGTGGCCAGTAGGGAGCTTGCAGGTTCTGTTTATTGTCTCCAACGGTCTTCAGTCTCTCTCAAAGCGCAGTGATGTTGTGTTCAACTTTGCTGAAGGCAGTTGCACACTTCTCTGGATAGCTGCTGTTAGATCTTGACAAAGATGCTCTGTCTTTAACGCGGGATGACAAATTGGTTTGGTGTGCAGAGAATATAGGAGTAACATCAAACCAGACTTCCTTAGATCGGAGTGAGTACGTCACCCTTGAAATTTTAGCAATATATTTTTGGCATATATTTTAAGTAGTAAAGTGAGGTTATAATGAGTATCAGAGAGATTTATGTGCTGTTTTGGATTAAGTCAATTCAAGCTTAAATTAATTTTAGTTATTAAAGTATTCATTCAATTCTTTCCACAACTAGTTCTGGTTTTGAATTTCTGAGTCCAGTATGCTCATCATCCCTGAGAAAAACAGGTCTCATCCTTTTCTCGGCCAGTTGCTAATTTCTTTACGCCATAATTCGGCCTAGTAACAGAAGCAGGCTTTGGAATGCCAGACAGGCAGGGTTATCCTGACTACCACCAACCATCTTTGGCTCCTCCCAGCGGTTCTTGGTTCCCACTGGATTAACCGAGGTATGATTGACAGCATTGTCATCAGGGCTCGAGATTATCGCTGTGTATCAGTGCAAAAAAAAGTGCTTGATTTTACAGATTACATAAAAAATGTCCTTGGTTTATTAAAAGACCAAAGTAGAAAGAAACTTTTTATTCAGTTTCCTAGTGTCCAAAACAGTTAGCAACAACATTAGAACAACATTCAAAACAGCTGTTACCTGTGGTTTGAAGAAAGGCACTTATCACACAAGCTCCCTGCCCAGCTGCCCCAGGGTCAGCAGAGCCAAACAGCCCCTATGCTTAAAGGGCCAAATGCAGCTTGTCTCTCTGACATCACACCCATTGGCCCGTTTTATTATACAGCACATTCTAAAAGCCTTGGCGGTTGTCATGGGAACCAGTTAGTGATGCAATCACACTCAGTGGCATGAAATAGTATGTGTCCTGCCAGTCTTTTCAAGAAATGAAACAAACACTGTCTTTATAACAGCCGCCCCAAGCAAAATCCTCAATCTCTGAATAGCAACTCATCTGAGAACAGAAGTACCTCAAACACACTTTGGTCCCGGTCTATTCATTGTGGAGTTTCCTCAGATCCTGTTTAAAGAAACAGATAATAACAGAATGGCTGGAATTTATGGTTCTGGGGAGATTGCTGATGAAAGACCAGTACTGTTGTGAAGCTATAGCTTGTAGACTGTAATGTTACTTTTAATATAAAGATTTATTGAGTGAAAGAACTTATTCAGGCCAAGTTAATCCCTAAAGTTATGCATCAGAGCATGAAATTGTGCACGGATGGTATTCAGTTCCATTCAAATGCTTTAGTCTTTCATGAAAAACAGAGAATCACATGTAGACATATCGGTGCGAGGCGCTGGGAACAGCAGAGCTGTTTATCAACTGTCTTATTTATGTACTGGTTGAAATTGTTCATTAGGTTTGTTTTCAGATGACTGCGCCTTTTGAGTATCCACCCATCCATCTTCTGACCCCTTATCCTGTTCATTTGATTTGGTTTCTTAGAACAGCAGTCATTTAAAACAGCTTCTTATGCCTATATAATCTAACAGATCTGTATAAACCTATATAGCCAAACGTATTGTTAACAATCATAATACTGATACTGAAACTCAGTTGCAGATCCTGCACAGATCCACCAGGCGGCACCATTAGACGGTTTAAAAATTCTGTGTATCAGACATTACCTGTATCATCCCACTTCTTAATGAATTGTCAAAGTGTTGGGACTAGAGTTACATATTACATAATGCTATTCATAAATTACTATACTTTGTAGAAAATAAACAGTACTAGAATGACTAGGTATTTTAACATTTATTTATGTACTGCAAAGACATAAGGTATAAACTTCGCGGTGTGTTTGTAGATCTGAGGAAATCACCAGATGTAGTTTACCATAGTTTTGCCTGGACTCTATAGTCCAGAGTGAATATTCAGTACTTAAGCCAAATATGTATTGGGTTTCTGGGATTTTCACATTTAATATAAACTTTATAGGGTACACAGAATGATTTCTGTACTATAACAGTACATTTCCCAGCCCTTTGAGTTTAATGTGTGTGCTATTTAAACCTTGCAGCTTGGAAACCTGGATGATGGCTGTCTCAGAAGACAAAATGCAAGACAAAAAATGCATGCCGAACATATTGTTAACATGAATAACTAACGGAACGTTTATGCAGGGTAGCAGTGCATTAGACAAATGTTTTACTTTCATTATACTATCTATCAGAATGGCCAAGGTACTGCCATGATATGGGAATAACCCAGAGCTTTTTCTGGAATGGGGTGGGGCTTCTTCTGAAATGCGGTGGGGCTTCTTCTGAGAAGATGATGCAGTGAACCAATGTCCACAGACTAACTAAACAGAATGCAATTTGATACTTAACACAGGATGTGAAAACAGCCTTATGTTCAAATGGCCAGGACTGCCAACAACAGGAAGGTCTGCCTGTTAAAAGGTTGAAGACTACATCCTAGGAGAGAAATCAGCCAGCCAAGAGCCCGGAAAACCTTATTTGGCAGGACAAAGTGAGTGTTCCCAAAGTGACCCACACTCACAGGTCAAAAGTATCACCCGTAATCACAGTTGGTTTGTTGGGCTGACACAACTAGTCGCACATTCTGTTGGATGCTTTACTAGAGCAGGTCAGGATAAGCGCTTCACTCGAGGGCAGCACAGCATGACATAGTTCAGAGGGACCCGAATGGGTAACCGGCAGGTTATGAGCTCATGTCATCGTCCCAACATCTGACCCATGATCCATAATCCATCACATCTACTATATCATTACTGAAGGGGGTTCCATGGCAGCCAGCAGCCCTATGGACCTTGTGTGAAAACCTGTGTCTTTACAGCTTGCGGAGTTATGGGGGTAACAAAGAACAGAGACATCAATCCCGGTATAAAAGGAAGACCCCAGACAGCTGAGTGAAGGAGGTCGTCCCCTTTGAAACAAAGGTGATCCTGAGAGAGCATTAATCTTTTCCTGGTGCTGCTAGCTTCTGAGTTGCCCAGACCTCTATGTAGCTGTTGAGGAACTGTAGGCAACCGCCCCCCCTCCTCAAAAAAAACAAAAAAAAACAGGCGCCTTTAAATTGTGGGGTTGTCATAATCTAGGGGTAAACTTAGGTAATAATATGTCTCCCCTGCATTTGAAACTGTGTCCACACCCCTGCTTTCAAGACTAGGGTTAAGGCATGGCAAGACCATAGACATCTGGTCTGTGATTGGATAATAACAGAGCACAGGGATCCAATGGGGCTGTAAAGCCAGACTATGGAGATGGCAGCAGGTCTCCTGCTCTCCAGACTGCGGGGGAGCATGTTATACAAACACGGAGGAGTGATCGCAGTGCCTGGCTATGAGCCCCGGCTGCCACAGAAAGCCCAGTGAGATGAGAGATAACAAATCTGTCACAATAGGGGGCTTTAGTTTGTGGCTTGCAGTGTTGACTCCATTTGTTTTGTTGTTGTCGTAAACACACCCCATTCGTAAGCATATCAGCAGCTCTCCAGCAAATCCAGTCAAGCTGCACCTAACCCTGTCTCACCAAAACCCAGTTTATGCAGCTCAGGCTAGATTAATGCTCGTCATAATTACATTTTTACAGGCTTCGCCCTCCAATTTAAACTAAAGTATTTTTAATTAGTGATTTATGAAATATCTTGGAAATCATCTCTAACTGAAATTACTTTCTTTATGCAGTCAAAAATGCAAAAATAGTTAAAATAGGAAACTGGACATTTTTTATAGCAGGCAATTTTATTTTGGATAAAAATTAAGAATAGAAAAAACAATTGATGTGTACAAATCACAGCTTATAAAGAAATAATATGGCGGTGAAATGATACATAGCAATACTTAGTTACTGTTAGTCTTCCTGCTCCAGGTACCAGGCTGGTCCTGTAGTATAAGCTAATATCCCATACTGGTTTTTATCAGGTTTAATGTCCTGAAAAATGACCAAGTTTTTTTTCTAGATGATATCATTCTTCCCTTGATACCTCAGGGAAACAAAAGGCCATTTGTAAAAGGTCAGATAAATATCCTGGGGGGTAGTGTGTGTGTGTGGGGGGGGGTCCACAGCCATCATTGTATAGCATGCCGTCAGAGCCTAAGGCTGAACGATGAGTGCAGGACAGGAGCAGCAAACACTGGGAGTTTTTCGGTGACACTCCATGGTGACACTCCTTTGGGAGCTGTGGCCACAGGCTCCTCTACTTGCATCGCATTTAAAGGTTCATGTGTTTACAGGCATCCGCAGGGGCATCGCAGGAAATATTGGGCCTCCCAACCCAAACCAATCCAATCATATTCCATGGTTTTCGTCCCCTCACCCCTGGTTGAATGGTGCAGACACAGGCTAATCCCACACAAACACACCTTCATCTTCTGTGCCCTTGTTTTTGCTCTCTGGCTCTCTACAGTACTAATCCTGGGTAAAGTTCAATATTTACTCTTCAGTTACCAGCAGGACGCCGGTGCAACAAAGTGGATCTAATCAGCTGCGTTTATAAATCTGAAGGACTCCGATGGAAACAGACGACCTGAGTGAAATATTTGCCTTTATGGCTGCTTCTGCTTCTCTTTCACATGCAGTACAGAAACGACAAAGTAAAGGAACATTTAAGTAATAAAATAATATTAGTATGTATAATAATAATAATAATAATGTACAAGCGGAAGCATATATTAACTCTATATTAAACTTCTATTTAATATATCTATTCTAGTCTGAATAGATATATTAAAACATTAAAACACAGATATCCATAGTAAGTCTATGAAATTTCACTTTTATTCTTGCACTTTTACACTATTACTTTTCACCACTTCTAACGACATGCTAACATTCTTATGCCAGTGTCAGGTTTCTGGACTGTAATCTTGCTATCCTTCCTCTCCCAGTGAACGCGTCCTCGTGTCCAGGCACGGGTCACAGATCTCGGCTTCTGCTATCTAAACAAAGTGCTCACTTGTCTCCATGACCAGTGGATCTCTTCACCCTTCTCTGTAGCGAGTGCCATCCAGCGCTCGGCCCAAACAGGGGGCTTAACCCCTGTGTGATTATACCCAGACGTTCGTCTATAACACAGAGATGTGATTTTTGTTTAAAGTTGATGCTCTGAGATCAAATTTAAATAGATCATAGGCAGAAATGTTTGGCGAAAACTAAAAAAAATTACAATTTAGTGATGAGTGTTGACACACCACAGCAAACCACATCCTCTGCATTTAACCCATATGTGACACAGCAGCGGGCGGCTAGTTAAGCACTTTGGGGGCAGTGCTTGGGGGCGGTACCATACAGGTTAGGGATTCAAACCAGCAATCTTTCAATTACAAGTGTGCTTCCCTAACCATTAAGCCACCCCTGCCCCCACCCAAAGGTAAAGCATGTCAGTTTTATTTCATTTCTTATAATTTCATCCCAGAAATTTAAATGGTGACATGAATATTTTATGAAAATATCCTCTTATTAGGTGATTTTACCTTGTAAATTCCCCCTGCATCGTTGTTTTATTAAAATGTATTAGTAAAAACCTAGAGGCCTTTAAAAACGTGCAGTGCAGAGGCCATCACTGTGAGCTCCTGGTGATTATTTGAACTCTCATCCTCTGGGATGGCAATAAAAATACTTGAGTGGAAAAAGTCAACTAACACACGGGGAGGGGGATATACTGGCTTATTTTTACAATAGATGCAGCAGCTATTAACATTTTAACTTGAACCTTTTGCCCAAACCATAGGAATTGTGACCCAACCATAGCTAGTTCTAATGCACATGGATGCTGCCACCAGAGTCTCTTCAGGTTCAGCTTTCATGCTTGTTACTGCACAAGCAAGTGCAGACCACAGTTCTGGAGAGTCTTCTGTGAAATACGTACCCTGGACCAGCTTCAGTGTTGTCCTATACTTTCCTGTGCCTCTGTTTAATTAAAGGGGAGCTGACTGTGTTCAGCAGTATTTATCTAGAGACAGTAATGGTCTCTGAGGGTGCAAAGACAGGTTGTATTGATCCATCGATGGGTTTGTAGAAATGTTTGTTGTGGGGAATCACATTTATGACAAATTTACTATGAACTGAACAAAATGTCTTCATATGTATGTTTAAAGATGTCATTTGAAGTTCTGGTCCTGCTGTGGAGATGCTTGTGTGCATTTTAGTGGTCAAAGTGTGTATTTTTTCACTATGGTGGACTAGAATATCATGTTAAATTCATATCTTAAAGATAATAAAAATATTAATATTCTTATATCATTTTAGGACAGTGATAGGTGTCTTTAAATGTTTGACAACACCTTAAAATAATATTTTAAAATGTGTTTTTTTCTGGTAAAATTCTACTTTCATTTTAAAGTTCTCTCTGAAGCTTGAGTCATACTAATTCCTAGAGGTACGAATCTCTAATGCATTCTAATGGTCTGTGTAAGCATTAAGGATGCTTTGTACTGTATTATAAAGATATCTTTAGTGCATTATAGATGAGAGCTTCATAAGGCAGTCATAATGCAAAATAAACATGGCTGTAAGGTGTTATGCCTATTTTATAACTACATAACCCTTGTCAATGATGTTTCTTAAAGCATTATTATTTGTTATGAATGTGTTTATAAATTGCTAAAAACGTGGCCTTCAGTAAAGTGTTACCAAAAAAAAACCTTGGATCACTACAGACACCATGGTATGTTCTTCTAGGGAAATGCACATTTATGAATGTCTTTATAAATTGCTAAAAATGTGGCGTTGTGTTTCTTTTACTGTAAATCTTACATAGTCTTGCATATATCTAGACAAAGAGTGAGCTCAGAATTTTTGAGGAATAACGTCCGATGAGATCATGAAAGTCATCTCATCTTCCAATCCTACCACTTGCCCACTGGATCCAATCCCTTCCACATTGCTCCAGACAATCTCTCTGGACATTCTCCCCTTCATCACCACTATCAT